>CM042252.1:39352461-39812461 GCA_023566225.1 Romanogobio albipinnatus | reverse complement strand
GAGGCACATGGATGGCAGGACCCAAAGTTTGCCAGCAGAACATTGCCCAAAGCATCACACTGCCTCTGCCGGCTTGCCGTCTTCCCATAGTGCATCCTGGTGCCATGTGTTTCCCAGGTAAGCGACGCACACACACTCGGCTGCTCCGTGGTCCAGTTCTGATGCTCACGTGCCCACTGTTGGCACTTTCGGCAGTGGACAGTGGTCAGCATGGGCACCCTGAATGGTCTGCGCCTATGCAGCCCCATACGCAACAAACTGTGATGCACTGTGTGTTCTGACACCTTTCTAGCAATTAGAGCTACAGCTCGTCTGTTTGATCTGAACACACAGCCCAGCCTTCACTCCCCACGTGCATCAATGAGCCATGTCGCCGGTCTACCACTGTTCCTTCCTTGGACCACTTTTGATAGATAATGACCACTGCAGACCGGGGACATCCCACAAGAGCTGCAGTTTTGGAGATGCTCTGACCCAGTCGTCTAGCCATCACAATTTGGCCCTTGTCAAACTACCTCAAATCCTTATGCTTGCCCATTTTTCCTACTTCTAATACATCAACTTTGAGTACAAAATGTTCACTTGCTGCCTAATATATCCCACCCACTAACAGGTGCTGTGATGAAGAGATAATCAGTGTTATTCACCGGTCAGTGGTCATAATGCAATGCCTAATCAGTGTATGTATATTTAAATGTTTTAAATATTAATTGTTAAAAATATATTATTATTATAATATAATATAATATAATAGTATAATATATTAGTATAATATAATATAATTTTTATATATAATTTATTGAAATCAAAAGAAGACTCTCGCTCTGTAGATTTCCAGTTTTCCAGAACAATGACCATTATGAGGCCAACAAGCTGGAACATCTTATCTACGCAGTCCCACAGGTTGGATGCATTTGTGCTAATCTGTTTAGGCTCCACAAAGGAAGGACTACCTTGAGCCATGAATAGAAGCAACAGGGCCAAGTTGGATCACAGCTGCCCAAGGTCCAGCCATGTCCCGCAGCCAGCAGGGATGGCAGGCACAGATAGCCACACGTTGATCCATTCACGTTTCTCATACCAATTTAATTTCACACAGGAGCGAACAGTACAGCCTTTTTTCTTTCTATCACAATCAGTCTACATATTGCATATTCAGAGCCAGGAATAGCCTGCTGAGCTTTAAAAAAAGCCAAATAGAGGAAGTTGCCGCAGGTCAGTGTGGTCTATTTTTATTTTGGACCCCATTGACTTGTACAGACAACACATTTGAAACATTCTTTAAAATATCTTTTGTGTGCATACCGGTTTGGAACATCATCAAGTTTTCATTTTTAGGTGAACAATCCCTTTAATTGCACCCGAAGTTTGCTTATTTTACCTAGAAAATAGTCCATAACTATGCTGATACTGCAGCAATATCCAAATACATGATCTCTGGGATCTACCTTGAGCAAACCACAAATCACTGCGTAATAGTCACCATCTCCTATATGACCTTGTTCAGTCATTCCTTTGGCGGGCACACTGCAGCGGTTTATCATTTGTTTAGGTGTCCCATGTGAACGTCAGAATGGGGCCTGTATATAGCATTATGAAGGTTGAGACAGGTGCGCTTTCCTCCACAAAACTACGTTTGAGCCCGTTAAGGGAGTCACCAGTACACCCACAAACCTCTTTCTGAGGTAAATGACAAAAGAATGATGGACCATGCACAGTTTTATTCGATTCGAGCGAAGTGTGGGAGGGTTATGAAGAGCTCCTCTCACGTAAAATTAGATTGTGAGCACGTATGTGTCGTGTATAGGGAAAATAGTTCTAATAATAAATACAGTGTAGGACTGGAAACTGTTTATATGATTTTTTTTTTAAAGAAAAAGGATTGGACTGTTGTGAGAGAAAACAGTCTGAAGGTTGTGACCTCTTACTGAGAGCAGAATGATCTCTATTTTAAGTGCATACTGTAATCTGTCTGGGAGACAGATATGTTGACATTTTAAGCATGTCAGACCGTATACAACAGGATTGTCATGCCATCTCATTCAGCTGTTTCTTAATGTTTTATTGCCATCTGGTGGTAAAAATTCAGAATGTGAAAAGCATTCACAGATAATGGCTTGTTACATTGATTTTATTAAAAGCCCACACTCTTAAAAATGATGTGTTAAAAATTAACACAAAATATGTGTAAAAGGATTCATAACACATGTTGTGTTACTACAGACACATGATGTGTAAATATTGTGTTCAACTGTTTACACAATTACTGTGTAAAACATTTAGTAGGACATGTTTATATAAAAGGCATATTTTCTGTTGCAAATATTCAACAGGCTGTGACAACTTTTACAATTGGATTAATTTGTCATGTTGCAAATGTGAATTAAGCATTTTAACTCGCTGGGGAGAAACAACTACTGTTGGTGCTACGGGAATCTCCTTGCTGCGCCTGCGCAGTGGCGTTCTTTTCCAACCGAAGCTTGGCCAGCCGTCAGTGCGTCTGTCTGCCTCAGGTGAGTGAATTTAAATAAACGTGTAAAATAGTAAATATTTCTCCGCCTAACATGAGAAAGATTTGTGTCAATTGTCCAGGAAACATAGTTTGTTTGTTTTGACCGTTGTTATGCAGTTTTGATGTTCCGTAGCCGGATGTTTAGTGTGTTAAACGTCTATAAGCCAGCGAGCTCTCACGTTTTGCAAAGGTGTTTAACCTTGGTATTTATTGTAAAAAATAAAATAAAAACTTAACGGTTAATATGCACCTTAAGTTTGAACTCGTAATAGTCATTTGACCAAATACTATGCGGTAGTTTAAACGACGTTGTGGCGACGAGTGTTGTGTAACTTAGTTAAAAAAAACGCGCCACTTTTTGCCACCTGGCTTGTCACTAAGTTATTGAAACTTTTATTGATTACGGGATGAATACATTTAACATGCATTGTGTTAGCTTTTAATAAAGTTGCAATGTTGCATGCAACAACATTTTCTGATGCTTTTCATTTTTTCATTTCTGTAGGCTGGTACCAGTGTGACGTCTTTGCTTATAGAAGGCATACAACTCTCCAAAGTCAACTCAGCCGCAGCTGGTTTCTGATGATTGTTTTGAAATGCTTATTTTTCTATTAACAGTACTTTTTTTTTTTTACAGTTAATTACATGTTAAAACCAGTAAAAATGCTAAATAAACAGTATGTGAACAGTATTCAATGCTTCAGTGTGATTTCATATGTGTACATATTGTATTCTAATCTAGCTTTTTCAATATTTTATAGTAATATATATATACATAAATACAATAAATACATCTATAACACACAGTTGTGTCAGATGTGTACAAAAAGTACACATTAATGTGTTTACTAAAGTAACACATTTGTGTGTATATTTTCACTACACATCTTCTGTGTTGTATTTAACACAACATGTGTTGTCCCTGAGCACACTCAGAACATGTGTTGAAAACAACACATGTTGTGTTGTTTTCAACACATTTGTTTTAAGAGTGCATCTTTATAAAAAAATATTATATATGGGGGTTGAAACATCATGCTTTGGGGCTGTTTTTCTGCAAAGGGACCAGGACGACTGATCAATGTAAAGGAAAGAATGAATGGTGCCATGTATCGTGAGATTTTGAGTAAAAACCTCCTTCCATCAGCAAGGGCATTGAAGATGACACTCGGCTGAGTCTTTCAGCATGACAATGATCCCAAACACACCGCCCGGACAACGAAGGAGTGGCTTCGTAAGAAGCATTTCAAGGTCCTGGAGTGGCCTAGCCAGTCTCCAGATCTTCAACCCCATAGAAAATCTTTGGAGGGAGTTGAAAATCTGTGTTGCCCAGCGACAGCCCCAAAACATCCCTGCTCTAGAGGAGATCTGCATGGAGGAATGGGCCAAACTTCCAGCAACCGTGTGTAAAAACCTTGTGGAGACTTACAGCAAACGTTTGACCTCTGTCATTTTGTTATTGACTAAATACTTATTTTCCACCATAATTTTCAAATAAATTATTTAAAAATCAGACAATGTGGTTTTCTGGATTTTTTTTCTCATTCAGTCTCTCATAGTTGAAGTGTACCTATGATGAAAATTACAGGCCTCTCCCATCTATTTAAGTGGGAGAACTTGCACAATTGGTGGCTGACTAAATACTTTTTTGCCCCACTGTGTGTGTGTGTGTGTGGGGGTGGGGGGGGGGGGGGGGGGGGTATGGTAAACCCTACATTATGGGGACAAAATATCCCCACAAAGATGACAATATCCGAAATCCTTGAAATTTTTTGGTCCCCATGAGGAAAACATCTTATAAATCAGACTGAGTGATGTTTTTTTGAAAATGTAAAAATGCAGAATGTCTCCTGTGATGGGTAGGTTTAGGGGCAGGGGCAGCAGGGACAGCTTACACTAGTGTAAGGGGATAGAAAATACGGTTTGTATGGTATAAAAACCATTACGCCTGGAAAGTCCCCATAAAACATGAAAACCCAACGTGTGTGTGTGTGTGTGTGTGTGTGTGTATTATATGGTAGCCTGCTAATAGCACATTTGTACAATTGCATCAGTAAATAAAATTGCGTTTGTGTAATGTGGCACCCGCGCCACTAGGTGTCAGTGTAAGCTCAAGATTATTTGCCACAGTAACGAATGAATTATTGAGTGCACTTTTTAAAAGTTATATTGCCTACAGGTTATTTAAATGTGTTCACTTAGCATGCACTTTTATCCAAAGTAGGTAGTACTACAACATTTGGACAGCCTAAGCATAAGCAGACAACATAGAAGTTCAACGCTAGAAGACTAGCAATTGAACTCTGCCAACAAAAAGGCACAAATTGTATAGAATAAATATTTTAGAAAGTATGGCCAACTTAAAGTGGATAATGGACACTCCCTGCTCCATAAACCCCATCTCTGCCTATACCGCTCCACATGAAATTCTTCTCTGGACCAATAACATACACATATATTGTTGTATTCACTATTTTTTATAGGCTAGCTACTGGACAGTAGTGGTTCTTAACTATAGTGGGTCACAACTCAAAATCGTTTTGAAGCTGTGTTCTGTTTGAAGCATAGACCGTTTGAAGAGTAAAAAGTTTGAAGAAATAACACACCTTGTAAGAAATCCCAAATTATCCCAAAAGGATTCATATGACAAGTCAATTTAACGGTATTTAGTGTGTATATTGTGTACTGAAAACTAAACTAGTGTACTAAAATTTTGGCCATAAACCTATCTCAACGTTTTGCCCTCGCCTTCTCTGAGCTTGATTGCTATGTCTGAGGTAAACCACGCCCTCCTCATTACCCTACGGACAAATAAATGTAGAAATAAAGAAATGTAGAAAAACATACATGTATAAATACATAAATGTAAAAATAAATAAATGTAGAAATGAATAAATGTGGAAATAAATAAAAATAGAAATGAATAAATGTATAAATAAATAAATATGGAAAAAATAAATATATACATAAATAAGGAAATAAATGTATATATTTATTTTTGCATTTATTTGTATATTTATTCATTTATGTATTTATTAATTATTTATTTATTAATTTATATTGGCAGCTTTGGTAAACCCTTGTGGTCTTTGGGTCTATTTATCTCAGTTGCACACACACACACACACACACACACACACACACACTGTTCGATTTGGTTGTTCTAAAGGTATGTAAAAACACTCATGATCTTTGAGGTCAATATGAGTCCACATTGAAAATGGAGAGGAAAAGCGAGATTTTTTTTGTTTATTTTTCATTTGTCAAAAAAAAAAAACATACTATAAAATCCAGCATAAATCAAAAAATGTCCACACCACAACTAGAGCACAAATGCAATGTGGAATGAGCACACGCACACACAGACAAGTGTGTGTTCACTCTTCACTCCTGTTCATCTGCTTATTGCTGTTTTGTTGTTGGTTTTATTTACTATTTAAAAATTAATTTCTTATTCTAAAGTTATTTTTATACATTTGGATTATTAAACAAATTAATAATATGTGATTACAATCAAGTCTTTTCTTTTAGTAGCAATTTACTTGGCATTATTGCAATAACAAGACACCTAAAAATACCTTTAACAACAACATCTAAACTTTTCTTAAAAAATACAGATTTAATGTATTTTATAATCTCTTCGGCATCCGTCCGTCTTCGACGATGATGAGACGATGGTGTAGCTTCCGATTTGGGTGTCCTATCTGCACCTTCGCGAGTGGCTGAAGAGTCCGACCCTTGAGTGACAGTCTCTGTTGCACTTGCTGCAGGTGTATGCTGATGCTTGCTGAGGATGTTTTTGGTTCGCCTTTCTCCTGGCTCTCTTTGCTGCGAGGTTTGTGTTTCACATCTCCTCGGCTTTCTGAGTGCCCTGTCTGACAGCAAGACGCCACACGGAGCGGTCGTCAGCACAGCTCTCCCAATTGTTTATTGTTTAGGTCTTTTTGGTGAGGTTGTGATTGTCCCAGACCCTCTGGTTCAGTCTCGCCATAACTGCTGAAGCCTTGGCAATCCGGCTATTTACATCAGTATCAACGGAGAGCGAGTTGGAGATGGTGGACCCAAGGTATGTGTAGTCCTCAACAACTTCCAGGTTGTACCCATCAATGGCGACGGTGGGAGAGGCGCGCCAGGGTGACACGGACGAACGCCTTTCCAACAATACTGAGAAGAGAGATGCCCCGGTAGTTGTTGCAGTCACTGCGGTCTCCTTTGTTCTTATATAGAGTGACAATGTTTGCATCTCGCATGTCCTGGGGGATGTGTCCTTGTTCCCAGCAGAGGCAGAGGAGTTCGTGCAGAGGCTGGATTAGTGCTGGTTTCCCTATTTTTAGGACTTCAGGCGGAATGCCGTCACTCCCAGGGACCTTTCCACAAGCGAGGCAGTCGATGGCTTTGCTAAACTCTTCCAGGTTGGGTGGTGTGTCTAGTTCCTCCAAGACTGGCAGGTCTGGGGTGGCGTCTAGGTCACGGGTTCCATCTCCTCCCAGTGGCCTCATACCAGTCTGTGTTTTTGTGCTCTTTCTTCCCATAGGCAGTAAAGGCTGAGTTGTACACAGCATCTTGGAGGTGGGACCACTTGGAGTCGATGGTGTCATCAGGTGTCTCTTTGGTGAGAGCCTTGTGAAGTTTGCAGATGAACTGCTGTGTCTTCTCTGGATTGCTTGCACAGCAGGTGTTGATGCGTGGGCATATATATATATATATAATTCAAAAAGTGAAACTTGCATATTATATTCATTCATTACACACAGACTGATATATTTCAAACGTTTATTTATTTTAATTTTGATGATTATAACAGACAACTAAGGAAAATCCCAAATTCAGTATCTCAGAAAATTAGAATATTGTGAAAAGGTTCAATATTGAAGACACCTGGTGCCACACTCTAATCAGCTAATTAACTCAAAACACCTGCAAAGGCCTTTAATGGTCTCTCAGTCTAGTTCTGTAGGCTACACAATCCTGCGGAAGACTGCTGACTTGACAGTTGTCCAAAAGACGACAATTGACACCTTGCAAAAGGAGGGCAAGACACAAAAGGTCATTGCAAAAAAGTCTGGCTGTTCACAGAGCTCTGTGTCCAAGCACATTAATAGAGAGGCGAAGGGAAGGAAAAGATGTGGTAGAAAAAAGTGTATAAGCAATAGGGATAACCGCACCCTGGAGAGGATTGTGAAACAAAACCCATTCAAAAATGTGGGGGAGATTCACAAAGAGTGGACTGGAGCTGGAGTCAGTGCTTCAAGAACTAATACGCACAGACGTATGCAAGACATGGGTTTCAGCTGTCGCATTCCTTGTGTCAAGTCACTCTTGAACAAAAGACAGCGTCAGAAGCATCTCGACTGTGCTAAATACAAAAAGGAAAAAAAGTGGTCCAAAGTTATGTTCTCTGATGAAAGTAAATTTTGCATTTCCTTTGGAAATCAGGGTTCCAGAGTCTAAAGGAAGAGAGGAGAGGCACACAATCCATGTTGCTTGAGGTCCAGTGTAAAGTTTCCACAGTCAGTGATGGTTTGGGGTGCCATGTCATCTGCTGTGGTGTTGGTCCACTGTGTTTTCTGAGGTCCAAGGTCAATGCAGCCGTATACCAGGAAGTTTTAGAGCACTTCATGCTTCCTGCTGCTGACCAACTTTATGGAGATGCAGATTTCATTTTCCAACAGGACTTGGCACCTGCACACAGTATTCTAATTTTATGAGATACTGAATTTGGGATTTTCCTTAGTTGTCTGTTATAATCATCAAAATTAAAAAAATAAACATTTAAAATATATCAATCTGTGTGTAATGAATGAATATAATATACAAGTTTCACTTTTTGAATGGAATTAGTGAAATAAATCAACTTTTTAATGATATTCTAATTATATGACCAGCACCTGTATGTATATGTATATATAAATATACATATATATACACACACACACACACACACACACACACACACACACACACACACACACACACACACACACACACACACACACACACACACACACACACACACACACACACACACACACACAATATTCATCACAAAAGCTATAAGGGCAGTTGGCCACATCCAGAAAAATGAATGGATCTCTATGGGCCTCTGCTGGAGAGATATGGATATTTCTAAAACTATATTTTCTGCAAAATTGTCTCTAACCAGCAGATGGCCTCCAACACCTAGATCAAAATCCAGAAACAACGCGTATTCAATTTTGATCATTTTGATCCCATAAATGGTTTCGTAATGGTGTAGTTGAGGGATTTTGCAGTAAGTAGGCAAAAAAAACAAAAACTTAATATGCCCCAAAACACATATAGATGAGAAGTAAACAAGAAAAAAAGAGGTAGGCCTATAATTTGTATTATTAAAATGTATATAATTTTTGTACAATTGCTCTATAAATATTTTTAAACACTTTTTATTTAATATTGTTCTATTGGTGATAATTGGTTTAGAATTTCTTTTGCAGCCACAGAGCCACCGTCCTACTAAAGGAACATTATCTTCCTTCACACCGTTTGGTGTAGCCTATTAGTGGGTTTTAACGCAATGCCCACGCAAGTGTGTTTATGTCCCAACTTTCTCGTTACATATTTGCACTGTACGCTGCACCCTCTATCGTTGTACTGAGAGAGAAAAAAGTGAAAGGGGAACTTCTCGCTTTACATAAGGCAGGTATTGAAACAGGAATTGTTAAATTGACTAGCATGTTCTGAGGCCAATAAGAGGAGAGTAGTCTCCAATAACCCATGCCCAGTTGGGGATGGGCTACTTTGCTGCGTCTTGACTTGGAGGAGAAGAGTCAGAGACTGCATGATTACGACATTAACTAAAACTCATGAACGCTTGAGTCAACGACGGGGTATCCCGGAGGAAACCATGCACGCTAGATATGGAGCGCTTTGGGATACTGTGGAATTCTGTCGGATTTGGCTTATTCTCAGCATCGTAACGCTGGTGTTGGTATGCGGTCAAAAGGGTAAGTTTGCGCCTACTGCTATTACTTTAATACGGTGAAAGGTATAAATACTTAGGTTTAAAATGTAAACATAATTAAAAATCTAAAATATAATGTACAATATAATAAACAACATATAAACATTTTAATGAAATAAAACATGGATGGGAATTATTTAGTAACCAACATTTTAAACAAAACTATTGAAAAATGTTCTTATATTTTAGATTCTTCAAAGTAACTGACTTTAAAAAAAAATCTGAACACTGTCGAAACAAACTTTAAGATGTAACTGGGTGGCTAAGAGTTCCCATTATGTATGCTGGGCACTTGTTTTTCCTTCACTCTGTGGTTATCTTGCTTATTAAAAAATATTAATTTATATTTTTTGGATTATGAGCAACAGGTCATGGAAACTTGAAAATATCAGGTGCAAAAAAAAAAAACAAAAGAAAAAAAATCATAATTTTCTGTAGTGAGTTCAGTTTTTTTCTATGCTAAACTCAACAAAATTTCAGAATATATCAGCTATAAATCACCCTTGACTGCATTCTCTAAAAATGATTTTTAGAAATATATACACATAGCGATATTTGTCCGTATAATATCACAAGCATATCAGTATCTAGACTGCTGGACTGAAAGATGTCCTCAAGTTCTGCCTGTGTTAAGAGAGTGTGCTAGAAATAATGACTTTGTTTATGGTATTTCTCAATATGTGGGGTCAGCATGAATCACTAAAGCCAGATTCACAGACTATGAGGAGGACTATGGAAAATGTTTTCCAGTCAAACGTCCACCCCCAGAACTACATGTGTACAATACTTCCGTTCCAATGAGCCAGATGGGATGCTGACTGTTTTTTGGGATGTTATTGTATCAGAGTGGGAGCTGACATGTTTTTGAGAATGTACTATATTGTATAAGAGTGTCCAGGATTTGCCAGAACACACAAAAGAGCAGGAAAAAAAACAGCTTGTCCACAAATATTTTTGAGTTTACAGTTGTAATATGATTGACGTAGAGGGATTCTGATGTGACAATCAAAACAGCCGAACATCCTGTCTGCCATGGGCTCAGGCCTGCAGGGACGTGTCTGCAAATCCTCTGACGAGAAAAATAAAATTACATGCTGCCTGATAGTGTGGCGCTGATGATGGATTGGTATCCATGGTCCCACTGCATTCATAGTAGCTCAGCTGTAAGGAATGTTATATTGTGTGTCAGCAAGTGTCTTAATTATACCCAGTTTATGCATCCTCAAGCACTGCATGTTTTAAACACCTTGCTGTGAACTCAACTCGCAGACATCGCACAGATGTCATCAAAGTGTCTGCCTGCTGTTAAATAATGTCTACAGATTGCCACAGGCTGTGCTTCATGAGGAGTTCATTGTGGATTTTTGAGCTGTGGTTACAAAGAGACTGGCCTTGTTAAACGGTGGCCAGCTGTTGTGTCTAATTTCTGCACACTAGCGCCACCACATGGAGTTGCAGAAATTATTGTTTTCAGACAGGTTTTTCTAAACACTCACCCTGTCTGCCATTAGTAAAAAAAACAGATAGCCCCGCCCCAAACTCACATCATTGGACATTAGGATATTTTAAACATTATAAAGTAAGGCCGACCGCCTTCCCTGTTCAATTTATGGAAAATGTGTTGAAAGTGCCTCTGCCGATCGAAAGACTAACGCGACCAGGTACGCTTGTCAGACGTCACGTACGCATCTTGAATTGCGAGAAGGCACTTTCAACACTTTTCCACGGAAGGCGATCGGCTGGAACTTTACTTGATAAAGTTTTAAATATGGATATTTTTCTTACACAAACGCATCGATTCGCTTCAGAAGGCCTTTATTAACACCCCAGAGCACATTATTCGACGGAAAGGAGCATTTTATATGGACCACAAAAACAGAGCAACTACTACTGCTATTATAAAGCTTGGATTAGCCAGAACTTTTTTAATATAACCCAGATTTTATTCGTCTGATTCGTCATGGGCTAATTTTCACTTTTGGGTGAACTATCCCTTTAAGCCAGTGTTGCTAGGCTGGGCTGGGCTGGATCAAACAAACAGCAATGTTTTGATAGCACCACAAACCCACTGTTTTCGCGCTTTCAGAGCAAATTAAAGGGTTAGTTCACCCCCCAAAAATTAAAATTCTGTCATTAATTACTCACTCTCATGTAGTTTCAAACCCGTAAGACATCTTCGGTCATCTTCAGAACACAAATTAAGATATTTTTGATGAAATCAGAGAGGTTTCTGAACCACCCATAGGCAGCAACGAAGCCCACAAAAAGTATTCTCGTTGCGTCATAACATTAAGGTTGAACCACTGTCGTCACATGGACTATTTTAACAATGTCTTTACTACCTTTCTGGGCCTTGAAAGTTGCAATGATGTTGCTGCCTAAGGGTGGTTCAGAAGCTTCTCGGATTTCATCAAAAAATATCTTAATTTGTGTTCCGAAGATGAACGAAGGTCTTACAGGTTTAGAAACGACAGGTGAAGGTGAGTAATTAAATGACAATTTTCATTTTTAACCTTTAAAAAATTGTAACCTTTAAAAATAGATTACTTCTGGATGAATGGCCCCTTAAGCTTTAAATATTAAAACGTCACAATTTATGGGTGGAAACCATGTTTTTCATTCATCTTGTTCATTTTCTATGTATTTTGTAAATGTCTATATGTCTCTTAACTCTTTCTCCGCCAGCGTTTCTGATCATTTTCACAAATTTCATGGCCCCCAGAATATTTTGTTGAATGAATATCTGAATATGCAATATCTTAAAAGAAAGAACAGACCCCCTGCTTTTAAACAAAAAAAACTCTGTTTTATTATAGCTTCATGCATAGTTTTTTTAATCAACATTTGAATGTGGGTAATATTCATAAAAAAAGCTAATTTTTTTTGCAAAAAGCTGAGAAAAATCATGGTTTTGTCAAAGACTACAACTGGATTGGATTCAGAACAATGACGAAAACATAGATGGAGTAGATCAAGTTCATCAACACCCCTAAAGCTTGCACAGTCCTATACCTTTCATTCAGTAACATTAGGCTTAGTTTTGATTTATATGCGGTTTCAGAAGATGCGTCATAGCGTCTCCTACTGTATAACAGTGAAAACACAAAGCCGGAAAATTCCGTCAATGGCGGGGAAACGTTTTCTCACAAATGTCAGTGCTGCAAAATAAATTTCCCTTTTTGGATACTTCAAATTGATTTGACTTAACATCAACATGTATTATATTCTGTTATTATTTGGTCTCTTTATTAAGTTTAAGTTTATTAAACTTTATTAAACCAAACAGATTTCACACAAGATAATGATGTGATTACGATCTGCTCATGCCCCATTGATGGTTGGGTTTAGGGATGGGGTTATTTAATAAAAAATTCACATTTTCGCCACCATGCAAAATAATTATGTTCTCGGATGAGATTGGAGATAACCTGCTTTATCCACAAATCTTAGCTGGGATTAAATCTGACTGAAATGTAATAAGACTGAAAATGTATAAAGAGTGATTTGTAGATAAAATCATTCTCATCCAAGTCAAACAATCAACTCTTTAACCACACTGAGTCACAATGAGCATATCCAGTTAACAGCCTGACCACAAATCATGTTTGTTTTCCTATGCAATGATTAAGAATGTTCATAGCAACAAGAGGTTCAGTAGTTTGGACATAAATTGCACCTAAAGCGGAAAGAAGGGGGCCAGAGAATCTTTAAACCCCAATGAATCAGAGCTGACTGGGAAATTAGGAATGAAAGACGGACGATGGACTCCATAAATGGAGCAGGTGACTCGAAAACATTAGATAAATTTGGCAATTCATGTTGACTCTGGGATTTAGTAGAACTCCAAACTAGTTGCCAATTGTTTTGGGGTTATGTTGCGGTGATGATGTTATGTTAATGAACTTGGTTGTGCATGTCTGTGGAAGCTACCCTTGCCATCAACTAAACCCTACTGTAATTACGACTTAATTAACATCAGTTATGGAAAGCCCCTCAAGAGTGACTAATCCTGAAATTGGCAAGCCCACTTGCCACAGAAGTTAGCGATCCACTCTTCAATTTGCCAATACCCACAATTCTCATACTAATATAAATGTGCCCGGTCTCATTTCCCCATGGGCTAGAAATATGCCAAGAGAGAAACTAGTTAGCACATTTGATGATTAATGGAAGTTAAATGAAAGATAAAATGTCTGGTTTAATTATGTGTGGGAACAGACCACAAAACCAGATCATGAACCAAAGATAAAATGCCTCTTTAACTCTTTTCGCATTAATATCTATTTGATCTTCCCTCTCTTTTTCCCTTTAGGCGACGGGTGTGGACATACAGTCCTCAGTGCCACCAGTGGCACACTGACCTCGCTGAACTTCCCAAGAACCTACCCTAACCACACCCAGTGTGAGTGGAGCCTAAGGGTAGCGAAGGGCCAGACATTGCTCTTGACCTTTGGGGACTTTGACTTGGAGTGGAGCCAAGACTGCGTATCTGGCTCTCTTACCATCACAGACACCAGTGGAGCCACTAGAGTGGGTATGACCCTCTTCACACAGACGTTACGGAATGACTCAGAGTCTAGGGCAGTGTTCTGTATGCACCAGTAGTGTTTACTTCCTCATACGCTATGGATTTCAAATAAATTATTTTAAATATTTAAAATGATCAATTAAAAAACTAAATAATATAATGAAATCTAATTTAATATTGTAATATAATGACAAAAATTAAATATGAAATACTCATCTAGGATTTATTTTCCCATATGGTATGGATGTCATATCATAATTTTTACAATTATGAATTAAATAATATAATTTAATATAATAATTGAATGTATATTAAATACCTGTCTAAGATTTAATTTCTCAAATGCTATACCATAAAAAATATTTAAAATTATAAACAGAATAACAATAATAATCTTTATTACATTAAATTATTAAATTGTTTAATTTAAATTAAATAATTAATATTAAATACCCATCTAGGATTTACTCTCTCATTATATAAATTATAATAAATTAAAAATTATAAATGAAAAAAATGTAATAATATAATTAATTATGATTAAGTTAAAGCTGCTGTCCGTAACTTTTTTTGTGTTCAAGATTTACAAAAAATGATATAATGAGAATGTACAACATGAATCCGTTTTCCAAACCGTGTTTTTGTCTACCCTGAATCATTATGGTACACTTATAATAAGTGTTTATATTGGGACTATTTCAGACCAGACTGGTAGGAACCGCTGCGGAGGAGCACAGTCCCTGTGTGACTCGCCATAGACATAAGCAGAGAGAAGTCGCTCCGGCTGCAATGTTCTTCCGCAAGATGCATGCAGTTCTGTTTATTGACCCCTAGAGCGCAAAAAGTTACAGACTGCAGCTTTAAATATAAATTATATAATTTATATTAAATACCTTCTTGCCCACAAAATGCACCATTGACAGAGAATTTACACTTTTTCACCCCCTTCAGCTACTCTAATTTTATAGCCACCTCATTTACAGTATGTTGTAATTGAGAAATTCCAGAGAGCCAACCTCATGCTGCTCTTTAGTGCCTCAAAGTCATGTGACCAGAAGCATGACTCCAGCTTGCATGCTGCATTCCACTCTGCTGTAGCATGACAGTTTCGTAGTCACATAAGTCTGCATGAACATGTCAGCCTTTTATGGCAGTGAAGCTGTGCAGGATTGTGTTGCATTAAATCTGCTTATTTATATTATGCGGTCTGTGTTTCACAGGTCCTCTGTGTGGGCAGTTGTCCACCACAAACAGGAATATATCTGTGAGTACTAATGAAGTAACAGTGCGTTTCATCTCCGGCACTCACCGTTCAGGACGGGGCTTTGTCATGTCCTATTCAACCAATCAGCACTCAGGTAATGGCTCGTGTCCTGCAACACTACTTCCCGCTCCATCCCACGTCACCTATAAACAGTAGACAAAAAACACATCCTTATCTATCAACAAAATAAGAACTAATAGCTACACTATGTGGCAACATGGTTATTTTTCCTCTGAGCATGTTGTAGTATGATCAGAGTAAACACACCAAGGACTGTTTGTACAGCTTACTCAGTAAACAGCACTTCATCTGACTCTGGGAGTGGAAGTAGTTCCCATCCTAATCTCAACTACTGTTTACACTCATTTTCAACATCATATGTAAACTGCTCTACCGGAGGTCGCATGCAGATCGCTACATAAACATCCTTGCGTGTGTCAATGTGGTAGATTACACTAAAGGATATTTTTTATAGTGGGACCAAGTCCCAATGTGTACACTTCTGGGCAAAAAAGATGAGCCAAGGCCAAAATGGCTAAACACTAAGCTTTTAATGGTCGTAAACACAAATTATTGGTCAGGAAATTAGACAAATTTAAATAAATTCACTACACTCTAAACAAAAATGGTAGCCTGACGTCGTCATACTCAGATTCTAGTCAGAATAGGAGTCTGATACTGCTCCTTTGGGCTGTGATTATGAAGCGTGTTTCAACCGAACCAGGAAAAAAAAAATGCCTTATTTGCCATTATTGTCAACAGAACTCAACTGCGCGCACGCTGGAAGTAATAGAAGAAGAAGATGAATGTAAACGATCTTTACCGGTGTTGTAAAAAGAATTTAAGGATACATACTTACCAACACAATCATCATTTTTGAGAGAAATAGTAAAGGTGAATGGTTATACAAACAAGTTCTCCGCTTAGGATTAGAACAAATTCAAGAGCTCTTTGGTGACGTGGATGATTACGTTACCGTTGATCATCTGTACATCATCGTATAAAGCCCACCCTGACAGTTTGATTGGTCCGAACAGCTCTTGTTCGAGCATAGTTTCTCCACAACGGATCAAGTCCAGACCAAACTTCCCTACCTCAAATGTGGGTGGGGCTAAGTTCGGCTGGCATCCAGGCTACAAAAATGGTGCTAAATAGCACTAAAAGTGGTTCATTGGCTTGTTCATTGGCATAAGAGGTCTCAGCACTCACAGGGGGCCTTGAGATTATAGTCAATTATTGAAAACTTTACTTACAGAATGCTTCAATGACAAAACATCAAGGTATAGCCTAATTATTTGACTACATAAATAACACAAAGTAGTTAATATATGAATATAGCCTTTTTATTGAAGTTTGTGACAATTTACGCTATATAACTGACTTAACCTCCTACTGTCGAGCCTCTTATCAGTTTACATTAATTCAAAGACTACAGATAATCACCATGTCTTATCTTTCTCTCGTCCTCCAATTGTATTCCTACTTCCACATAATTTAAACTGCAACTGACAGTATCCAAACTGTCTTGTTGCATCCCACCACCACCCCATTCTCCTCTTTAGATTTTAGATATATTACTTCACTCTCATATGTTTGATATGAATGGGAATTTACTACAATGGCCAAAGCTGTTTTGAATCACTTTTATGCTTTAATGCGGTCAAAAAGTCTTATGTGGGTAAATACACTATTTTAAATGTTGTTTTTTAACCCTTTACCTAACTAAACTAAGAGACTAAGAGAGAGAGTTAGAGAACCTTTAAAGAACAGGGGCTAAATATGTTCTTTGTATGGCAGTGGTGCTATATAGCTAGGGTGGCCATTTCCATGACACCAAAAAGGAGGACATTTGCGGCATTTAGTGAGGCTAGAATAATTGCATAGGACTCTGGTGCACTCGCAACTACAATACAATTTTGTCCATCATATCGATGGTATCATGATACAGTGATTCTGAAATAGCCTACTCTATTCATTGCCAGACAAATTTGATCTACGATATCTTCTTGAAGTAGACCTGCTATGTGTAACAGAAGAGGCAAAAAAGTTCACAGTATTTGTATTTATTCAAGATATTGTGATGTCTGTTTCAAAAACTGACCACTGAGAGGAACCTGTCTTGCAAAGTGCACAGTGCCTGAAAACATAACATTTCTGGACTTCTTGAAATACAAGAAATACATAAATAAACAAATAATCTGCCAGAAAACATAACATTTCACAGCGACACAGTGTCAAAATCCATGAAAAGCATCTCTACTGCTTTTTGATATAAATTTGTGCTCTTTTGTCCATTCCGGATTAAATGAGGTCTGACGTTTCGGCATGTTAACGTTATGATTTGGCGTAGCCAGAATGTGGACGTGGAGGCTTGTTTACGCTTTTTAACCAATGATATATCAGATATTTATTTGACACTGCTTTCAGCCAATCATTTGTTTGACCAGAGATCTTACGACATTAGACGCAATGCTGCTGCGTCCCAATAAAGATTCTAGAGCGGGGCTTTTTTAGGCCGATTCATTACAACTCCAAAAAGGAGGACAAATACGTGTCTAGCTTGAGGCTGAGCCGGACAGGGGGCTTAAAATCCAGACTGTCCAGCCAAAATCCGGACCGATGGCCACCCTATTTATAGCACCTTAACCCAAAGAACCGCTGAAGAACCACACTGGGCTTAACAGGTTCTTTATACGGTAACAGTGCTATATAGCACCTCAACCACCGCAAAAGAACCGCTGAAGAACCAATTTTGGGTGTATACTTAAAAAGCCATTGCTGTCTTAGAAAAAAATTAAAAGACAGAATGACGTTTTTGTCAGAATATGGGAAGTTATGTGTGGAGTGATGAATCCCAATGAAACATGAGTTACATGGTGATGCTCCAGAGTGGTGTCTTCAAAAATATGGTGAGAAATATTATAATAAATGCATCCCTACCAAGCATGGAGGAAGAGGTGTCACTGTGTGGAGAGCCTTTTAGCTGCTGGGATTGGTGAGCTACTATGAAAAGTCTTTGGAATGCAGGAGAATATTGCAGAGTGGCTTGCTTCCCACAAATGAAAGGTTGTTATCTAAAGAGGAATGATCAGATGTTATTTTTCAACAAGACAAGGCTCCTGCCCAAACTGCACAGACAACCAGGAAGTGGCTTGAGAACAAGTCCATCAGGCTCATGTTTTGCCTGGTCAGAGTCCAGATCGGAACCCTATAGTGAATATTTGGTCTCATATTAAACTCAAACGAACCGGGAGACATTTTTCAACCACTCATAAACAGTTTGAAGCCATTAACATTGAGTGGAACAACACTGACTCTTCTTCCTATAAAAAGATGTCTGCAAGTTGAGGAAGGCTATTCTGTGCCAAGTTATTTCATCTACAGCGTTGATGCAGTCCTTGCTACTTTCCTGACCAGTTATCTGTGGTAACATTAACATTTTGCCATTTGGCCCATTTTTGCCTAGGGGTGTAGGCTATAGAGGACCTCAATGAGCCGGCCCTGGATGTAGGGATTTTAAAATGTGTGTTAGGGTGACCGACTGGAATGCAGCTCTCCTCCTTGGCTGAGTTTCAGAGTGTTTACTTTGTAAGCAGGGCAGCAGACTGCCGCTCCTGGCCTGAATAAGGAGAGGCCCCAGTGCTTGGGCACACACTGAAGTAGATGGAATGCTGTATGCTCACTCCTCCTGCATAGACAAGCACAGCATGACAGCTTAACCATCACCTGACCACACTGTAGCAGCCAGTCATGGCAGTTTCTGACCGGCTGGCATGCATCCTTTCAGAATCGCTTCTTAAAAGTTTTAAGTTAAGATTTTAACTCTCATAAAGTGAATCTACTCTTTGCTTTGTGTTCAAAAAATCTCTTTATTTTTATATTTACATCTACTAAGTTTTAACATTTGAGATTTTTTGTTGTAATATAATTTTTCCATATTAGTGTATATTAAAACATTTTTGTAATTGTTACGAGTCTTTAGAGCGAAACAAACGGGAATTGGGAGTGAGCAAACCTTTTTTATATTCTTGTATTTTTAAATATTATTTTGGTATTATTATTAGTAGTAGCAGTACATGCTGTATATTCTATGAATTAAATGTTTTGCAAATACATTTTTACATAGGAGCAATTTAAACTAACATAACCATTTTTTGGATTTAAAATAACTTTATTTTAAAATGCAATTTATTCCTGTGATGGCAGAGCTGAACTTTGAGCATCATTACTCCAGTCTTCCGTGTCACATGATCATATATATATATTCAATTCAATTCAATTCAAATTCAAATTTATTTGTATAGCGCTTTTCACAATACACATTGTTTCAAAGCAGCTTTACAGAAAGTGCATTTCATAGATGAACAGTATAAAAAATGTTAGAAAGACAATGTTAAAGGATAATGTTCGAAAAAGTTAATCAGTCGTGTATTAATTTAGGCCATAACAACGCTGGCGTTGAGTCGTCTCTTCACAGGCGTGGAGTCGTCTCATCACAGGTGTTGGGGCATCCGAAGTCTCCATGAGAGGCTGGATACAAACTGGAGCTGACAAACTATTTACCTCGGGACTAGTGTCCCGAGATAACAACAGAAAAGCAGATGGGAAATAATTAGCGTAGCTGCTGTTTAGAATATTATATTAATGCTGTTGTTCCGATTTAACTGTAGTATAAAAGGTAATTATAATGTGAATGCTTGGCTAAAGAGATGTGTCTTTAATCTAGTTTTAAACTGGGACAGTGAGTCTGAACCTCGGACAATATGAGGAAGACTATTCCAGAGTTTAGGAGCCAAATGTGAAAAAGCCCTCCCTCCTTTAGTGGACTTAGATATCCTAGGAATGACCAGAAGCCTAGAGTATATACACATACATACATACATACACACACATATACACTCACCTAAAGGATTATTAGGAACACCTGTTCAATTTCTCATTAATGCAATTATCTAATCAACCAATCACATGGCAGTTGCTTCAATGCATTTAGGGGTGTGGTCCTGGTCAAGACAATCTCCTGAACTCCAAACTGAATGTCAGAATGGGAAAGAAAGGTGATTTAAGCAATTTTGAGCGTGGCATGGTTGTTGGTGCCGGACGAGTATTTCACAATCTGCTCAGTTACTGGGATTTTCACACACAACCATTTCTAGGGTTTACAAAGAATGGTGTGAAAAGGGAAAAACGTCCAGTATGTGGCAGTCCTGTGGGCGAAAATGCCTTGTTGATGCTAGAGGTCAGAGGAGAATGGGCCGAATGATTCAAGCTGATAGAAGAGCAACTTTGACTGAAATAACCACTTGTTACAACCAACGTATGCAGCAAAGCATTTGTGAAGCCACAACACGCACAACCTTGAGGCTGATGGGATACAACAGCAGAGGACCCCACCGGGTACCACTCATCTCCACTACAAATAGGAAAAAAAGGCTACAATTTGCACAAGCTCACCAAAATTGGACAGTTGAAGACTGGAAAAATGTTGCCTGGTCTGATGAGTCTCGATTTCTGTTGAGACATTCAGATGGTAGAGTCAGAATTTGGCGTAAACAGAATGAGAACATGGATCCATCATGCCTTGTTACCACTGTGCAGGCTGGTGGTGGTGGTGTAATGGTGTGGGGGATGTTTTCTTGGCAGACTTTAGGCCCCTTAGTGCCAATTGGGCATCGTTTAAATGCCACGGCCTACCTGAGCACCTTGTTTCTGACCATGTCCATCCCTTTATGACCACCATGTACCCATCCTCTGATGGCTACTTCCAGCAGGATAATGCACCATGTCACAAAGCTCGAATCATTTCAAATTGGTTTCTTGAACATGACAATGAGTTCACTGTACTAAAATGGCCCCCACAGTCACCAGATCTCAACCCAATAGAGCATCTTTGGGATGGGGTGGAACGGGAGCTTCGTGCCCTGGATGTGCATCCCACAAATCTCCATCAACTGCAAGATGCTATCCTATCAATATGGGCCAACATTTCTAAAGAATGCTTTCAGCACCTTGTTGAATCAATGCCACGTAGAATTAAGGCAGTTCTGAAGGCGAAAGGGGGTCAAACACAGTATTAGTATGGTCCTAATAATCCTTTAGGTGAGTATAATATATATATATATATATATATATATATATATATATATATATATATATATATATATATATATATATATATATATATATATATATATATTATATATATATATATATATATATATATATATATATATATTACTGAGCCCAAACTTTTAAATGGTATAGTATATTTGTCTACAATAGTAATTTTAAACATTTAAGCTTTTAGATTTATTAAAATCCTGACAAGCATACATTCATTTAGACTGATACTGCATTTAGAAACAATTTTTTTTCTAGAAGATATTATGTGCTTAGTTTTTTGTTTTGTTAAAACGCGCAGCGTTAAGAATGATTTCAATTATACATCAATATATTCAACATTAGCCAAAAACTCCATACGCATGGAGTGAACTCAAAATTGAAAGGTGTAATCTTCCAGAAAATATCCCTTAAAGTAAATGTTCTGTCAAAAGTTCACACTTTGCTCCAAAGTTAACAGAAGTGGTTGGTATCATCCTGTGTGTTTAGTTGTTTATGTAAAGCCCTAGACAACTTGACTGCACTATGCATCAATTACTGACGTCTTCCTGTGAGTATACACTGATACATCAGTTTCATAAAACACCATTTTGTCAAGTCAGCTTGGGAAATGTAGACAACACAAAGCCAGTGTATATGAGCACATGTTCTGGATTGTAACCGTCAATGCTATTTCTATCCCCTAGAGCTCATTTCATGTCTGCATCGAGGGACACATTTCTCCTCTCAGCAGATTAGGTAAGAAGAAATCCTAAACAATGACCTGACATTAAAGCAAAATAAAAAAAATGAATCACTCTGAATAGTACCACTCTTTCTTGTAGGTTACATTTTAACATGTATTATCTGTATCCTGGACTCACTTGTGTTCCAGTGCATTCTGTCCTGCAGGCTGTAAAGGTGTTGAAGGAGAATTCTGGGGCTGGCATGGACAAGGCTACCGTGACGTAAGATGGGATTTTCATCTGTGTATAGAGAGATTATTAGTCATGGCATTTGAATTTACTACCATATATAGATTGATACCAGAAACTGTGTTTTTAAAAGCTCACAAAAGTCTTTTGATAAGAGGAGTGTTCATTTTGAATGACTTAATATTAATATTCTAATATATGCGTGTGTTTGTGTTTTCTAGACCTCTGTATTATGCAAAGCTGCAATCCATGCGGGGGTTATTTCAGACAGTTTGGGGGGCATGATCAACGTGTCTTTGCAGAGGGGCATTACCTTGTATGAATCGAACTTTGCTAATGGAGTACTGTCAAAAACGTGAGTGTGTGGCATGTGCAAGTTACACTGACACCTGGTGGTGTGGACGCAGCATCACACAAAAGCAAAAGTTTTTATTTACTGACTTAAAGGGTTAGTTCACCCAAAAATGAAAATTACCCCATGATTTCCTCACCCTCTAGCCGTCCTAGATGTATATGACATTCTTCTTCCAGACGAATACAATCGGAGTTACAGTGAGGAAAATAAGTATTTGAACACCCTGCTATTTTGCAAGTTCTCCCACTTAGAAATCACGGAGGGATCTGAAATTGTCATCGTAGGTGCATGTCCACTGTGAGAGACATAATCTAAATAAAAAAACGATTTAACTATTTATTTGTACGATACAGCTGCAAATGAGTATTTGAACACCTGTCTATCAGCTAGAATTCTGAACCTCAAAGACCTGTTAGTCTGCCTTTTAAAATGTCCACCTCCACTCCATTTATTATCCTAAATTAGATGCACCTGTTTGAGGTCGTTAGCTGCATAAAGACACCTGTCCACCCCATACAATCAGTAAGAATCCAACTACTAACATGGCCAAGACCAAAGAGCTGTCCAAAGACACTAGAGACAAAATTGTACACCTCCACAAGGCTGGAAAGGGCTACGGGGAAATTGCCAAGCAGCTTGGTGAAAAAAGGTCCACTGTTGGAGCAATCATTAGAAAATGGAAGAAGCTAAACATGACTGTCAATCTCCCTCGGACTGGGGCTCCATGCAAGATCTCACCTCGTGGGGTCTCAATGATCCTAAGAAAGGTGAGAAATCAGCCCAGAACTACACGGGAGGAGCTGGTCAATGACCTTAAAAGATCTGGGACCACCGTTTCCAAGGTTACTGTTGGTAATACACTAAGACGTCATGGTTTGAAATCATGCATGGCACGGAATGTTCCCCTGCTTAAACCAGCACATGTCAAGGCCCGTCTTAAGTTTTCCAATGACCATTTGGATGATCCAGAGGAGGAGTCATGGGAGAAAGTTACGTGGTCAGATGAGACCAAAATAGAACTTTTTGGTCATAATTCCACTAAACGTGTTTGGAGGAAGAAGAATGATGAGTACCATCCCAAGAACACCATTCCTACTGTGAAGCATGGGGGTGGTAGCATCATGCTTTGGGGGTGTTTTTCTGCACATGGGACAGGGCGACTGCACTGTATTAAGGAGAGGATGACCGGGGCCATGTATTGTGAGATTTTGGGGAACAACCTCCTTCCCTCAGTTAGAGCATTGAAGATGGGTCGAGGCTGGGTCTTCCAACATGACAATGACCCGAAGCACACAGCCAGGATAACCAAGGAGTGTCTCTGTAAGAAGCATATCAAGGTTCTGGCGTGGCCTAGCCAGTCTCCAGACCTAAACCCAATAGAGAATCTTTGGAGGGAGCTCAAACTCCATGTTTCTCAGCGACAGGCCAGAAACCTGACTGATCTAGAGAAGATCTGTGTGGAGGAGTGGGCCAAAATTCCTCCTGCAGTGTGTGCAAACATGGTGAAAAACTACAGGAAACGTTTGACCTCTGTAATTGCAAACAAAGGCTACTGTACCAAATATTAACATTGATTTTCTCAGGTGTTCAAATACTTATTTGCAGCTGTATCATACAAATAAATAGTTAAAAAATCATACATTGTGATTTCTGGATTTTTTTTTTCAGATTATGTCTCTCACAGTGGACATGCACCTACGATGACAATTTCAGACCCTTCCATGATTTCCAAGTGGGAGAACTTGCAAAATAGCAGGGTGTTCAAATACTAATTTTCCTCACTGTGTATTTAAAAATTCTGGCTAATCCAAGCATTATAATGGCAGTGAATGACAGCCCAAAATTTGAATTTGCTTCCATCCATTATAAAAGTAATCCATACTCTCTAGGGGGTTAATACTGGCCTTCTGAAGCGAATTGATTGGTTTTTGTAAGAAAAATATCCATATTTAACATGTTATAAAAGTAAAATATCTAGCCCGCCAGACCGCCTTCCGTAATTAACTTACAAACAAAGTGTTACTCGCAGGTAACTAGTATGACGTCAGATGTAGCGTAAGCGGTTTGAACTGCGAGAGGTTTTACATTTTCTTTGTACATTGAATACAGAAGGCAGAGCTGTGTGAATTTCTTTTAAAATGGATGGATGCACTTTTTGAGCTTCAAATGTTGGGCTGCCATTCACTGCCATTCATTAATGCTTGGATTAGCCAGGACATATAATATAACTCAGATTGCATTTGTCTGAAAGAAGAATATCATATACACCTAGGATGGCTTGAGGGTGAGTAAATTATGGGATAATTAAAATTTTTGGGTGAACTATCCCTTTAAGCCGGGTGCACACTATGATTTTGTCCACGATTTGGTCGTCGGAGACAAATTTTAGCAAATTCTAAAAGATTCTTCTGATCCTAGGCTAAAATCTGAAGTGTTTGATTGTTAGTTTGACATGTTCACCGACAGCCGATTAATGAACGTTGCGATCAAATTTGACCTCAGGCACAATTCTGCCAATGTCAGAAGATTTGACTCTCAGTCCTGCATTTTGATGTCTCTTACGACGACTGTCTTAATTTTTCAAGACAAGCCATGTCCAAAATTAACATTAGAGATTTCGGTAACACTTTACAATAAGGTTTATTAGTTAACTACATTAGTTAACATGAACTAATAATGATCTGCACTTATAAAGCATTTATTTATCTTTGTTAATGTAAATTTCAACATTTACTAATGCATTATTAAAATCTTGTTAACATTAGTAAATGCACTGTGAACTAACATGAACAAACCATGAACAGCTGTATTTATATTAACTAACGTTACCAAAGATTAACTAATGCTGAACAGAGGTGTTGTTCATGTGTGTGTGTGTGTGTGTCCGTCCAGTCCGTACAGTCTGACATTAATCACAACTGAGATCTTACAGTGTGACATCTTACAGCGAGGATCATGTTTGTACTGTCTGACAAGCAACAATCGTAAAATGACTATTATAAATCGTACAGTGTGCATCCGGCTTTAGTGGTCTTTTACACAATACCATTTTCAACTAAAAATTTTTCAACTGAAACGGAAAACTTATGCATTTTGGTTATTCATTTACACGACAGCAGCATTTTGGGGGCCTGAAGTTGTTAAAAACTATAGCCTACTGTTATTCTCTAAACTACAAAAACGCAAATTTGTGAAACTGGTGACTTCATGCTTCAACTACTGGCCTGGTATGCATAATACAACATTTTAAATTGTTTTAGTGGATCCGTGTGAACAGGGATCATTTTGACAACGTCTACACGTGAAAAATGCAAAGGAAAAGCGTTTCTATTTTTAGTACATCGTTGTCGTGTAAATGTACCCTTAGAAAAGTGTTCCTACAATAACAGGAGTAGCATTCAGCTGGTCATTTGATTTCACCATGGTGTCCTTTTTTAGGCTAATGATATGATTTAGATCAGTGTATCATTTTATAATTTTACAATAAATAATCTATTATATATTTTTACAGTGGTTCCTTGTCAGATAAACGGCTTGTCTTCCACAGAGGTAATAACGGTTATTTCCCTGTACTGCATGTTAGATATGATTTCAACAGATATTATTTAAATTCATAGCAAATGTAATTTTTTTTAATACTTTGCTCTGCATTCATTTATTTGTGATAAAGTTTCTTTAACTGCAAAGTTGATATTTTAAAATATGCATGCCAGTTAAATTTATTCTTACACTGTGCTGTAATCATACAATAACACTAAATGTATAGGGTTATTGTATATTGTACAATGTTTCTTTTCATACATCATAAGCCATTTTATAAATTCCCTGACATGATTATGCTTTATAATACAGGTATACAGTGCATCCGGAAAATATTCACAGCGCTTCACTTTTTCTACATTATGTTACAGCATTATTATATATAATATATATATATATATATATATATATAAAAAAGTGTCCTCAATTCTACAAACAATACCCCATAATGACAATGTGAAAGAAGTTTGTTTGAAATCTTGGCAAATATATAAAAAAAAATAATTACATTTAAAAAGAAAAAAAGAAAAGAAAATCACATGTACAGAAGTATTCACAGACTTTGCTCAATACTTTGTTGAAACAGCCTTGGAACCAATTACAGCCTCAAGTATTTTTGAGTATGATGCTACAAGCTTGGCACACCTATTTTTGGGCAGTTTCTCCCATTCTTCTTTGCAGGACCTCTCAAGCTCCATCAGGTTGGAAGGGGAGCGTCGGTGCACAACCATATTCAGATCTCTCCAGAGATCTATTCTGGGCTCTGGCTGGGCCACTCAAGGACATTCACAGAGTTTTCCCGTAGCCACTCCTTTGTTATTGTGGCTGTGTGCTTAGGGTCATTGTCCTGTTGGAAGATGAACCTTCGCCCCAGAGCGCTCTGGAGCAGGTTTTCATCAAGGATGTCTCTGTTCATTGCTGCATTCACCTTTCCCTCGATCCTAGTCTCCCAGTTCCTGCCGCTGAAAAAACATCCCCACATCATGACCACACTTCACTGTAGGGATGGTATTGGCCAGGTGATGAGCGGTGCCTGGTTTCCTCCAGATATGATGCTTGCTATTCAGGCCAAAGAGTTCAATCTTTGTTTTTGTTTCTCATTGTCAGAGTCCTTCAAGTGCCTTTTGGCAAACTCCAGACGGGCTGTCCGCTGTCTAGCCACTCTATCATACAGGCCTGATTGGTGGAGTGCTGCAGAGATGGTTGTTCTTCTGGAAGGTTCTCCACTCTCCACAGAGAAACGCTGGAGCTCTGTCAGAGGTCAGAGTGACCATTGGGTTCTTGGTCACCTCCCTGACTAAGGCTCTTCTCCCTCGATCACTCAGTTTGGCCGGGAGGCCAATTCTAGGAAGAGTCCTAGTGGTTCCAAACTTCTTCCATTTACGGATGATGGAGGCCACTGTGCTCATTGGGACCTTCAATGTTGCAGAAATATTTCTGTACCCTTCCCCAGATCTGTGCCTCGATACAATCCTGTCTCAGAGGTCTACAGACAATTCCTTGGACTTCATGGCTTGGTTTGTGCTCTGACAGGCACTGTTAACTGTGGGACCTTATATAGACAGGTGTGTGCCTTTCCAAATCATGTCCAATCAACTGAATATCCCACAGGTGGACTCCAATCAAGTTGTAGAAACATCTCAAGGATGATCAGTGGAAACAGGATGCACCTAAACTCAATTTTGAGTGTCATGGCAAAGGTTGTGAATACTCATGTACATGTGATTTTTTTTTTTTCAGTTTTTTCTTTTTTACAAATTTGCAAAGATTTAAAACAAACTTCTTTCACATTGTCATTATTTGTATTATTTGTAAAATTAAATGTATGTATTACATTTAATCCATTTTGGAATAAGGCTGTAACATAACAAAATGTGGAAAAAGTGAAGCACTGTAAATACTTTCCAGATGCACTGTAAATAAGCTGGTTCAGAAAAATCAAACATTTACTGCTTTACTCTCAAATGTCAATTTTTTTTTATTGAATTTTAAAATATAGAGTTCTTGGTTGAATCGGATCCTAATACCAGGAATAAGTTTACAGTTTATCTAATACACAGTGCTACATAATACTTACACCTTAAACATGCTGTTAGTTCATATTTGTAATTATACATTGCTAGAAGATAAACACTAACAACTGAAGACTAACAATTACAATGTATACCTGAGGAATGAGAAAGCGTAATCTTTACTTGTCTGAACATGTTCTGCTCCCTTTCTATGCGTGTCCAGAGTGTGACAGGGAGCTAACTGTGGTGGCCTATAACACTTCTTCGGTGTGGGAGGAGGTAAACAGACTAGGTCAGAAGGTCTCCTGGTCTCCGGGACACGAGGGCTCTCAGTGGGCTGCGAGCTCTGGGGACCAGCAACCGTGGATGGAGCTTGAGCTATGGAACAGGAGTAGTGTCACAGGTCAACCTCTAATCATTGTGCAAACATCTGCTGTAATATTAGAGCGAAAGTGAATGCCACAGAAGCACTAAAAGAAAAAATGTTTACGTCTGCTTTCAGGCATCATAACAAAGGGTACGGCACATTACTACATTGAATCTTACTCTCTCATGTTCAGCAAAGACCGCAAAAACTGGAAAGTCTACAAAGCGGCATCGAGCAAAGACAAGAAGGTATATAATGCTGCACAACACTGCACTGCACTTAATTTTCACTTAGAATTCACTAGTACATTTCACAATTAATTACAAAGAAACTGCAAGTAACACATTGAATTAAATGTGAATTTTTAAGCAGAAAGACTGAAATATTTTGCTTAATTTCTTCATTTTATTCATCAGTGTGCATCAGTAATCCCGTTTAAGGGGTCAAACACAGTCAGTGTTAAAATATGCACGCATTTACATAGAAAAGCTCATTAATTAACAGCACAAATGGACATAGGAACACATTTTGTGTGATGGACCCTAACAGTTCCTCTTTTATATCCATTACTAGGTGCCTTGGCTTTATTTTATAATATACATAATCCTTTATATTCATATTAACAATTTTCTCTCTATG
Source organism: Romanogobio albipinnatus (assembly GCA_023566225.1). Classification (NCBI taxonomy): domain Eukaryota; kingdom Metazoa; phylum Chordata; class Actinopteri; order Cypriniformes; family Gobionidae; genus Romanogobio; species Romanogobio albipinnatus. The sequence continues at coordinate 39,783,210 of CM042252.1, read as the reverse complement.
GTAAGGTGTTTGAGTCCCATTCTGATGGTCATGTGACGGTACTCAACAGTCTGATTCCTCCAGTAGTAGCACGCTACCTTCTTCTGAAACCCCAGAAGTGGCATATCAGGGCCTCTGCGCAGGTTCAAGTGCTGGGCTGCCCTTCTGCCCCCCTCAGACCGCGTTCCTATGGAGATGGTGAGTGCCTGCCCCAGAATCTCTTTTAAGTTCCCTTATGCCACATAAACTTCAGTTTAAACATTTTTATAGTACATATCGCCAATAAAAGACCATTGTAATGGTCAAAGTCCAAGCACGCTGTGGTAAATCTTTTAAGAATGAAATGAATTCTACACACACACACACATTAATTCTTTCAATTTATTTCAATCAGAATTGAATACTGGGAAGTCAGTTGTCAGAGAGATTGTGCCTCTACAAACTCTGCCCACTGAGAGTCCTGTCATCATAAGAAGCTCAGGTGAGGTGAATTTGTTAGGTAATCTACTAATATGATTGCCAATACTAACATCATGATGTGTAAACGGGTAGTAGATTTGTTTTTAAAAGCTAAATCTTTTATTAATATTTCCCTACAGGCCCCAGTCAAGCAGTGATATTAGTGGCAGGCATGGTTTTGGGAGCCACTCTGTGTGTGGGTTGCCTCTTAGCTGGGCTTATGTGGTGGAGAAGGTAACACACCAGTTGTCCCTTATATAGAATGCTATATACAAATAATAAATAAAAAAATCCTTTCTATAATTTACATGAACAAAAAAGCAGGCATGTCACTTGATATGAATTTGAACTCCATTTAAAGCATTTTTTTAAATAGAAAATCATAGAAAATGTTATATTATATTATATATTATATGAAATACAAAATTAAATGTAGTACAGCAAATATTACCATGATGTTAAAATACTTTAAAACTTGAATAAATAAATAAATAAATAAATATTTACATTACAATATTTTTTTTTTACTGGGCCTAAAAATTATGCAACAAATTCGAATGGTCAAAAAACTTAATTTTAAGGGATGGTTTATTAACAATCCCATGAATAATATGATTGATTGGGCATTTGAGGTTAATTGAGTTGAGGTGTATTAGTAAATTAATTAAATATCAGCAAATATTAGAATGATTTTTGACATTACAGTAATTATTTTTTCTCACTAGGACTAAAAATAATGCTATACAATTTGAATGGTCCAAAAATAGGTTCATTTTCATTAACAAACATCTGTATTATTTATTTTTTCATTATTGTGGGGTGAAATATAGCCCAGACATATTCTTGACAGGTTTCGTGACATTTACCTGTGGTTTTTATTTCAGAAAAAGAAATGCACAAATGAAGAAATGCTGTGTTGACCAAGGTAACCTATTGCTCTGTATCTCTAGTACTGTTTTTTATATGTGTTTTTGGTATATTTCTTGACTGACTTTCTTTGTCTCTGCTTAAGGCTGTCAGGGTTTCCACGGGAAGAAGCTTCCATGCACAAACCCAGAGCTTGCATCTTACCCTCTGGTTCGGAACATCCACGATGCTCTCCCCAACCCTCCTCTCAATGGTAAGACCACAGAGCCAGTATAGCAATGAATACCGAAATTCATAAAGGAATGTTTCAAACGGCAAATCAGACAAGGCAGTGTTTGTCGAGAGGACGCCGCTGGGTACAACAGTTCTCAGAATCTCAGATCAACAGCCCGCAGACATTGCAGTAATATATAGCAGCGAATATGAGGGTTAATGTGGCTCAAACAGCAGGATGGAAACAGAGAAAGCCAAGTAGTCATTCTGACCCCTTTGTTCGCTTGCCCCACTCTGTGTGCTTTTGCTCAGCTGAGCTGCCAGTGGAACTCAGAAGAGACATGGCAGGCAAATGGCTTTCATTCTGAACTCATTCCTCCAACAGTTGCTCAGTGGCAGCATAAACATGTCTTTCTTTCGACGGCAGTGCTTCCCTGAAAGGCTTCTTTAATTGGAGCCCAAATTAGGGGCATTCAAGTCAGAAGAACACCCTCCTCACCACCCACTGGCCAACAGACCCTTCAGTAAGGGGTTCTGGGACGAGGAGGACAGAGGGTCAGTGGCCAAGACAATCAGAGTCCTTTCTAAAGTCGCTTCAATTAAAACAGTTTCGCCCTCTTAGCATTCCTGCTGAGTGAGTGAAGGACTGAGAAGGAGAGAGGGGAACCGTGGGGCCCCTTTCATAGCCCCAACTACTGTTGGACACTGTGCAGTGGGTGGGCACTGGGATAATGTGGGAACTTAATAATGCTATATCCGTTCAGTCAGATTTTGCGCTAGAAACATCCATGGCAGCTTTTAACTTATCTGACGTGATTTATATAATTTTAGCACGGCCATTCAAAACCCGAGGGTCAACCATGTCGCATAGTAAAGCGATCATTTTGGGCAGGGGTTAATGTAAACACATCAGATACCAACAGTGTTGTCTAAAGTGAATGTAAACAGGCGGGACAAAAAATATGTGCTGGCCTAGGGGAAAGCCAGCCCTGGGCATGAGGGCCAATCTAGGGAGGGTTTATTCACTATACCATGAATCTAATAATTGAGATGAGGTGTTTAAAGACTATAACATTTTGGACACACATCTAAAACATCAAATATTAAAATAATTTAACTATTCCATTACACCTGTTTCACACATACTCCATTTGCAGTGCGGTGCATATTTTTTCCATACCCTTGTAAACCTAGAGCTTTCACACTGCATACGGATGCGGTCCAGCAGTGCGTTCCAGGAGTGGTGCTTCTGCAGCAGTGTGGCGATCATTTCCTGTGCTGGACACGCTGAATTAAAGTGACAGTGCATTGTTCGCATTAAAATGAACATGTATTGACTCAAAAAAATCTAGTAATCTTGTGGAAACAGCCTACTCTGTTTCAAAGTCAACACATGGCTTTTTGCCTCGGGTAAAGCAAGGAAAACGACACCTTACCTGGCATTTAGGCAAATAAGTAGACATAATGGATAGCACTCGTCCTTTCTTAGAGGTGGAAAAACAAAAAGATCTTTATGACCTGCAGGATTTCCTGTTAAAAGACATAAAAACGAAAGAAAAGACGAGAGTTGGCTGTTTTTGTCCTATTGTAAGTTTTGATTTAAAACGTTTGTGATTTTAGGCTATAACCCATGTTTAAATGTTTTTGCACTTGCGTGAACAACGTAATATAGGCCTATAGCTAAATCTAAAGTACTAGGCTATATAAATATAAAGTAATGAATTGAATAAAACGTTGTTTAAATGTAGTGTTTAAACGTGACATCTATGAAAGACTGTGTACAAAGAGAATTGCAACGCTGACAAGCCATGTTCAGTAACTGATTTGAAATAAAAAAATAAATGCATATTTTTAATATCAAATAACAAAATAATAAAAATTAATAATAAATTATATTAAATACTTATAACCAATATCAACAGGATTACATATCAAATTAAAATGTTATTTGTTATGTTATATTGTATTCATACAATGTTTGTCCTCTACTGGGGCATTTGTTTTTAAATCATTTTAATTTAAAATCATTATCATTACTTTAATGTAATTATTATTCATGGAAAATTTAAGCAATCAAAATATAATAATTTACTCTGATCCTGTGTAAAAGAATGTCATTAAATGCTTTATTCATTACAATTACATGAATATTTTCTAAAGTGTACTTGATGTAAATTATTTAATTCAAGTTTATTTACTTGAATTAAATAATTTACATCAAATACACTTGGAAATATTCATATAATTGTCATGAATAAAGCATTTAATGACATTTTAGGTGGTACAGGTCCAGATGACAAGAAAGGTTGGGAATGCCTTTATTATATTGCATTCAAGCCATGTCAGAAAGATTGTATTTCCGATTTGAACACACATGAACGTCACCACGAAGTCGTAATTACGAGTGGGATTTTCTTTAAGCCCAAAGTTTCTTGGGTGCGTCAATGAAAATATGTCGGATGTAATAGATTCGGTGTCTGTATTAATGGTAAATTAATTCAAATGAATTAAATTGTTTACGTTTACAATCAAAATAAGTAAAATAAATCTAATTTGCATGTACAAAATCATAGTAGTATACAATTACGATAACGTATATGATTCATTGAATTGAAACATTGAAACGTATTGAATTCGTTTGAGTAGAGCCAACTCAAATTAAACAAATTGGTATTTTGAACGTTCTTTTTCTTTCGAGTTCACAAAACTGACACATTTGAAGTAATCTGAATTGTTTCATTGTTTTGAGTTTTATGAACTTGTTTCTTTTAACGTAGACTAACTTAAATTTAACCAAAACTGGGCTGGGATTTCTATTTCCCAGCACGCTTTGCCATGACACTCAAAAGGGACAGTAAATGGCAAAATTAAGTGTTATATTATGTTTTGTTGTGCAACATTAACATTAAGTGGGAGATTTAGTAGTGTTTAATATTTTGTTATGCTAGTTTAGAAAAGTTTCTGTTATGTTGTTTTTTTTGTAGGGTTGCCATTATTGTGACGAGTGGAGCATTAACTTAGTTTGAGAACAGATATATGTAAAATTCAACAAGTGCTATGCTATGCTGTGCTAATGCTACCAAAAGCATTGTGTAAACAGTTAGCAAGGTGGCATGTATTGAATTAGCTAGTTAAAGCTAGCCAAGTTTCCACTATTACAAATGTGAGATTACATGATATTTATAAGTTAAATGTATTAATTAGCTTACTCAAAAAGTTCAAGTTCAGAGAAATTAAAATATATGATTATAAAAAAAAGTTTATTTGCAGTTTTCTGCAAGTTCTGCTTGCTTTAACTTTAAAATACTTAAGTTTTGCCAACTTATTCAGGTTTACAGTGCAGGATAACTTGACGCACCATTAGGACATTTAAATGTGATGAGGAATATCTACTTCATATGGGGTTTATTTAGCATTTGCATACTTCTATAACATTTCTCTGTTGTTTCCAGACTACTCTGAGCCTGACGTAGGAGCAGGTGGGCAGATGATGGGACTCACATTCCGACCCCCAATGGAGGAGGGCTACACAGTCCCCTTCGCCCTCAACCACTATGACACCCCCGGGCAACTTCCCGAATATGCCGATCCCTTACCAAGCGAACCAGAATATGCGACACCCTTTGGCGAAATGCCCACAGACTCTACACTGGACAGCCGACAGAATCTACCTGTGTGTCGATCTGCACAGGGCGCAAGAGCAGAGATGAGCCAACAACAATATGACTGCCCCGCACACAGAGTGATCTCAAACGGGTACTGTACTCCAGTCTCACATGGAACTAGCCAACATAAAGCTAGTGTGATCTACTTCGAACCCCAGACGGTAGAACCACTGTTGCATACGTACTACGAGCCACTTTGAGCCAACATGGAATCTCCTGCTGAAGCCAATTTGTGACATTTGTGCGGTTATAACGTAACCTAATGAATGATACAATGATTTATGCTGTGTCAAATGGCATCAGGGATCAGCATGTAACAAGAAATTACTATTTGGGTGTAGGATATGGGAGAAGTGCTTTTATAAGGAAAGCTGTACTGTTCAGATGACCACTGAACCTGTGTGTTTTTTATTTAATGTAAATGTAGGCGTGTTATCCATAACTAATCAGAATATAGTCCAAGAGGATTTGTGTCTGTGTGAATTCAAACCACTGAAGTATTCAAAAATATTTTACATTTTTTTATAGTTGTAAAATAAACTTGTGACATTTCATTTTTCATACCAAATTTCAATTGTTGATATTCCTTCTGTTGTTTTGCGTACTATAAAACTAATTGAAAAGGCTATATATGCACAGTCACATGAAAAAGAAAGGAAACCCTTTTAAATTCTATGGTTAAGCATGGGCATAATAAAAAACAAAAGCAGGTAAATACAACCTCAAATGACATTACTGTGTCATTATTCATTTAACAAAAATAAAGCCAAAATGGAGAAGCCATGTGTGACAAACTAAGTACACCCTATGATTTAAAGGTGCACAGTGTAATTTTAGCGGCATCTAGCAGTGAGGTTGCGAATTGCCACTGCTCACCACTCCCTTTCGAAGCTACAGTGGCCGACACAGGACAAAGATCTGAGACAGCAGATAGTAGCTAGCGCTCTGTAGAGCAGTTTGTCCGATTAAGGCTACAGTAGAAACATGGCGGCACAAAATGTTGACTTCACTGTAAGGGGAACTGCGATGAGATAGAAATGGCTCATTCTAAGGTAATAAAACATAACGGTACATTATTTAAGGTCTTTATACGCCACTGAAAACATAGTTATGTATATTATATTGCATTTCTGTCAATAGATCCTCATAATTACTACACACTGCACCTTTAATTCCTTGTATAACCACCTTTAGCAGCAATAACTTGAAGTAATCATTATCTATATGACTTTATCAGCCTCTCACATCGTTGTGAAGGAATTTTGGCACGCTCCCCTTTACAATGTTGCTTCAGTTCATTGAGGATTGCAGGCATTTGTTTACGCACAGCTCTCTTAAGTTCCCGCCACAACATTTCGATCGGGTTGAGGTCTGGACTTTGACTGGGCCAGTGCACCTTGATTCTTTTCTTTTTCAGCCATTCTGTTGTAGATTTGCTGGTGTTTCTTGGGATCGTTGTCCTGTTGCATGGCGCAATTTCGGCCAAGCTTTAGCTGTCGGACAGATGACCTCACATTTGACTCTAGAACACTTTGGTATACAGGAGTTCATGGTCGACTCAATGGCTGCAACAGGGCCGTTTCTAGCCATTCTGACGCCCTAGGCGAAATCTTTATTGGTGCCCCCATTGCAACATTGGTATTACTGGTATTAATTAACAAATACATACATACCAAATTATATTTGTATATATTTGTTAATAAGGATTCATATTAATAGCCAGATGCCTGTATAGCCCTAGGCCTATAATATATAGCATATATTTGTGCAGTCCCTAGCTGCTAAGAAATTGTTCTCAGACATAACTACATAATTATTGTGTTATTAGTACATTTCACATGAAAGTAATAAGAATAAATACTGATTCAGTGTGGTTTTTGTTACTCATTGATGCGTGAACTTCCCCTTTAAATAACGCAACACTTTGCCCTCTGTGTGTACGACACTGCTTGCATTAAGAACTATTAGAACTGAATTAATCGATTCAGCATTCAACACCATCCGTAAAGATACGTTAAATTCGTCAACGTGATTTAATAAAGGATGTATTCATGTTGTGAATTTGCACATTTTATTATACCATTTTTAAATTGGCCGCTAAAGTTTTATATGGGACAATTACAAAACACACTGATTCTTTTAACAATGCATTGGCGCAAAAACCTTTTGGAGGTGCAATTAAGAGAAGAAAGCTTTATAGAGTCAAAATATAACTGCACACTCATTTCATCATGAAATGCTGAAGTAAGTGTGCGGTTATATTTTGCCTCTAACATACACACCGAGCAATGCTATCTGCCCATTCACAGCGGGATTTCTAGACTGCCACAAATACTGCCCTAACAAAATACAGATTTGTACCTGTTATTTTAATTGGCCTTTAGTTTGAATTTAGCTTTATTTTATGGTTAAAAAAAGTGTTACCTTGCCAAAGCATTGACCGAGTTCATTGATCTAATGGTGTTGTTGAGCGCTCCAAACGCAAACTTTTTTGACAGTAGCCTACTCTGATCTGATGGCATATAGGAATCGTCAGATTGACAGTTCTCTGATCCAATAGTGTGGGGGAACTAGTGGGGGCGGCAATAACATTTTAGGGTGGCCGTGACACCCTTTACACACAAACATCTAGTGCCAGATATGCACTTATTGGCGCCCCCCTACTGATGGCGCCCTAGGCGACCGCCTAGTTTGCCTATGCCTAAAAACGGCCCTGGGCTGCAATGTGAAGGTCCTGTGGCTGCAAAACAAGACCAAATCGTCACACCTCCACCACCGTGCTTGACAGTTGTATGAGGTGTTTGTGCCAAACATCTCCACTTTGGTCTCGTCTGTCTAAAGGACATTGTTCCAGAAGTCTTGAGGTTTGTTCAGATGCAACTTAGCAAACCTAAGCCATGCTTCCATGTTCTTTCTCCTGGCAACACTTGCAATACAGACTTTTTCCTAATGGTGCTTTCATGAACTTAAACATTTAACATGTAAACTTGAGGCCTGTAGAGTCTGAGGTGTAGTTTTACAGTTTCTCTGAGCATTGCACAGTCTGACCTTGGGGTGAATTTGCTGGGGCGTCCACTCCTGGGAAGATTGGCAACTGTCTTGAATGTTTTCCACTTGTAAATCTTCCTCACTGTAGAATGGACTTCAAAATGTTTGAAATGGCCATATAACCATTTCCAGATTGATGGGCAGCAACAATTGCTTATCTAAGATCATTGCTGATGTCTTTCATCCTTGGCATTGTTTTAACACACCTGAATGCTCCAAATTTCTGCTTTTATAGAGTTGGTCACACTTGCTGATGATCAGTTAATCAAAGGCATTTTTTGATTAGCAGCTCCTGACTGTTACTTATCCTCTTCATTCCTATGGAAACAGTAAGGAAGTTTGTCACCCATTTTGGCCTAGATTTGTTAAATAAATAATGTACACTGTGTAATATGTCATGTATTGTTCAAATGAGGTTGTATTTACCTCATTTTTTATACACACACACACGCGCGCGCGCACACACACACACACACACACACACACACACACACACACACACACACACACACACACACACACACACACACACACACACACACACACACACACACACACACACACACACACACACACACACACACACACACACACACACACACACACACACACACACACACACACACACACACACACACACACACACACGCGCACACACACACACACACACACACACACACATTCATGTAAGATGCTTGAGAAATACATCCTATGCTCATATAAACCCCACCTATTACACATATAAACATAATGCACATGAACCTGTTGGACAACTTAATATGAACAGGAAAAGATTACACAAAGCGAATCAACAATAGAAATTCCAACCCTTACAACATTCAAGCAGGAAAACGGTTGAAAAACAAACAGGTACAGATCCTAAAATGTAAAACTCTTGAAATGTAACTCTACCTATACCTGAAATCTGAATATTAATTATAACTTGATGGTTTCTCAGTTTTTCTAGTCAGAAATGGTATGGGTCCTGGAGTGCCTGTGCTGTTTTATAATGATCGTGATGGGTGACAAAGTGGGCAAGTCCTCAAAGTGAAGCCTGGGCATATACAGCCAGTCAAGAATTGTTTTGGTAAGCAGTGAGAATAAACAACATCTGCATGCTCTCCAAAATTCTTTTAGCCCAAAATAATAATAATAATAATAATAATAATAATAATATTTCCCACTTCATATACTAAAAGAAAGCCATTCAGTTGTTCAAATAAAATTAAGAAGGGATAAACGATATAAGCACAGTATGGTCAAAGTACGATGCGTTAAAAGGAAAAATGGGAAAGCATAAGGATTTGAGCGAGTTTGACAAGGGCTAAATTGTGATGGCTAGACGACTGGGTCAGAGCATCTCCAAAACTGCAGCTGTTGTGGGGTGTTCCTGGTCTGCAGTGGTCAGTATCTATCAAAAGCTGACCCCTGTTGGTCCCTCTTTTGCTGCCAAAACAGCCCTGACTCATCGAGGCATGGACTCCACTAGACCCCTGAAGGTGTGCTGTGGTATCTGGCACCGAGATGTTAGCAGGAGATCCTTTAAGTCCTGTAAGTTGCGAAGTTGGACCTCCATGCATTGGACTTGTTTGTTCAGCACATCCCACAGATGCTCGATTGGATTGAGATCTGGGGAATTTGGAGGCCAAGTCAACACCTCAAACTCGTTTTTGTGCCCCTCAAACCATTCTTGAACAATTTTTGCTTTGTGGCATTATCCTGCTGAAAGAGACCACAGCCACCAGGGAATACCATTTCCATAAAAGGGAGTACATGGTCTGCAACAATGCTTAAGTAGGTGGTAAGTAACATCCACAAGGATGGCAGGATCCAAAGCATCACACTGCCTCCGCCGGCTTGTCTTCTTCCCATAGTGCATCCTGGTGCCATGTGTTCCCCAGGTAAGCGACACACACGTACCCAGCCATCCATGTGATGTTAAAGAAAACGTGATTCATCAGACCAGGCCACCTTCTTCTATTGCTTTGCGGTCCAGTTCTGATGCTCACGTGCCCATTGTTGGCACTTTCGGCAGTGGACAGGGGTCAGCATGGGCACCCTGACTGGTCTGCGGCTATGCAGCCCCATACGCAACAGACTGCGATGCACTGTGTGTTCTGACACCTTTCTATCAGAACCAGCATTAACTTCTTGACAAATTGGGCTACAGTAGCTCGTCTGTTTGATCGGACCACACGGGCCAGCCTTCGCTCCCCACGTGCATTAATGAGCCTTGGACGCCCATGACCCTGTCGACGGTTCACCACTGTTCCTTCCTTGGACCACTTTTGATAGATACTGACCACTGCAGACCGGGAACACCCCACATGAGCTGCAGTTTTGGAGATGCTCTGACCCAGTTGTCTAGCCATCACAATTTGGCCCTTACCAAACTCGCTCAAATCCTTACACTTGCCCATTTTTCCTGCTTCTAACACATCAACTTTGAGGGCAAATTGTTCACTTGCTGCCTAATATATCCCGCCCACTAACAGGTGCCGTGATGAAGAGATAATCAGTGTTATTCACTTCACCGGTCATAATGTTATGCCTTATCTGTGTATATAAATGTTGAGCTTTGGTTAGAGGTGGCTGAAATGCAACTTTACGCACAAATGCCAGCCTGCATGGAGAGGTTTTAGAGACTCCAGAGACACCAGCAGCTTCAAATACCTGTTTGCTGCTCAATAGTGGCTTTTTTTAGTAGCTATCCTTTTAATACAGAAACTGTCCTCAATAAGCCTTTATCTGACAGAGTTCTCGTGCTGTTAATTACTCAAATATCTTATAATCTCCATTCTGTTCACACACTATTAGTTGTTTTCATGCCTTTTGCATAAAGTTGCACCATTTCATGCTTTTAGGCTTCAGAAAGATCTTTCTTCCTCCTCATATTGCATGAGAACTGTGAGATGCTTAATAAACATTCTCTTTAAGTGGGGTTTCCATTTACCTAAGTAGATCTGGCAAACTAATTAACAAACATGTCTGAAATTGATACCAGATATCTAAAAAGATATGGAGAAATAAAACAAAATCACTCTCTTTAAAAAACTGAAATCCTACGGATACGTCACTTGCACAATAATTTGGAACACAGTGTAAAGTACCTTGGGGTTATTTTGCATACTTTCTTTATTATGCATATTTTTGTTGATTAATTTATTGAAATATATTATTTACACTCACCTAAAAGATTATTAGGAACACCATACTAATATTGTGTTTGACCCCCTTTCGCCTTCAGAACTGCCTTAATTCTACATGGCATTGATTCAACAAGGTGCTGAAAGCATTCTTTAGAAATGTTTGCCCATATTGATAGGATAGCATCGTGCAGTTGATGGAGATTTGTGGGATGCACATCCAGGGCACGAAGCTCCCATTCCACCACAGCCCAAAGATGCTCTATTGGGTTGAGATCTGGTGACTGTGGGGGCTATTTTAGTACAGTGAACTCATTGTCATGTTCAAGAAACCAATTTGAAATGATTCGAGCTTTGTGACATGGTGCATTATCCTGCTGGAAGTAGCCATCAGAGGATGGGTACATGGTGGTCATAAAGGGATGGACATGGTCAGAAACAATGCTCAGGTAGGCCGTGGCATTTAAACGATGCCCAATTGGCACAAAGGGGCCTAAAGTGTGCAAAGAAAACATCCCCCACACCATTACACCACCACCACCAGCCTGCACAGTAGTAACAAGGCATGATGGATCCATGTTCTCATTCTGTTTACACCAAATTCTAACTCTACCATCTGAATGTCTCAACAGAAATCAAGACTCATCAGACCAGGCAACATTTTTCCAGTCTTCAACTGTCCAATTTTGGTGAGCTTGTGCAAATTGTAGCCTCTTTTTCCTATTTGTAGTGGAGATGAGTGGTACCCGGTGGGGTCTTCTGCTGTTGTAGCCCATCCGCCTCAAGGTTGTGCGTGTTGTGGCTTCACAAATGCTTTGCTGCATACCTCGGTTGTAACGAGTGGTTATTTCAGTCAAAGTTGCTCTTCTATCAGCTTGAATCAGTCGGCCCATTCTCCTCTGACCTCTAGCATCAACAAGGCATTTTCGCCCACAGGACTGCCGCATACTGGATGTTTTTCCCTTTTCACATCATTCTTTGTAAACCCTAGAAATGGTTGTGCGTGAAAATCCCAGTAACTGAGCAGATGTGAAATACTCAGACTGGCCCGTCTGGCACCAACAACCATGCCACGCTCAAAATTGCTTAAATCACCTTTCTTTCCCATTCTGACATTCAGTTTGGAGTTCAGGAGATTGTCTTGACCAGGACCACACCCCTAAATGCATTGAAGCAACTGCCATGTGATTGGTTGATTAGATCATTGCAATAATGAGAAATTATTAGAACAGGTGTTCCTAATAATCCTTTAGGTGAGTGTATATATTGATTATTTCAATAAATATTGTGGCTAATTTGATTATGCTTTTAGCTACTATGATTAATGTAGTTCTTTCAGCTTTACCGAATTTAAATTGATTCAACAGATTTTCCCATCACAATCAGAACAGAAAATTAAAAATGTTCAACACTTTACAATAAGGTTTCATTTGTTAACATTAGTTAACTACATTAGTTAACATTAACTAAGAATGAAGAATACTTCTGTAGCATCTTGATTTATATTAATTTCAACATTTACTAATACATATTTAAAATCAAAAGTTGTATTTGTTATCATTAGTTAATGCATTGTGAAATAACATGAACTGTATTAACTAACATTAACTAAGATGAATAAATGTTCTTAAAGTATATTGTTCACTGTTAGTTCATGTTATTTAATACATTAACTAATGTTAACAAATGAGACCATATTGCTAAGTGTTACCAAAATACTACTATAATTATATATTAAATAATATAATATTTACTTTTATTCAGCAAGACACAATAATTTGATCAAAAGCTCAAATGCAAAAATAAAGAGCTGAACATGGTTTAAACATTTTTAACACGGATAAGAAATGTTTCTTGAGCACCAAATCAGCATATTAGAATGATTGCTGAAGGATCATGTGACACTGAAGACTGAAGTAATGATGACTAAACTTCCTGTTCTCAAACAAACCCTGCCTGCCTGTCATATGACTCTGTAAGACTAACAGGAAGAGATAAAAAAGCAGCAGCAATTCGAGGCTCGACAACCTTCTACAACATTCACACAGGAAAATATTTCTATTCATAAACTAACGGGTACAGGTCTGATCAATTTCCAACTCAAATGTGGATGCTTTGCCTATGATCAAAATTTAAATGTAGTTCTCTAAATGCCATTTATGATTTATTAGGATCTCTGATCAGATCTTGAAGGATTCTGGAGCAGTAACTTCTTTCCTCTACTGTCAAAAAGTGGAAGCAAGTCGATCAGCCGTCATGAATCTCACTGGTTGTCAGTACCGTTTTAAAGTGATCATGATAGGTGACAATAATGTGGGCAAGTCATGTATGCTGAAGCGCTACACAGAGGGCCTGTATCCAGAGAGGGTAAATGTGACCATTGGATTGAACTTCTGCGATCACGTCCTAGAGGTGGAGCCTGGGGTGAAAGTGAATCTACAGATTTGGGATACAGCCGGTCATGAATCGTTCTGGTAAGCAGTGAGAATTCACAGCATCTGCACCTTTGAGGTGCATTCTCTGCAAAGCAATATGAATTGAACTGACCACAATTTAATTTTCCCCTTGATATACTAAAAGAGAGATTGAGGTGGGAGGATTGCTAATGTAAATTGATTGTTTTCATATTTTAAAGAAAAGAAAGGTGTGGTAAAGTAGCAGCTCAACTTCAGTGTATTGAAACATGGTCTTTCTGCAACACAACATTTCAAAGACTAGGTTGTATGGAAACCTCATTCTGAAATACGGGTCATGCACAACAAACTTCCGTATTCTGTCAAACATGTTGCATTGCTTTCGGTTCGGGTCTTTTGTGCGTCGTTAAATATGAGCCGTTTTACTGGAATATGCCTTAGAGCTATACTAGCATAACCAATGTCCATCACATATGGGTGATTCTATAATTGCAGGTACATTTGGGGCCCTATTTTAACGATCTGAGCGCAGGTGCACTTTTGCTAGTTTAACGATGAAAAAAAAAGGTCTGCGCGCCAGACACATGGTTGTACCTAGTCTCTTAATGAGTCATGGGTGTGTTTCGGGCGTAACGTGCAATAAACCAATCCGAGCCTCATCTCCCATTCCCTTTAAAAGCCAGTTGTGCTTTCACCATGGTGGATTCGCCATTTACATTGTGGAATTTGAAAGCGGAAAGACTGAACGCTTTATTTTTAATATTTCAAAATGTTTGTGTGCTGCTGTTGAATACCATGTGTGTATAATAAGCAGAGTGTACGCATGTTATGTACCGGCCTATCGGTGAATATTACTGACACGCCCTTTAAATAACACAAAATACTGCGCTATTGACTTTAGACCAGCTTTAGACCATGGGCGAACAGATGGGCACGAGTGCATTTGCTATTTAAACAACGTGGTGCTGGACATGAAAATGATAACTGTATTAGGATGAAACTAGCAAAAAAACACTTGCATTGCGCCTGGTGTATGATAGGGCCCCTCGTATCCAAAGTCATAATTTTTCAAATGGTTATATTTTTAATTATTTTTTACTCATTGTTATGGTTTACAAGATGTAACAGGCCATAACAATGTAATATTTTCTGAAAAAAAAGTGTCTTATATAGCTGAAAATCATGATTTCTTGTTGTCTGAATTAGTGTATTTTTTCCAAGCATGTATCATTGTGTAAATTTACAAAAAAAGTTTTTGGGTAATATTTCATGCATGTTATTTATATAAGCCCTTGATTGTCATTTTCCTAATTCTACAACATTAAATTGTCTAAAAATAACTTCTTATAAAAATGTGTGTCCATAAATCATGTGTCAATTCTGTTACCGTCCCATACATTTAAATTGGTGGAATCATCTCCCACAAGACTATAAAGAAATTACTTTTTCGTTAAGGAAGTAACTTGTGTTTGGCAAGCACTGATTTATTAAAATGGAATATGTTTTCAATAAGACACTGGAAATAATTTCTGTTAGTAAATAGTTTTTTTCCTTAACTTTTCAATTATAGAATCACTCATATGCAGATTGATATTTAAAAGTTTTTTAATTTTGAATCACTAACATTCATATATTAAAATGGAATAGAACAGGCAGCAATAAAAATAGCTAGGTTAGCCAATTTTACCTGAAATTCATAGATCTCAACATCAGTTCGTCAACACTTTCTGCGATAAAACCGGCTTTACACCCTTCAATATTTTATAACCAAGGGGATTTAAAGAAATGTTCTCTTTTTTCTAATTAACACAAAAGTTGAATTTTGAAGACTCTTCAATATAATGAAGATGAAGAACGGGGCATGCCAAGTTTTAAAATTAAAACAAAACAAAACAAAATTTAAAAATCATAAAATTTGTCCATGCACATTATTCCAAGTATTATGAAATGATATAATAGTTTTGTGTGAGGAATAGACTAAATCAGTCATTTCTTTAAAAAAAAATATTTAGATAAAATTTAAATAAAATTAGTCCTAAATTTAAGATTTATGCATTTGAATTACATTTAAATATTTAAATTTCCATCCATTTGGTTTTCACAATGAACAGATCTATGCTGCTTCTAAGCATTTTGCATAAATGCATTTTGAAAATATTAATTATTATTTAAAATACAGTCAAATAGATGCAGATAGGTAATAAATTACTGCATGGTTTTTGGAGAGCAAATACAAATACGCATCACATTAAGTTTATTAGTTTGTGTTAAAACTGTGTAATCCAAATAGATTACCGGTATCTTAAATGTAGGCCTAAATAGTTTTTCCATGCTTACTTCTAAAGGCACCTAACATTATGCACAGTGTGACGGTTGTTTGACATGAGCTCTTATGTTTTCAGGCGGACTATCTGCTGTTACATCCCTCAATCAGCCGGGTGCCTGCTGGTGTTTGACCTGGGAGAGTACGAGTCTTTCACTTACATTAAGCATCGACACATGGAGGTGCGCAATATTGTGCAGCCGTACACTGTGCTCTTTATGCTTGTCGGACACAAGTGTGACAGAAAAGAGCGGGAGGTGAATCAATGCCAGGTGGAAGAGTTTGCAAGTGAATTGGGAGCACCGTACATCGAGGCCTCGGCCAAAACAGGCCACAGTGTGGCAGAAGCTTTTGAACTGCTCACCCGGCGCATTTATCAAGGCTATCTGAGTGGAGAGGTGCACTTGCATGAGAGCTCGGGCAAGATCCATAAAAATAAGCCAGCGGAAAGCAACAAATGCTGTGCCTCATAAAGTCAACGTGAAACTGCATATTTTCCATATGGCCATTCAAATGTAACCATGCATTCTGACAAAATAAACAATGCAAGACACAAACCACTAAAAATCAGAAATATCTAATTACATATGTAATATAAAGGCACAATATGCAAGTTTCGCCACTAGAGGTCGCTTATTCAAAACAAAGGCATAACTTGACGCCTTGATTTCGCGGAATCATGGGAGTTGTTGTCTTCTCCTCTACAGCCGGTGGAAAAGAATCCGACGGGACTCTGGCAGAAATCATATTCATGGATGAGCTACTGTATTAAAGATTTATTAATGTTAGCTACTGCAGTTTGAAGCAGGGTGGGAGCGGAACGAGGCCGCTGGAGAGATTGCTAATGAGAGACAAGCCTGACACACAGCTCGAGAGCAGTGGAGCTTTTTATTATGCCACAGACGGCCATTTCCACTTCTACCTGTCATGCGTATGTGGGATAACAAAGCGCTGTTTTATCATATTAGATGCATTTGAGTGTGTTGAAATTTGTGTTATAATGCTACTCTGTGCGTTGGCTCAGCGGCTACTATAGGGTGGCAATACATCCGGATTTTGGCCGGACAGTCCGGATTTTAAGCTCCCTGACCGGCGTATGGCGCATCCTCAAGCCGGACATTAATTTGTCCTCCTTTTTGGAGTTGCGCTGAATCTGCCTAAAAAAGCCCCGCTCTAGAATCTTTATTGGGACGCAGCAGCATAGCGTCTAACGCCATGAGATCTCTGGTCAAACAACTGATTTGCTGAAAGCGGTGTCAAATAAATATCTGATACATCATTGGTTAAAAACGTAAACAAGCCTCCACAATGTGCTGGCTATGTCATATCATAACGTCAACATAGGAAGTCAGACAGACGCTCAGACCTCATTTAATCTGGAATGGACAAAAGAGCACAAATTTATATTAAAAATGGAAAGCCGCCATTGACCGACATGCCAGCACGGAAAAACATAAAAGTAACCGACGAGCCCCAGGTACGTCTTCCCTTAGGTAATTTTTTCAAGAAGCAACATCACCTCAGGATGACAAAATCTCCTCTGCAGAGCTTTGTCAAATCTATCATAATCACACAGTCAAGCATCACCAGTCATACAGAAATACATAACCAAATAATCTGGCACAGTGGCAGAAAACATCACATTTCTGGACTTCTGTAAATAACAGAAATACATAAATAAACAAACAATCAATGATGAAAATAAATAAATACACATTTGAGATAAGAGCTGCTGCAGAGGGTGAACTTATAGTTAAGAACTGAAATGTGTATTTTCATTGTTTATTTATTATTTGTATTTCCAGAAGTCCAGAAATGTTATGTTTTCAGGCACTGTGCACTTTGCAAGACAGACATCGTTTTTGAACAGACATCACAATGTCTTGAATAAATACAAATACTGTGAACAAACACTTCTGTTACACATAGCAGGTCTACATCAAGAAGATATCGTAGATCAAACGGTCTGGCAATGAATAGAGTAGGCTATTGCAGAATCACTATCACGATACCATCGATATGATGGACAAAACTGTATTGTAGTTGCGAGTGCACCAGAGTCCTATGCAATTATTCTAGCCTCACTAAATTCCCCAGTGTCCTCCTTTTTGGTGTTATGGAAATGGCCACCCTAGGCTACTATGAGACACTTGTTGCACACTGCAGTATCGATATTAGACATGGTAAAACATGGTACATAGGGGGGAAAAATTAGATTTAAACAATAGGACTAGCCTAACTGCTAGTTATGTTGAGCTATAACTATGATACATTTTCTGTCGATGAATGTATCTAAACAGTTGCTCACCTGTCTAATAAAACACAATGTTAATATATTAAAGCATATTTGGCGTTTTCATGGTTTCTATAAAATAAAAAATTGAGGGTAACATGGGCATGATGTCATAAATAGGCTACGCACGGACATGGTCCGTGTCCCGGTTAAAATGGCTTTTTTCTCTGGATTTAAACATTCTTGGAAACATTTGGGATAGTGTAAGTAAACAAGACAAAATATATAACATTGTTCGAGTGGTTTTTGGATATTTTAATAAAAAAATATTACATATTGTGCCTTTAATTACAAGTGCCAATGACTGATTTCTGATTGTTCTAGAATCCAATGTCTGCTGAAGGCCTATTTTAAATGGTTTTATCTTTTTATGTATGTAAAATAAACGTAATTTCATTTCATTCAAATAGCTTTGTAGTTTAGCATACATGCTTACTTACGCAGGTTTTTTATTAGCCTGATGTTTTCTTTTTTTTTTTGGTTATTCATTTTTGTTTATTAAATATTGGACTAATTTGAATTTGCTTTTATGATGAATGTAGTAGTAGCTTATTTAACTTTTGCCAAGTTTGAATACATTTCAAAGATACCCCATCGGGATCAGAGCAGAAAACACCAACAATCAGCATGAGCAGCAGTGAAGTTTGAACTTCCTTTTATTGAATCCGTGTCATACATAGAGAAAGACCGTCCTCTAGCGGCCATCAAGAAAAATGCATTACAATGAAGGAAACGCAACAAAAATTGAGACTTAATTCCAACAGTACGTTTTAATGGTCATTTTAGTACATTTAGTTGTATTGGACTAACACAGCTGTGTTAGCAGGCTAATAGCTAATACTAAATTACGAGTGCAGTTTAAATGTATGCTTCCTCCCTCTGTCAGTAAATAATGGACATGTCCCTGCTGAAAAATCCAGCTAAAACCAGCCTAAGATGGTTGGCTGGTCTTAGCTGGTTTAAGCTGGAAGTAGCTGGTTTTAGGAACCTGGCTAAACTGGTCTCCCAGCCTGATTTAGCTGGTCAAGCTGGTTTTAGATGGTCTCCCAGCCTGATTTAGCTGGTTTTAGATGGTCTCCCAGCCTGATTTAGCTGGTCAAGCTGGTTTTAGATGGTCTCCCAGCCTGATTTAGCTGGTTTTAGATGGTCTCCCAGCCTGATTTAGCTGGTCAAGCTGGTTTTAGATGGTCTCCCAGCCTGACTTAGCTGGTTTCAGATGGTCTCCCAGCCTGACTTAGCTGGTTAAGCTGGTTTTAGATGGTCTCCCAGCCTGATTTAGCTGGTTAAGATGGTTTTAGATGGTCTCCCAGCCTGATTTAGCTGGTCAAGCTGGTTTTAGATGGTCTCCCAGCCTGACTTAGCTGGTTAAGCTGGTTTTAGATGGTCTCCCAGCCTGATTTAGCTGGTCAAGCTGGTTTTAGATGGTCTCCCAGCCTGACTTAGCTGGTTAAGCTGGTTTTAGATGGTCTCCCAGCCTGATTTAGCTGGTCAAGCTGGTTTTAGATGGTCTCCCAGCCTGACTTAGCTGGTTAAGATGGTTTTAGATGGTCTCCCAGCCTGACTTAGCTGGTTAAGTTGGTCTTCCAGTCTGGACAAGTTGGTGGCCAGCTGCTTTTAGTTGGTCTCCCACCCTGGCTTATCTGGTCAAGCTGGTCTTCCAGCCTGGTTTAGCTGGTTTTAGCTTGTCTCCCAGCCTAATTTAGCTGATTAACATTTTACCTAATTACAAATTAATCAGATTACATGGTCCATATACAGATATACATTATTTGTCTAAACACCCAGTGGCAGAAAAAATAGGGACAGTCAGCCAGCCTGACCAGCTAAGACCAGCCTGACCAGCTAAAATCAGCGAAGACCAGCTAAAACCATCAAAGACCAACAATTACCAGCTAAGACCAGCCTGACCAGCTAAAATCAGATCAGCGAAGACCAGCTAAAACCATCAAAGACCAACAATTACCAGCTAAGACCAGCCTGACCAGCTAAAACCAGCAATTACCCGCTAAGACCAGCCTGACCAGCTAAAACCAGTTAAGACCAACAATATCCAGCTAAGACCAGTTTGACCAGCTAAGACCAGCCTGACCAGCTAAAAAAAAAAAATCAAAACCCCTCTAAAACCAGTCTGATAAACCAGCTATGACCAGGCTGGGAGACCAGCCAAAACCAGCCTGACCACCTTAGGCTGGTTTAAGATGGATTTTTCAGCAGGGTTTCGCTTCACTGGATCCCTTGCTAACCTGGTATAAACTACTTTCATGCCAAGTTTCTTAAGTGTACATTTTTGAAGTGGGCTTTTTTTGAAGTACAAAAACTGATAGCAGTAACAAACTGTTGATAGTAAAGCCTCACTGGAGTTATAGGCTAAAGTAGTCCACTAAACTAAAGTAGCCTAAATCAAAACAAAGTGAAACACTCTATTTATAGCCCAAGCTAGCCTAAATCGTCTGTGTCCTGAGGGAGTCTGTTCCATTGTTGTTCACCTCCTGTTTGGAAAGCCTCTAAATTTTGGAAACTAACCTGCAATGCACACTTGAGAGGAATATTGTGGGCTTGATTTCATCATGATGTTGGAAGTCTTCCAGCCATCTTCAGAGGTTATGATCTGGGTGGAAGCGTTCCCATGGTCGGCCTATTGAGAAAGTCTTATCTGAAATGTTTTTGCTCATTACACGTGCTTTTATGTGATGCATGCCACTAGCTGGCCTCAACAGGAAATGCTGGGATTGTCCTGATATGATACTGCATGCTCATTCCCTCTGGTCTATGAGAAATTCCAAACTTTCTGCTGGTATTTATAAACTCCACCCCTCTCATAAACCCTGCCCACTTACAAGTATGAACAAGCAAAGATTAAAGAAACAGATCAAGTAGAAGCTCCCACCCCTGAAACGTTCACACAGATGCTACTCTTTGCAGAAAAACACAGAAGAACCTAAGGAACTATGGGTTTATTTCTACCTATGTTTAACTTGAGAACTTCAAGTCCTCTAAGGTAAGAGGTTCACTGGTCAGACGTCCAAGGATCCTGGTGGAGTGACAGTTTTTAAGTGAACTCTAGCCTTTTCATTTATCACGTTGGTTTGGTTCTCAGTGAGTTATGGATCTCACTTTGTGGCAGTACCAGTTTCGAATCATAATGTTAGGGGACTCCACAGTGGGCAAGTCATCCATGTTGAAGCGATACACTGAGGACCTGTTTCTGGAGTGCATCAACCAGACTGTCGGAGTAGACTTCTACGTACACTTCCTAGAGGTTGAACCTGGAGTAAGGATCAAACTGCAGTTCTGGGATACAGCTGGTCAGGAGAGGTTTAGGTAAGTTCAAAACATTTCAAGCTGTTCAAAGTTCTACCATGAATTGAACTTCATTCTCCTAATCATATAACCTACTTAAAGACCTACTACTCCACCCAAAAATCATCGTCATTATTTACTCACACTCATGCCGTCCCAGATTCTTCTGTGGAACACGAATGGAGATTTTTGTATTCATCTCTGCAAGTCTGTATAATGCAAGTGGATAGTAACCCAAAAGTTGATGCTTCAAAAACCACACAAAACAAACACGATGGTAATCCATACAAGCCCAGGTGATGAATGAATGTCTTCTGAAGCAAAATGATTGGTTTGTGTGAGCAAAATACTGATATTTAAAATATACTGTATATAAACCGTTTCAAGACAACTGTCATATGTGTGCCACAAGTGATGTTCTCTGTAATTCCACATTTACGTCGAGCAAACACACATATGACAGCTAGCCAGAAGTGCTGGTTTGTTTAAAACATTAGTATTTTCTCACACAAACCTGTTATTTAGCTTCAGAAGACATGAGTCGCCATGTTCATTTTGTGTGTGTTTTTAAACTGTTAACTTGCATGATTCACTTTAGGAGGTCTTGCATTATATCAGGGGTGTCCAAACTCGGTCCTGGCAGTTTAGCTCCAACTCGCCTCAACACACCTGCTTGGAAGTTTCTAGTATGCCTAGCGAGACCTTGATTAGTTGTGTTTTAGGTTAGAGCTAAACTCTGCAGGACAGTGGCCCTCTGGAAGCAGTATTGAATTCCCCTACATTATGGACTCAAAAGATGGATTATTTTTCAAAAAATCTCAGTTTGTTTTCTACAGAAGAAAGTAATTTACATCTGGGACTGCATGAAGGTGAGTAAATGATGAGAGAATTTTAATTTTGGGGTTGAGTATCCCTTTTAAGGCGAACAATCCACAGTTGTCCAAATGGAGCTAGAAGGATTGGTTTTCCCCTCAGAGTAACTTCTGTACGTTTAGTCAGAAGCTCAGTGTCTAAAAACATTTTTAGAGAAGTTGCCTTGCTTCTGTAAAACAGGATTGTGAAACATATTACTCATCACTGCAGCAAGTATTCTCATGATCTAGCATCTTAGAGTGAGTTGAACCTGTTTACTGGTATGCATACATTACTTTAAAGAGATAGTTCACCCAAAACTTCTGTCATCATTTACTCACCCGCATGTTATTCCAACGGCGAGCATTGTGATGAGGGGGAGGAGGCACTTAAAATACATTATTTATTTAACAATAAATATTGCTTTGAGGTATCAAGTCATTTTTTCACTGCAAAAAAAAGCATGGATGATCTGAAAAGGTGGAAGCCACATCTGAATTGGCTTGTAACTGATCTTTTGAAGGTTTAAACCCCTGTAAGTCAACGTGATTTGACAATTTAAGACTCTATGGCCTGGTTCAATCAGGACATTTAAGTATCTTTTATAAATGTGCCTTAGAAAAAACCTTACTGGTGTGCATTTTAAGGTAATCAGTGGCACTTGCTTTCAGTTAAAACAGCTCAAAAATGCATTTTAGTCTGGGACTAGGCTTAAGCCTTGTCTGTGAAACCAGGGGCAGATATATACCAAGATGGTTGACTTGTATTAGTTTACCAATTGGCCAGTCCCCAATTGGTAAAATGATTACATCAATGCAGTGCTGTTAAAGTGCCAGTTCTCATAGAAACCGTGTCCTGCACATTGGAGGGACCAGTGCTATTTTAATGCTATTTGAGGATAGGAAACAATGTTTATGGGGCAGTTCATGTCGTATTTTATTGCGGATTTGATGTTATTTAAATGTTAATTTGGCAAGCAGTTTTTGAGATTTCAGTATTTCCCCATACAAGTAGATAAGAGTTGGTCTTGCATGCCTGAAATAGCTGCCTGGAGGCATTGCAAATATGGCTGTAGAGTGAACCAACTTTCCTTGAAAAGGCTTTAGGAATGAGACAGTATATCCAATGAGAAAAAAAACATATGGTTGGATTTTATCCATTGGGAATTGGTTGGATGGTAAAAAAGAGGCCAGAATAATGGAATGTATATTGATTGACATTGTACAAAGGTCTGGAAAAAAATAATCCTTAAACTATTGTACATTTGCAGGTCTGTGACTCGTTCCTACTACCGCAACTCAGTCGGAGGTCTTCTGGTATTCGATCTGGGCAACCGCAAATCTTTCGAAAACGTGCAGCAGTGGCACGCGGAGGTGTCAGAACGTGTGCAACCTTACACAGTGCTCTTCGTGTTGGTGGGACACAAGAGTGACCGGGACAAGGCCGGAGAGCGAGCTGTGAACCGAACCGAGGCAGAAAAGCTTGCAAGCCAATTGGGAGCGCCGTACATCGAGGCCTCGGCCAAAACGGGTCACAACTTGAAAGAGGCCTTTGATCTCTTGACCCGAAGGGTTTATCAGGGCTTGAGAAGTGGAGAGATCCAGTTGCGCGACGGGTGGGACGGAGTCAAGAGCTCAGCTCCTACAGCCCAAATGACCAAGGAGAGACAACACAATGAAGCTGCTGAGAAAAACAAGAGCTGTGCTTGTTAAGTTACAGTGTGGTTCTCGCAACCTTTTAGTGGAGATCTTCAAATAGGATGGATCAGTCTGACATTGCCAAACACACCTAAAAAACAAATCTCAAGGACTTTAAGCTTGTAGGTATTAAAGTTGATCAGACAAATCTTGGATGATATACGCTTTCTTGCCAAATTTCAGCATTTCAAAACCACATGGGAACACTTACCGTCATTTACAGGCATGTGCACAATTGATTTCCAAATGTTTGTTCATATTTCTAGGCTCAACTTTGGATAAAACGTCTTTGTATTTTTGTTGATACAAAAAGGGATGCCGAAAATCCATAATGACATTACATTATGAAGGTTTTTAAGAGATAATCCTGTAGATTTGTAAATGATTCACTATTGTTTGACTTTCATAGATAAAGGGGGGTTTGAGATATTCAGTTGACACACAGTCTAGACACATTGCTCAAACAGTTTGTCTTGGTTATTACTTATATGAACACAATGTGAGTGAGTTCAGTGTGAATAAACCACAATTAAGTTTTTTATTCATGAAAAACAGGAGACTGTAAAACACTGTGATACACGGCAAAAAAACAAACAAACAAAAAAAATCTGTTTATACTCCACGAAAAATGTTTAAATCTGCCCACAGCAGATGGGGTTTATGCACCATTTCCCACACATCACATATATAACCCCCTCTAACAATTAACATCTGCATTATGTCACTATTTCCAATGCAATTAATTACACGGGGAAGTGGTATTTATTTATCTGGTTTACCTTTAGAAAGTCACACACTTCTCTATAGTACTTAATGTTACTTAAGTGACCAGTTCTATAACACCGAACATTATAAACAAATCAGACACATGGTGATTGTAATTGTGCATAGCTACTAATGCCAGCTGAGCAGAGCTTGTGCGACTGCATGATGGGTCAACTAAACATGTAATATGAATGAAAATGTGGTTTGTGGGAGAAAAATAAAAAATAAAAAATAAAAGATGTTTTTGACAGAGCTCCGTGAGATTCTATCATACAATAAAACCCCAGTATAGCACCAAGGTGCTCAAACATAATGTTCACATGGTGGTTTTAACACGGAGTGAACTGTACAGACAAATGACGTCAATTCCTGCACACCTTTCCAATGAGAAATGTCAACAGAAGCGTACTGCAAGTAGTACAACGCATTCTTCCTTTTTGATTAACATAACATGTATAGGTTCAAACCCTCTCCACTTCTAAAACTTCCAGGGGAAAAATGTTTGTTGGTACTCCCGCTCTTGCTACTTTTTGGTTGTTTTGCGGATCAATGCCATTCTCTGAAAGAACAGAAAAAAGTATTACGGTATGCAATTCGTTTGTTTTTCAAAATCATCTTGACGGATAAGTTTACGTACCTGTTTGTGGGCTTCTGTGGTGCACGCCTTCTTATACGGTCGGATCTCGTCTGAGCCATAACCAGGAATCCACATGTTCCACTGTCGTTCTGTAATTCAACATGGAATATTATCAACACAATTCTTTATATAGCCATTGGCCTTGTTTTAACAACTTATAGGATGCATAATGTATGCTAATGCTGTACCTTTATTTTCTATTAAGTTATTATTAATAGTAATAAAATGCAACGGTTCGTAAGCGGCTGCATAAAATATGTGCATTTATTTAAATATTAAAAAAAAAAAAAGATACTTAAACCGCTGGGAACTGTATATTCAAGACCCTCACCAAGGTGTAGCTGGACATCTTTCACTTCAAGAGTATTTGACTTCCTGTGTCGTGCAAGTTGGCATGCAGCAGTCACCACGCTCTCAATGAAAT
Organism: Romanogobio albipinnatus; assembly: GCA_023566225.1. Classification (NCBI taxonomy): domain Eukaryota; kingdom Metazoa; phylum Chordata; class Actinopteri; order Cypriniformes; family Gobionidae; genus Romanogobio; species Romanogobio albipinnatus. The sequence goes on along the minus strand of CM042252.1, from coordinate 39,757,128 downwards.
CATCAGCAATCTGCAAGAGCATCTGAAGGGAATGGGAAATGACACGGATCAACAGACAACAGTGAAGTGACAGTCACAGTAAGTCATTCTCCTGTCTGTCAGCAAAGCACCAACACACACACACCCACCCACCCAACCACAGCCAAAACCAAAATGTATTCAGACAGCTTTAACAGTTTCTCATATTATCACAATGTATTCACTATAGTTTATAAAATGGTAATATAATATGACAACAGAGTTAGAACAAATTCATCATCCTGATAATGTCAGATAACTTTGATAGAAAGGTATGTGATGGATTACAATCAACCAACCAGCTGTTAAATTTAAGTACACAATTAGATAATACCAATTTAGGTCAACCAATGACCAAGCAATGCTTCATTTTGGTCCCAAATTTTGATCAATTTTACTGGTAGTCCACTGTATGAAGAATTTCTGGGTATAATATGTCACAGTTTACTTTATTTTGCCATCCTCACTTACATAACTATCGTGTCCTCTACCCACTAGTAAAAAGAAAAGATATCTCTGGTGTCTGAATAATTTTTGGTTTGACTGTATACATATTTAGACATGAATATATTTATTCATGCATACTACCATTCAGAAATTAATGAGATTATTTTTTTTTGTTTCTCTCATGCTCACCAAGGCTGCATTTATTTGATCAAAAATACAGTAAAACAGTAATATTGTGAAATATTATTGTCATTTATTGCTGTGATGGCAAAGCTGAATTTTCAGCATCATTACTCCAGTCTTCAGCGTCACATGATCCTTCAGAAATCATTCTAATATGCTGATTTTCTGCTGAAGAAACATGTCTTATTAATGTTGAAAACAGTTGTGCTGTTTAATATTTTTGTGGAAACCAGAATGTTTGATAAATACAAAGTCCAAAAGAACAGCATTTAGTTGAGTTATAACTTTTTTGTAACAATGCAGAAGTCTTTACGGTCATTTTTGTTGTGTCCTTGCTAAATAAAATATTATAATGCTATAATACAATATCGTTCTAAGCACTGAGCTTAAAAAAAGAAAGAAAAGAAAATAGACAGTAGGGACCAATATGAATTATTTTTTTCTTGTTTTCACATTTTTATTTTAGCAGGGGTTATAAAAAAGGGATATTGATCATTTCAAAATGCAACAATTTATTATTATAAAAAGCTTCCTTATGACCGAGTAGTTGTTCAGACAACCCACTGACTCTATGAAAATATGTAGGTGTGCACTGCACATCACTAATAATGATACGCCATAACATAAGTAACGTTACCTCCTCCACATCCTCATCAAGTTGCTCATTAGGGTCAATTTCTCGCACAAGGTCCTGCAGCTTCTTCTTGCTGAGCACCTGTAGGGAGGATACGATATCATAAATGTCATAAGGAATACAAATGGAATCAGAATCTGATACATTTGAACTGCTATCTCACCTGAGCGCCTTCAGGACTCAGTCTTCCTGCAGGTCCAGGGGTGCCTGGAACTTTGCCGGGGACGACGGTGCTGTTGGCCATGTTGGTGGAGAGGGGTGGTGTTGAAGAGGCTTCTGCTTTCACAACAGCGTAGAAGTTAGAGCGACTAGTCTGTGGAGGGTACTGGGTCATACTATGATAGTCAAGAGATATCTGTCATGAGCCTCTTCAAAGACAGCGTGAGGTCTATTCAGCTGCAAAAAAAGGTATTCAGAAAGATTATATTAAGTCAATCCATCCCATAGATAAAATATCCTACATGTTATTGTATGTTCACTAAGTGCACCAACAAAACAAAGACCTTTTAGAGCTACTCAATGCACAGTGCTCACTAGGAAAAACATCACAGAACTGTCATTTGCTCTGCAGGCTAACGACTTTAGCTTTTTAGCTTTGCAGATGTCTTTGAGATTATTAACTTAAACTACTTGGACAAACAGGGATGTAATGGTGATATTAACAGATGCAGAAATATAAATTAACAAATAAATCTTGTTTTTAGTCGGAATGTCTTTGTGGTTGCAGTTATTCTATACTGTTATTACCGCACAGCGAACATCTTCAGCTCAACATATTAGCAGCTAGCGAGTAAACACTGGTGCCAATCCACGTCTCGTGATGCTTTCCTTTTGTTTCGAATAATCCTGCTAGATGGTTAGCTAGTATGGTACCTGATCCAAATAATTTTGTATTATCTTCCCATCTTCGTCATTTATAAATCGGAATTATTCAGAAGCCCATGTATGTTGTTGATGTTCCTTCTACAGGCGCCTCTTCTCGACGGAGCTCGGTCAAAATATCGCGAGATCTGAGGGAATGGAGCTTTACAAAATAAAAGCAGTTTGTCTGTGGACAAAAAGACGTTTCTCCCAAATTAATTTTTGTTTGTTTGTTGTAATAATACTAATAAAAAATATTTGTGACTTTACAATGCAAGTCAATGTTTTTTTTTTAAAGCTGTAAATTACCTAAATCTAAAAATGACCGTTTAAGGGAGATTAACATATCTAGTTTTCTCTGTGTAAACATGAACACATTTAACTCTTTATCCTTTTAAAGCTGTGTACTTTCCTTCTGGTCTTGCCACATGAAACCATCTGGTCCACCCATATGATTTCATTGTAAGTATATCACTGTACACAGAACACTTTTTTAAAAAAAAGACAGCTTTTTTTAAATTCATTTATTCAAATTCATAATTTCATGTCATAAATGCTTTTTATGATTATGCGGATTATCGGATATTCCCCCTTTAAGAGAGTGATGGAAATTTGATTTCAGAGATCTCCGAGTCTGGTGAACTATTGCCACTTCGGTCACTGTATGTGTCTCTGAGAGAGAGAGAGAGAGAGAAAAGAAAAACAAGATAATGAGAATTGATATGCTGCTTGACTCCACTTTAAATAGAATAAATGAGAGAATTGATAAAGCAACAAACCGCGGTGAGAGCCGGCATCCTTTCTGTAGGTAGTTCTGTAGTTTCCCAGATGCTGCCAGTAGAAGGCCAAAATAAGGAGGTGAGGGTTTGATGGGACGAGAAGTGAATTCTGGGTGGTACTGCACTCCGACAAAATAAGTCTGATCTGTTGTAACAGAAGAAACGAGCTGAAGCTAATACTGAAAGACAACTTCTACATACATGGGTTCAGATACTGGACATGCACTGACCTTCAAGTTCAATGATCTCCATCCGCTCCCCCTCCAGGTCCTGACCCACAAATCGAAAGCCTCTATCCTCAAAGTGATGTTTCAGTTCTGGATTCACCTGGAAAAATGCAAAGGAACTGATTGAGCTAATTGGAAAAAAGTAAAAAAGTAATTTTTGCAATTATTATTATTATTGTGAACCTCAAAGCGATGTCGATGCCTTTCGTCCACATATTCAGCATCTCCGTACAGCTTTCCTACAACAAAACGATTCAAATATTACGCATACATGCATATTTAAAACCTTTAAATACAGAATCAGTTTCTATTTTTGACCTTCACATTTTACAATGGCACAAAAGATCACAACTTACGAAGAACACTAGAGGTGTTTTTGAATAAGGTGCGCCTTTTTCCTAACCGCATAGTTCCTCCCATCTGTCCTGGATTGTGCTCAGGCATGTCAATCACCTGGATTATACAAACAGATCTCAACACACCACCAAAAATTTATCATAATGCCGATATGCTCATTTGTTTTACCAAAACAATATATACCACTGGGTGTTTTGTTTCAGGATCAAATTCTGTGGAATTGGCATCTGTTAAGAGAAAAAAAGAAGTTTAAAATATATTTTTTTAACTTTAATTTAAAAGCATATGCAAAGTTTGCTTTAATAGACATATCAGATAATATTTTATGGGTGTTGTTACCTTCCCAGCCAAGTACATTACGAGCAAATTCACACACTGCCAGCTGCATGCCCAAACAAACACCTGCAAAACAGGGTTGATTTCAAATCTAACCACATGATTGCTGCGATTACCTTATTGTTTTGTCACTAGCACTGAACCACCTGAGGGGTATTCCAGAAAGCAGGTTATGGGACCAGTGGCGTAGCAGACGGGCACGCACTGTGGGGGTGGGCCCGCGATAACCCCCTGTGCTGGGTTGTGTCGCTGATCATGTAGGTTATTGATAGCCAGAGATATTATCAAAATCATCACATATTAGTGATATATTAAATTTGGCATTTCTAATTAATGTAGGCATGCTATATTCTTATTAGGATTATTATTAGGTTACTTATTATTATTAAATTAAATAGGCTATTAGGCTATAATAAATTTGGCCAGCAATTTCACAGAGCATCACTGCATAATTTATTATTAACAGTCTATAATATTTATGAACACTGAAGTCATCGATGAAAATTAAGAGCAGCTTTATTTCAGGCACAGACTTTAAAAAACAACCTGTTCAACACAAAATACTTTTCTTTCTTTTTTTATATTATGGGAATAAATGAAGACGCTTATATGCCGTTATCAGCATTTGTTGAAGTAGATGCATCTCTCATCATCCCAGAGAATATGCGCCGTTAATGGAGCATGATGAAAGCATTTCACTTTCTGTAGTGAATGAGGTTAAAGACATCTTCACTAGTGATCGACCGATATTGATTTTTTTTAGAACCGATACCGATCATTTTTGTTTTTATGTGCCCGATAACCGATATACAGAACCAATATTTATTTACTATTTATTTTCTTCTGTTTTTGACACGATTACAACACCACTGAACTGAAACCATTTTATGTATAACAATCACTCCCTCCTTGCATAGAAAACAAATCTTATTTATACACCAATAAATAGAGGGGTCTGAAAGTGCAAAAAAATAAAAAAAGTGCACTGGTATTTTTTGTTGTTTTAGATTTTGACCCCATGCTCACATTCATTTGGCATTCTTTGCAAACTGCCAGCCCTGGCAATGACTGAGTGAAGTAAGTCCATACTTCGCTTTGGTTTAAAAAAAAAAAAAAAAGTGTTGAAAATTAGTAGTCTTTCATGTTAATTTGAATCTTCAGGTTACAAAAACAATTTTATTTATAAAAAGCATCAGCAGCAACTAATGTTAACAATAAGCAAAATAAATGTAGAATGTGTAATGTTTTCAAATGGAGAAAATTAATTAAAGACAGGAGTCAAATCAACTTTGTAGTTTAAAATGAAGTATTACATTTCTGCAGTTTCAGCAGATTTATAAACTGTTTAATAGGTTAAAGAGTGAAGAATAATTCGCTGGATAATATTAAATAACTGAATAATATTATTCTCTGGAATATTGGAATATAACAAACAAACCATCGTATTTTATTGCATTTCTCAAATGGTATGTTAAGTTATATCAGAATTATTAATATTTTTGTCGTTCTAGATTATGAAATATCTGCTGACAAATTGATGTTTATCTATGCTTTACACAGAACTACTCAAACTGCGTTCGCGGAGATAATAAATAATTAATATCCATAGAGTTGTTTACTTCGATGTTTATTAGCGAATTAATGGTTACGTAAATGTTTATATAATGGCCGTGGAGCATTTCCTGAGCATCAACAGACGACTTCACGAGACTAATGATGAGCATAGAGACAACAGAGAGAAAATTAAATTCAGCGCTTTTATTTCCAACATGTGCTCATTCATGGCTGTATTATTTAATTCATGCAAAGTTGCATCTGTATTTGAACAGGATTTGACAGATTATTTTACCTGACTCGGTGAGCTTGTCTCTAAGAGAGACGAGCTCACGGGGGGCATGTAAAATAATCCGTCAAATCCTGAATAAACTAGCTAGATTTCAGGCATTTATGTAACATCTAATTTGTGTATTAATGACTTACGTTAAATAAAGTTTACTAATTACAGCAAAGCGGGCAAGTATACTTTACCTGTGTACGCTGTTGTCTCGTCTCCCCACGTCTCGCCTCAGATGCGCTGTAATGGCGATCCTGCGCGCAATTCTCAAAACGCTTACAAGATGGCGCCGTTTATCGGTAAATCCGATATTACAAAACCGATATCCGATTATGGTAAAATGCTTAAATATCGGTAAATCGATATATCGGTCGATCACTAATCTTCGCCGGTAACTTAGTCTTGCGCATTGTTTGCACACTGCTTGTGTGGTATCCATTGGCTCACCTTTATGGTTCATTAACACCACCCTCCTAATAACTAACCCGTTTGCAGTGGGGCCCCGTGGATTTGCTCTATGCCACTGTATGGGACATACCCGGGTATGTTAAGCGGATAACCTCAACTTTCGGATGCAGAAACGGAGCTAATTTTCAAGCAACTTACTCTCTGAACATAACTTGCTCCTGAGTAGGTTATGTTTCAGGGTTAGTTTACTTCAGAGTTGTAGCGCACATATATCTCGTTATATTGATATATAAAGCACTATTAATCGTACAAGGTAATGTTTATTTTATTCATATACATATATATATATATACACTTATTTAGTTTAACCAGTCTTTTTATTATACAATTAGCATCAAACATACAATTTAGTTCTTATTCACAGTGATGAAAGATTATTAAACAAAAAAGATTGAAAAAATTATTGCACAACCACCAAATAGATGGCGATATGCACTATGTAAATAGCCATTAAACAAAAAAGGAAGAAAGTAGTATGGCAGGCTTTTTTCTTAGCGTCCATTTCCATGGTGTCTCGTTGAGAATGTGTTGTGTGTTAACTGTAAAAATAGTTGGCTGAACTTACACCCAGACACGTTTTTGGAACCAGCAAACCTTAAGCAAGCAAGGTTCGGGTTAATCAACCGAGAGTTCAGAGTATGTTTGATGGTAAGATAACCTTGCTTTCTGGAATACCCCCCAGCTTTCTGAACATATTTTGTGTTACCTAAAAAGGGCTTTTTCTGCTTCCTCGCCCAGTTAATGGCTTGGATTTTTCCCTCAGTGCCTCGCACACCAAAGCCTCCAGGAACAAGAACCCCACTAACAGCACAATGAAATAAGCATTCAAATGAACATTCAATAAATAAATATTCAAACTAACAACCTTATTAAAGTCAGACTATTACAGTATTCTCACAGATTACACCAACATATAAAATCAAAGTGAAATACAGTATGTAAACTAATTTATTTCCATTATGTGATATTTTATATTTAATGATAGCACAAGTTTTCCTTGTGCTATCATTAAATATAAATAATGATATTTTCCTGTTTAACACTGTGAAGCTGCTTTGAAACAATCTGCATTGTAAAAAGCGCTATATAAAAAAAGTTGACAAGTAGTTAAAGCAGGACCGATTTTATTCATTAAGCATTGATTGATTTGTGAGAGTTTGCTTAAATAGCTTTTGGATATTGGTTAAAGCGATAGTTCACTCAAATGAAAAACTTAAGTTTTTCCAAACCTGTATGAGTTTCTTTGTTCTGTTGAACACAAAAGAAAATATTTTGAAGAATGTTGGTAACCAGACAGTTGATGGTAGCCACTGACTTCCATAGCAGGAATAAAATACAATGGAAGTCAATGGCTACCATCATCTGTCTGGTTACAAACATTGGAACGTTGTGTTCAACAAAACAACGAAACTCATACAGGTTGGAAACAACTTGAGGGTGAGTAAATGATGACAGAATTTTCATTTTTGGGTAAACTATCCCTTTTAACATTGTCCAAGAGCCCATAAAACTTTACGGAATGGAACTCAGCGGAATGGAACTTATAAAGATTTTTAAAAACATTTTGGCAGTAAATACACTTATAATGTTACAAAAGATTTCTATTTCAAACAAATGCTGTTCTTTTAAACTTTATATTCATAAAATATCCTGGAGAAAAAAAAAATATCCAGCAGCTTGTCAACATACAGTGAGGAAAATAAGTATTTGAACACCCTGCTATTTTGCAAGTTCTCCCACTTAGAAATCATGGAAGGGTCTGAAATTGTCATCGTAGGTGCATGTCCACTGTGAGAGACATAATCTAAAAAATAAAAAAAAAATCCAGAAATCACAATGTATGATTTTTTTACTATTTATTTGTATGATACAGCTGCAAATAAGTATTTGAACACCTGAGAAAATCAATGTTAATATTTGGTACAGTAGCCTTTGTTTGCAATTACAGAGGTCAAACGTTTCCTGTAGTTTTTCACCAGCTTTGCACACACTGCAGGAGGGATTTTGGCCCACTCCTCCACACAGATCTTCTCTAGATCAGGAGTTTGAGCTCCCTCCAAAGATTCTCTATTGGGTTTAGGTCTGGAGACTGGCTAGGCCACGCCAGAACCTTGATATGCTTCTTACAGAGCCACTCCTTGGTTATCCTGGCTGTGTGCTTCGGGTCATTGTCATGTTGGAAGACCCAGCCTCGACCCATCTTCAATGCTCTAACTGAGGGAAGGAGGTTGTTCCCCAAAATCTTGCAATACATGGCCCCGGTCATCCTCTCCTTAATACAGTGCAGTCACCCTGTCCCATGTGCAGAAAAACACCCCCAAAGCATGATGCTACCACCCCCATGCTTCACAGTAGGGATGGTGTTCTTTGGATGGTACTCATCATTCTTCTTCCTCCAAACACATTTAGTGGAATTATGACCAAAAAGTTCTATTTTGGTCTCATCTGACCACATGACTTTCTCCCATGACTCCTCTGGATCATCCAAATGGTCATTGGCAAACTTAAGACGGGCCTTGACATGTGCTGGTTTAAGCAGGGGAACCTTCCGTGCCATGCATGATTTCAAACCATGACGTCTTAGTGTATTACCAACAGTAACCTTGGAAACGGTGGTCCCAGCTCTTTTCAGGTCATTGACCAGCTCCTCCCGTGTAGTTCTGGGCTGATTTCTCACCTTTCTTAGGATCATTGAGACCCCACAAGGTGAGATCTTGCATGGAGCCCCAGTCCGAGGGAGATTGACAGTCATGTTTAGCTTCTTCATTTTCTAATGATTGCTCCAACAATGGACCTTTTTTCACCAAGCTGCTTGGCAATTTCCCTGTAGCCCTTTCCAGCCTTGTGGAGGTGTACAATTTTGTCTGTAGTGTCTTTGGACAGCTCTTTGGTCTTGGCCATGTTAGTAGTTGGATTCTTACTGATTGTATGGGGTGGACAGGTGTCTTTATGCAGCTAACGACCTCAAACAGGTGCATCTAATTTAGGATAATAAATGGAGTGGAGGTGGACATTTTAAAGGCAGACTAACAGGTCTTTGAGGGTCAGAATTCTAGCTGATAGACAGGTGTTCAAATACTTATTTGCAGCTGTACCATACAAATAAATACAGGGAGTGCAGAATTATTAGGCAAATGAGTATTTTGACCACATCATCCTCGTTATGCATGTTGTCTTACTCCAAGCTGTATAGGCTGGAAAGCCTACTACCAATTAAGCATATTAGGTGATGTGCATCTCTGTAATGAGAAGGGGTGTGGTCTAATGACATCAACACCCTATATCAGGTGTGCATAATTATTAGGCAACTTCCTTTCCTTTGGCAAAATGGGTCAAAAGAAGGACTTGACAGGCTCAGAAAAGTCAAAAATAGTGAGATATATTGCAGAGGGATGCAGCAGTCTTAAAATAGCCAAGCTTCTGAAGCGTGATCATCGAACAATCAAGCGTTTCATTCAAAATAGTCAACAGGGTCGCAAGAAGCGTGTGGAAAAACCAAGGCGCAAAATAACTGCCCGTGAACTGAGAAAAGTCAAGCGTGCAGCTGCCAAGATGCCACTTGCCACCAGTTTGGCCATATTTCAGAGCTGCAACATCACTGGAGTGCCCAAAAGCACAAGGTGTGCAATACTCAGAGACATGGCCAAGGTAAGAAAGGCAGAAAGTCGACCACCACTGAACAAGACACACAAGCTGAAACGTCAAGACTGGGCCAAGAAATATCTCAAGACTGATTTTTCTAAGGTTTTATGGACTGATGAAATGAGAGTGAGTCTTGATGGGCCAGATGGATGGGCCCGTGGCTGGATTGGTAAAGGGCAGAGAGCTCCAGTCCGACTCAGACGCCAGCAAGGTGGAGGTGGAGTACTGGTTTGGGCTGGTATCATCAAAGATGAGCTTGTGGGGCCTTTTCGGGTTGAGGATGGAGTCAAGCTCAACTCCCAGTCCTACTGCCAGTTTCTGGAAGACACCTTCTTCAAGCAGTGGTACAGGAAGAAGTCTGCATCCTTCAAGAAAAACATGATTTTCATGCAGGACAATGCTCCATCACACGCGTCCAAGTACTCCACAGCGTGGCTGGCAAGAAAGGGTATAAAAGAAGAAAATCTAATGATATGGCCTCCTTGTTCACCTGATCTGAACCCCATTGAGAACCTGTGGTCCATCATCAAATGTGCGATTTACAAGGAGGGAAAACAGTACACCTCTCTGAACAGTGTCTGGGAGGCTGTGGTTGCTGCTGCACGCAATGCTGATGGTGAACAGATCAAAACACTGACAGAATCCATGGATGGCAGGCTTTTGAGTGTCCTTGCAAAGAAAGGTGGCTATATTGGTCACTGATTTGTTTTTGAATGTCAGAAATGTATATTTGTGAATATTGAGATGTTATATTGGTTTCACTGGTAAAAATAAATAATTGAAATGGGTATAAATTAGTTTTTTGTTAAGTTGCCTAATAATTATGCACAGTAATAGTCACCTGCACACACAGATATCCCCCTAAAATAGCTAAAACTAAAAACCACTTCCAAAAATATTCAGCTTTGATATTAATGAGTTTTTTGTGTTCATTGACAACATGGTTGTTGTTTAATTATTAATGTTGTAAAATTAATCCTCAAAAATACAACTTGCCTAATAATTCTGCACTCCCTGTAGTAAAAAAATCATACATTGTGATTTCTGGATTTTTTTTTTAGATTATGTCTCTCACAGTGGACATGCACCTACGATGACAATTTCAGACCCTCCATGATTTCTAAGTGGGAGAACTTTCAAAATAGCAGGGTGTTCAAATACTTATTTTCCTCACTGTAGATAATATTATTTTTTCTTGAGCACCAAATTAGCATATTAGAATGATTTCTGAAGAATCATGTGACACTGAAGACCGGAGTAATGGCTGATGAAAATACAGCTTTGCAATCACATGAATAAATTACATTTTTAAATATAGAATATATATATTATTTTAAATTGTAATAATATTTCATATTTGTACTGCTTTACTGTATTTTTGATCAAATAAAAGCAGCCTTGGTGAGCATAAGAGACTTATCTCAAAAACCGTACTATGTGTGTTAGTTGTGTCATTTTCTTGTGATTTGTCAAGTGTATTTTGAGGACACACTCACTCAGCACTGCAGAGCTTTTGCCAGGCCTCATGGTATTTAACCGGCTCATCCTGCAACGCTGCCGGCTCCAGGTCTGCTGAATCTATGTACTGAAATAAGGTACCATTTTCAAGAATTACACTTACACACTCAAACAAATATATGCTAGATTTTTAGTGCGAGCACAATTAAGTTTTTAATTGCAAATGATTAATAAGACACACTCAGATGGAAGAAAACGAAATCACCTTCATCATAAAAGTTGCTCTGTCTTTCCTTACCTTGACCTCTAGCTTATAGTTGATGGCGAGGGCAGAGTGCTCCAGTGCTTTAATAACAGAGGCATAAGAATCTGACAGTTTGGTGTACTTGCCTACTAAAGCAATGGAGGTTTGCTCCAGGAGCCGGTCAGACCTAGGGAACAAAAACACAGGTCGCTCAAAACAGCTGCAACAACCTTTGAATTGTCAGAAGTTTGCAGTTTTTTGGGACTGTTAGGCGGACGCAAACAGTACAAACCTGTCTGACATCTCCTTCCACTTTGTGAGCATTTTTCGAGGTCTCATCACAATGGGCAAGTCCAGCCTGTGGCACAAGTAGTCAACGATGCCCTGATCCTCTAAGAGTAAAGGTACTCTGTATATGGAGGACACGTCATGTACGCAGATCACCTGTTCAGGTTCTACGTGGCAAAACATGGAGATTTTCTCTTTGACAGCAGTGTCCAATGGAGTTGAGCAACGACAAACAATCTGCAACAAATAAAAATATTTCTCAGAACTAGAGTGAATTGACATGGATTGGCTCTTCACGGCATATAATAGAGAGATTAAAGACTGACCAGATCAGGTGACAGGCCAAGTCCACGAAGCTCTCGAACACTGTTCTGTGTGGGTTTGGTCTTCTGTTCTCCTGTTGAATTGGGCTGCAAATACATCCAAAGACCAGTGTTTTTTTCCCCCTTGCAAAATTCTATTAAATTAATTTTTAAAGGGTTAGTTCACCCAAAAATGTTATAGTTCTATCATTAAATACTCACCCTCATGTCGTTCCAAAAACTGTGACTGACGTTCATCTTCGTAAACACAAATTAAGATATTTTTTATGAAATCTTGTATATTAATGAGTGATTTCTGTTCGTCCATTGACAGCTATGCAACTACCACTTTAATCCTACAAAAAGTTCATAAAGAGATCGTTAAACTAATCCATATGAATTGAGCGTTTTAGTAAAAAAAAAATGTAAGTGACTCAATCGGTTTATGTGAAGAAACAGATCTAATTTTTGCTTTTATTCACATATAAACATACAATCAACTGAATAAACAGATCTGGTAAAATCATGTTTGCTTGATGTGCGAGAAGCAATGAGGTTTATTCATGCGTGTTCCACAAGAACCAATGAGGTTGAGCTTCTGTTTATGTTCGCTGATCAACTTTATTTTTGAATAAAAGCCTTAATTCAATCTGTTCATCATATAAAAGGATTGTGTCTCTTGAGATAAATTGGACTAAACCACTCAATTCCTATGGATTTGTTTTTGAAGCGTTAAAGTGCTAGTTGTGAAGCTGTCAATAGAGCGACAGAAATTGCTCAGATTTTATTAAAAATATCTTCATTTGTGTTCTGAAGATGAACAAAAATCTTTAAATATAAATATTAGTAAAAAAAAAAAAAGAAGAAGCTTGTTTTCCTACCTGAGGGACCAGACTGACATGGATGTTACAAAAGTTCTCCCGTTTCACTTTAAACTGAAACTGTCTAAAAGCTTCAATAAAAGGCATACTCTCAATATCTCCAACTGTACCTCCAAGCTGAGGGGAAAAAAAGTCAAAATTGTATTTATTCGTTTTAAATCCAACAGTGGTAGCACAATACAGAGGGCTTAAAAAATTTATTTTTTGTATTGAACGTTCACATTTAACTGTGGCACTATTTCCTTTAAATGTACAGCACAAAACTGATGGATATACCTCAATAACACAGACTTCTGGTTCAATACCGTCATCATCCACCGAGACCTTAGCCTGCCGCATGACCCATTCCTGTATAGCATCGGTAATGTGTGGTACCACTGTAAATAAAATTTCACATTCACCTTAGTGACACCACCATATTATACCGTTATGTTATCTCCTAAGAATGATATGTCATATGTTTAAACTTTTCTAATACAATCAGAGGAGGATATGCAAACTGAGGCTGGTGCCGTCAAATACTTCACACAATACAGTAAACATCACAGTATATCTGTCATGATAAAATGTACTGTAATTATGCAGCCTAGAAATCTAGACCCACCCTAGCGGCACCAAATCTATTTTGCAGCCAGGGTAGTCTAGCAACTCTCCGTTGGCTTGCGAGCTGGAAAAACCAAAGTTGGTGGGCGGGCTTAACATAATGACAGCAGATTTGGCACGGTTCCACGTGCTACTTGTAAACAAAGAAGCTGGCAAACAGCGGTCTTTCGAATCAGCTTTGGCCGCGATTCTGGAAGACTTGTTAAGCTTTTCTTTGAGAAAAGAACAAAGAACGGCACTGAAGTCATTCTTAAGAAAGGAAGACGTGTTCTGAGTTTTGCCGACACAACCGTTGTATATTAATATATACACAACCAGTATAAAGTTTGGGAGGGTCAGTAAAAATGCTTTAATTTATCAAAGATGCATTAAATTGATTACAATTTGATTGACAGTAATATTTCTAATGCTACAAAAGAATCCTGAAAAAAATGTATAGCAGTTTCCACAAAAATATTTTTCAATACTGTTAATAAGAAAAGTTTCTTGTGCAGCAAATCAGCATATTAAAATGATTTCTGAAGGATCATGTGACTGAAGACTGGAGTAATGATCCTGAAAATTCAGCTTTGCCGTCACAGGAATATTTTTAAATAATGTAAAATATTGTAATAATATTTCACAATATTACAGTTTTTATTGTATATTTGATCAAATATATACCGCCTTGGTAAGCATAAAGAGCATCTTTTAAAAACATTTTAAAAATCTCAAACACAGACAAGACCTGTCCTGTAATCCTGTTTCCTCATGCCATATTTCATATTTATGTTCCAAACATCCTCGTGACTTTGTTGTGTAAATCACCTTGTACGGTTTTGCCCAAGTAATCCCCTCTCCTCTCCTTGGTTATAACAGACTGATAGATCTTCCCTGTCGTCAGATTGTTATCCTTGGTTAGCCGGATGTCCAGAAAACGTTCGTAATTCCCTAAATCCAAGTCAACCTCACCACCATCATCCAGCACAAACACCTCACCTGGTAAACAGAGTGTCAGAGAGATTGACTGTGGCATGTGGACACTGATATTAACAAAAGACAGCTGTCAAAACTATTAGTACGTTATGCTCTATATGTGTTGTAGGCTAAAATATGTTCCAAAGCAAACGTCTCATGTAGCAGTTCATATTTCTGTATCGTCAACAAAAAATTTGAATGAGGTAAATCTCTTTACAAGTAGTCTGCACTTACCATGTTCATAGGGAGAGAAAGTGCCCGCATCGATGTTGATGTAGGGGTCGATTTTGATAGCAGTGACATGCAGGCCACATGATTTGAGTATAGTGCCCACACTGCTGGCTATGATCCCTTTTCCAATGCCAGATATCACACCACCGGTCACCAGTATGTACTTCATCATTCAACAGTGTCTGTCAGTGTGAGAAAGACAGTGATGTTTATTTCAACAATGATGTAATACAATCAGCCAAACAGAATAACAAATGTAAGTGCATCAATAACGTCACAATATTTTTTTTTTACTGGAACAACAGAGTTAATCAAAAACACAATGAAATGCAATTCATAAAATGCCTTGAATATACCTCTTCGATGATGAACAAGTCAATTTATGAACTAAATTTAATTTATTTATTTTATTACATTTTAATATTTTTGTGGGACTTGAAGCCACAATGTGCAATTTTTCGCCACTAGAGGTTGCTTATTCAAAACAAAGGAGTAGCTAGATGACGCCTTGAGCTTTTATTATGCCACAGACGACATTTCCGCTGCTTCCAATCATGCGTATGTGAGGTAAAGCAGCGCTGTTTTATCATATTAGATACATTTGAGTGTGTTGAAAGTTATGTTATAATGCTACTCTGTGCGTTCGCTCGGCGGCTACCAGGGACGGATTGACAATCTGTGCGTTCTGGAAAAGTCCAGAACGGCCGTCCAACCAAGGCCGTCGCCCGGCCGTCTGCAAAAAAAAAAGAAAGAAAGTATAACGCAATATGAGCAGCCAACAGCAGGGGCATTGATACGATCACTTCTATGCTGCTATGTGCAAAAAAAAAAAAATTTAATAAAAAAAAACTGAGGAAGAAGAGTCGAAGAGTTGGCCTACTAGCCAGTTTGTGATTGGTCTGCTGATTTCTGGAATCAAATCGCCGGCAGAATGGCTAGCAGAAAACGTAAAGAGAAAGGTGGATGGGAAAAAGTTAAGGAAAAGAGGGCCAAGTCTCTCGAGACTGATGCAGCAAAGTGTAAAAAGCTAACAGAGCTTTTTGGTTGCAGTGCAACTGCCAGCAACACTACATCGCTTAGCTAGACTGAGACTGTAGAGGACCAGCAAGTGGAAGCTGAGCCTGAGCTTCCACAGCCTGGTCATGATGAGGAGGGACAGACAGAGTTAACGTCACACCAACAAGAGGTCCTGGTAAGTGCCAGTAGTAACAGGACACATTAGCTATAATAGGCTGCCTTTATCCCTATCTTAGCGAATTGCATAGTCAGCTAGCTATCAACATGGGTGTGCATGGGGTGGAACAGTACATGTGTATTCGTTTTAACCGAATCAGCACAGGCGTCACGGCTTTGTGCATGAATTTACATGGAGAATACACAATATAAAAATAAATAAAACTTGTGCGAAAATGTATGTAATGCGGAACTACTGTTAGAGAGAGACGTGATGTGTGTGTGTGTGTGTGTGTGAGAGTGTGAGAGAGAGAGAGAGAGAGAGAGAGAGAGAGAGAGAGAGAGAGAGAGAGAGAGAGAGAGAGAGAGAGAGAGAGAGAGAGAGAGAGAGAGAGAGGGGCGCGGGCGCGATGCCGCGATCGAACAGTGGAAACATAAAAACAATACATAATCCATCATTTTGTTCATACAGGACATCATTCAAACTGCAAAGTGTTTGTGTACACTCTCAATAAAACAAAACATTGTGCTTTTGTCAAACTTTAAACTCTTGTCAAACTGAACCTGCAACTGTCATCTAGCCGAAATCTCTCTCTCTCTCACACACACACACACACACAGTTTAAATGCAAAAAATATGTATCCAACCCCATTTAAAAAAAACAGTCTGTGGGTGTCATCTTTTGGACATTCATCATCGTATTGCATTGGTTTTCATTTCTTTCATTCACTTTGTTGTATATGAGAGGTTGCAGTGAGCTCACATTTTCTGCTAGAATGAAGACTAAGGTATTGAATTAAACGGGAAAACATCAGGCATGCATTGCTACCACTCTAAATGTGCTAACATACAAGGAAGGGGGCTAAATAACTGACTACATTTTTGTTTAACCAAAAAATCCTAGCTTGCACTTTCTATCGGTCTTCCATCAGAGTGCAGTTTTTCCTTGTCTTTCATATTTGTGTTTATTATTGTGGAATTGGCAAAGACCTGGTGGTTGTTTGTGAAAGCGTCACAGACAAAATTAATAGGGCCTAGCCATAGGTTTTGAGATGTTACTTGTTGTGAAAACCTTGTCTGATAGTCTGACAGTATTGTGGCATAGTACATCCTGGCTAGTGTCTGTTGCACACGGCTAGGGGCGAATGGCCGGATGATGGGCCTATTTGGGAGAGAGTCCAGGGCTGTTTTTTAGCCCCAGTCCGTCCCTGGCGGCTACTATGAGACACTTGTTGCACACTGCAGTAAGCAGATCGATAAAGGCATGGGATGGGTGTCGGAAGCAACAAAATTAATGTGGGTGGGTCCTCCCCCAGATATTGTTTCACATATCAGATCGGAAAGGCATTCATTTGCAATAAAAATGAAAAAAATATTCGAAAAGTGGAAAAAAATATAATAAAGTGTTTATCGGTTAGGGTTAGGTGCACAGACATGTGCTGAATTAGAGACGGTAAAAGTGAGTGGGTCCAATATCATTGGTCTTAAAATGTGGGTGGGTCTTGTCCATCCCATGAGGCACTGTAAAACATGGTAGTAAAATCAAGAAAATGAGATTTAAACAATAAGACTAACTGTGTTGAGCTATATAATAATGATTAGTTTTCTGTCGATGAATGTATCCAAACAGTTGCTCACCTGTCTAATAAAACACATAATACTAAAGCCTTTTTGGTGTTTCTATGGTTTCGTATCAGGCGTATCAATGGCATCATACTCGCTTTACCCTCGATTTCTAGTTTTATTTTGTAGAAACCATACAAACACCAAAGACGCGTTTTATTAGACAGGTGAGCAACTGTTTTGATACATTCATCGACAGAAAACGAATCATTATTATATAGCTCAACACAGTTAGTCTTATACGGTCCATGTCCTGGTTAAAATGGCTTATTTCTCTGGATTTAAACATTCTTGGAACCATTTGGGATAAGTACGTAAGTACACAAGTCAACAAAATATATAATGTTGTTCTAGTAGTTTTTGAATATTTTAATCCCAAAAAATCTTACATATTGTGCCTTTAATATCTATTTGGTGTGCCTCATGCATCTATGAATGTGACACTGACACAAGGAATTAAATCATTCATTATATTGTTGGGGAAGACAGACCAAATAACAATTTATACACACATATATATAACATTTAAATATTTACATACACATTTACATTAATAATGACCATGTCAACTTCTGCAACATCCACGCACTTACTAATGTTCAGAGGACAAAATGTAAACCACGATGACCTTGTAAACAAAAGCAAAATACGCCAAAGCCCCATTCACTACAGAGTCTATAGCATATATATGCGAGTATAGCATTGTATAGAGTGTATTTTAATAAACTCATAATTTAAACCCATTAGAGGACCCATATTACATAACACTGCAGTAAACTTCCATGTTGGTACAAGTGACTAGCGAGGTGCACTGCAATGAAAGCAGACATGGAAAATAAAATGAACGTTTAACTGTAACTTACCTGAACTCGTGCCATTCAAATGCATAAAAACCGTAGATTAAAAACGTCAACCGATTCAATATAAACGAGCCATCCTCACGACCCGTTTGTTTGGGTGTCAGGCTGCGAAATGCGGGGAAGCGCCAAAACAACACGTGGTACGCGAGATCCGACACTTGAGTTTTTAACTCTAGCTTTGCCACTCAGCTATCAACTCATTGCTAGAATGAGGATTATAACGTAGAATCAACACGATATGATGTAAAAAAATATATTGTGATGTTTCATCGCATACTTTCTTTATCAATTACATCGATCTAGTCAATTTATTTTTTTAAATGTGTTCACATAAACTTAATTCACTGTTACGTTCCCTGAATGAAACTCAAATGGAGATGTGGCCTCACATTCCACCTCTACTGGGTCTAGTTTATTTACATTTTTCAGATTTATATAATCATATATACATATAGCCATATCACCCTGTAGACCAAGACTGGTTTCCCACTGAAGCTAAGCAGGGCTGAGCCTGGTCAGTACTTGGATGGGAGACCAACTGGGGAAACTAGATTGCTGCTGGTGTTAGTGAGACCAGCAGGGGGTGCTCACCCTGTGGTCTGTGTGGGTCCTAACACCCCAGTATAGTGATGGGGACACTATACTGTAACAAGCACCGTCCTTCGGATGAGATGTTAAACCGAGGTCCTGACTCTCGGTCATTAAAAATCCCAGGATGTCCATCGATAAAGAGTAGGGGTGTAACCCCGGCATCATGGCCAAATTTGCCCATTGGCCTCTGTCCATCATGGCCTCCTAATTATCCCCATATACAGATTGGCTTCATCACTCTGTCTCCTCTCCACCAATCAGCTGGTGTGTGGTGAGCGTTCTGGCGCAATATGGCTGCCGTCGCATCATCCAGGTGGATGCTGCACATTGGTGGTGGATCTCTTTAATAGACAAATTCTTACTAACAAAATTCGAAGTTTAAAATTCAGTAAGAATGTAAACATCTTGATTTTTTATTATTATTTATGTGTGCTTGCATATACTTCTTTTTTTATTAGTTTTTTGGTCAACAAGCAGCTTCCCTGTGTAAAATGATTGCAAATAGAATTTTGCTTGTTGACCAAAAACAAATAAAAAAATAAGTCAACCCAAAATAGTGTCAATAAAGTCCCAAAATAAACGAAAAATTGTTTCTAGAGTTTAAAATATCTAAGGTGGGGTGTCTGACGTCACGTCGGCTTCCATGCAAATAAGTGGGAGGTGTCGCGCGGGAATATTTGAAAAACGAAACATTTGGGCGGTTTACGCCTTTTCTGTGTTTTGTATTATCATTATCATTATCTCGTTCTATCCGATTCGTTCAGTATAATATATAGGCTACAAGTAAAAAAATCAATGTCAATATTAAATAAGATATTGGTTTGTTATTGTATTGTTTTTCAGACGAAATACGCTGCAATGAAAAGTAAAAATAGAAAAATCCATGTTACTTGAGAAGCATACAAATCAAAAAGAAACTTTAGATGTTATCATAATAAAATGATCACTGGATGTAACCACTGGATGGCGCCAGTTGACGTCATGAGAAATATTAGACATGTTGTGCATGTAATTCATACACAGACTGCTGGAGATTGATGATGCTTATTGACAGTTTAAGATTAAAGGTTACATGAAACGCGTGCTGAGTCATAAAAACATGTTTTTTTGTTTGTTTTGTTTTTAAAAACCATGTTGGTTACAGGTTTCTTCTATTCTATTTGTAAACAGCAACACTAAGATGAGAACATGATGGAGGAAAATTGCATAGGCTACATTGCACAGACCAACACAGCAAAGCTGATTAGTTTTGCTAGGTACCTCATTATAAATGATGTGTGCTTGTGAAACATGACAGCCGTTCACATTCACTCTTCCCCTCCAACCCAGAAATTAATAATCAAATAATGATTAGCATCTGAAAATGAGTCATCCATCATTATGGCTGAATATATCACCAGTGCTTTCCTCCAAAAGTAAATTATTCAGAGACTATACTGTAATTCATCCAATCCTTTATGTAACATTTCAGTCAATAGCCGAGATGCGTCTGCCTCTCCTGGCGACAGCTGGGTTTAGGTTTGATTATTATTTATCTAATTATAGTGCACTGTCCCTGGTTTATCCTGTACCGGCTCCTCTGTAAGGTGTGTCGCACAGGACTTACATAAGTGTTGGAGGTAATTATGCCAGAACAAACTGCATTTGTGTTTGCTGAGCTCCATTGCTCACATGTAGAGTTGTCAGCATTATGTAAGATCACACCAAGTGCATCTTTTGGGCAAATGTTTGGGCAAAGTGTGCTTTCAACGTGATGTTGTGTGATACTTTAAATGTATTTTAAATGCACTCAATCTTTGGTTTATGCTTCGCTTACAGAATGTCATGTTGGACATGACACCTGCTGATGTGGACGCAGATATATATATATATATATATATATATATATATATATATATATATATATATATATATATATATATATATATATATATATATATATATATATATATATATATATATATATATATATATATATATATAAATTAAAATAATATAATTATTAATTATTCTTTTATGTCTAATTTTTGACACAATAGTAAATCTTTATAGGCTTCAACAGAAAACATAAAATATGCATTATTTTTTAGGCTAATTATAATTTGATCATTTATTATTAATAAACAGCATAATGTAGCTTATGTTTTCCGTCATGTATGTAATCATGCAACAACAGAAAACAAAAAAAATTGCATAATTGTATTATTATTATTATTATATTTTCCTGTTTATTTATACATTCATGGAAAACAAAATGAAATATATTATATTTAATTATGCTACTATTAAATAAAATATGATCCATCTTATGTTTTCTGTTGTCGTATAAGTAAATCATTAAAATAACTGCATCATATTTGATTTATGATTATAAGATTACACTTTACAGTAAGGTCTAATTTGTTAATGCATTAACTACGTGAACTAACAATGAAAAAATATAAATGTTTGTTTATGTTAGTTAATAAAAATGTTCATTTTAGTTGTCAGTGTATTAACTAATGTTAACAAATGCAACTTTTGAAAATGTGTTAGTAAATGCTGAGATTTACATGAACTAATATAACTAATAAATGCTGTACAAGTTCATTTTTAGTTCTTGTTAACTAATTAATGTTAACAAATGAAACCTTATTGTAAAATGTTATTAATAATAAAAACGAATAAGAATTGTAGTAGCATTTATGCAAAGTTTTGCATCTAAATTGTAAATGTAATTTATTTTATCTCTAACTGTTAAGCTTAAATAAAATCCGTTTCATATTGATTAAAATAGCAGACTATTGATTTCATGGATAAAAATGACTTTGTTATGCCAAAGAAAAACCCCATCTCTCTCTCTGTGTGTGTGTGTGTGTGTGTGTGTGTGTGTGTGTGTGCGTGCGTGTGTGTGTGTGTGTGTGTGTGTTGTATACATTACACACTATGAAGTTGCTATGAAGACATCTATTTTGCATTTATTCGCATGGAAGCAAATGAACGGGTGTCTTCCTGGCATGACACAACGAAGACAATCTAATATCCACGTTTACAGGCCTGTGAGCTCAGAATCCACCCACAACATCCTCTCAGTAAAAGCCACAATTTACCAGGAAAACAAATGCAGTTGGAGGGCGTAGTCGACTGTGCGCCTGTGCACGACGAGAGTCCTCTGCCTGGAATGAGCCCTAATTTGATTATGAAGGTGGGTGAAATGAGAGAGAGAGAGAGAGAGAGAGTGTGTTGTGCTGAAAGAATAATCTCCGTTTTAACCAAACAAACACTGTACAATAGATATCCCTAAATCATTGTAATACACCAGTATTATTTTGCCCCACTTTTTGAGGTATTATCGTGGAGTGCCGGGTCACCTGTGTTATTACAGACAAAAGTGTGACCACACTTCACCATAGTGGTTATGTTAGGGGAGGTCTGGAAATTAAAGGATTGTGCAATTAAGTGAAAACACATGCAATTCGGTTAGTTTTTTTAGTGTAAGCACACCCTGCTCATGTATTTAGCATAAACAGCTACAAGAAGCAAATCCCCGATCACTGTTTAAACAAAGGGCTGCAAGTCTGAATGCTACTGTGTGTTCGTGTCGAGCAAATGATATTTGACTACAAAGTCAAGCATCTTCAAGGATGCATCCTGGTCTTTAAATCAGTTTTAAAGCAACTAAGGTTAAGTTGTTTAGAATACACTGACTTAACATTGCTAATGAATGTCATGTATGAAATCCAGATTTGGTGAAACATC
The DNA here is from genome assembly GCA_023566225.1 of Romanogobio albipinnatus. Lineage (NCBI taxonomy): Eukaryota > Metazoa > Chordata > Actinopteri > Cypriniformes > Gobionidae > Romanogobio > Romanogobio albipinnatus. The sequence goes on along the minus strand of CM042252.1, from coordinate 39,734,392 downwards.
TAGCATGTGATCCTGCGCCAGCAAACCTAGAACACACACCATTCACTAGTCAGATGTTAAGCTTGCGGACAAGAGACTCTTTGTCGCTCGGTCTCTTATCTAATCATTTTGTTATGTACATATGAACAAACAGTACAATCCCTTCCTGAAGAGTAGACAGCATGACAAAGGCAGTCTCAAGATACCCGCATTATTTCACAAGCACTCAAAAGATATCTTCATAATAATACTCACACATTTGAATCATTACACAATTTTGTTGCGAAAACTCCCTGACTTGTTTTGTTGCTTATAAGGCACATAAAGCACAATTAGTTTGCTTCCGTTATATAACCCAAATACTATTATTACATGACTTTCTCAAATACATTCAGTGGTGGGTTATTTTACTGTCACTCATGTCCATCGTTCATCCAGTTAAATGAAACCGGTGCAACTTTCATGTCTCTTGTTTCATACGAACAGAACTGCTGCATCTTGCCTTTTGTTTATCAAAATTGTAGTAAAAATAACCTCAGAGAGCTTCAGTGTTAATATTACTGTAACATTGTTGCAGCATTCGTCTTGCTAGGCCAATTGTTTTATAATAGACAAGCATTTCATAGCCACAGCTGTAGGATAATCTAGGTAAAATAAATCAAATATAATTAATATTTCATGTCCACAGCTTTTTGTGAGTAACTGTGCAATAAAATGCCAGACAGTCATTATCACTTGCATACAACTACATAGGCTAGCTGTTCAAATTTTGGGTTGTTAATATTTTCCTTTATGATTTTAAAAGTGTTTTGCTTACCAATGCTGCATTTATTTGCTCAAAATACAGTTAAATAGTACTCTAATATTGTGAAAAATGTATTAAATGTAAATTGAATAAATTTATACATTTTGCAATTTATGATTCTCATATGCTGACAAGCTTTCCTGTAGCTCAAACAGTAGATCGTGGCGCTAGGAATTCCATGGTCATGGGTTCGAATCTCAGGGAAAGCAAGAACTGACAGAACTGACGAAATGTAAAATGTGCACTTTGAATGCAATGTAAGTCGCTTTGGATAAAACGTCTGCTAAATGTAAATGATTTAATGCTCAAGAAACATTTCTTCTTATTATCTATGTTGAAAACTGTGCTGCTTAATATTTTTGTGGAAACCGTGATACATTTCTTTCAGGATTATTTCATAGAAAGTTCAAAAGATCAGCACTTATTGAAATAGAAACATTATAAATGTCTTTATTTCTTTTCTTGTCACCTAATTGATCTTTATTGTTTTCATGATGGATAAATACTGCTCTCTAATCCCTTAAATGCATACCTCGGGTCTTTAGTGACCCGGGACATCATTCACTACCCTCCTACTCATTCAGTTTTTAAAGTTAGAAATCAACCGTCTTAGTATTCCTCAATCAATTCATTATAAACAATATAACAAGAAAAAAATAATGCATTTATACAAGAATGCCGGTTTTCCCACTCATTTTTTGTAAAAAAAAAAAAAAAAAAAAAAAACTTTTTTTCTGCACAACAATAATTGAATCTTTAAAGGAACACTCTACTTTTTATTTTTATTTTTACATAAGCTCATTTTCCAACTCCCTACAGTTGAGTTTTACCATTTTCTAATCCATTCAGTCAATCTCTGGGTCTGGCGGTAGCACTTTTAGCATAGCTTAGCATAGATCATTGAATCTGATTAGACCGTTAGCATCTCGCTCAAAAAAATGACCAAAGAGTTTTGATATTTTTCCTATTTAAAACTTGGCTCTCCTGTAGTTACATCGTGTGACTACAGGAGCCGAGGAATAAGGTCTTACAAATACAAAATGTATATACTTTTTAACCTCAAATATGCTACTTTGGGGTTGTTTTTCTTCACGACGTATGACGGCATCATGTTGGAAAGGTCACGGTCCGTGACGTACGTGGAAGTATCGACCCAGTGCAAAAAACTCCATCTCATGTTCTCCTCCAACTTTAAAATTGTCCGAAATAATTTTTTTTACCTTTATTTTTGTAAAGGGCGTTTCATTTTGTCTTTGCGTTTGTTTTAACACTGGGTCGGTACTTCCACGGACGTCACATGCGTGACCTTTCTGACGTGATGACGTCATACATCGTGAAGAAGAACAACACCGAAGTCGCACTTATAAATGTTTTTTTTTTATTTTAGAAAATGACAGATGGTCTCGCTAGATAAGACCTTATTCCTCATCTGGGATCGTGCAGAGCCTCTGAAGCCCTTCGAAGCCTTTTTGAAACTGCATTGATTTGGACCTTCAACCCATTGGTTGCCATTGAAGTCTATTATATGGAGAAAAATCCTGAATGTTTTCCTTAAAAAAATACATTTTCTTTTCAACTGAAGAAAGAAAGACATGAACATCTTGGATAAGATGGGGGTGATTAAATTATAAGGACATTTTCGCTTTGAAGTGAACTAATCCTTTAAGGTGTAGCACATGCATTCCCTTGGAATCAAGCCCATGACCTCTGGGATTGCAAGCACCGTTTGAGCTACATGATTGCCATTAGTTTCAACAAGGGAAATATAAATATTATTGCTCTAAAAATAATTCCATATATTGATTAGCCATGAAGATCCATGTAACACATTTTCTGCCTAAATGAATCAGAAATGTAAATATTCTGGGCTAAATTTGTGTTGTAATCTGCCTTCCTGTTAACACGCGCACATACACAGAGGAGGGAAGCACTGCTGATTCACCACCTGTCTCCCAGGTACCGTCCAAGAGACTGTGTCCTCACCCATGGAGTCAAAACAGCGAGGGAAAACGACCTACAAATCTCTGAAGCACAGTGCACCTTTGAATTATTTAAATACATGTTAGAAAACTCGCATTGCATACACTCTCAGAAATAAAGGTACAAAAGCTGTCACTGGGGCGTACCTTTTTGTTTCTTTTAGGTACTAATATGTACACTTTAGGTACTAATATGTACATTAAGGTATCAATATGCACCATTTAGGTACAAAAGTGTATGAGGTACTGCCCCAGTGACAGCTTTTGTACCTTTTTTCTGAGAGTGAGAGGGATTTTTGTCAAAAATCTGACAATGGAGAGGGCACAAATGTGACATAACCATGCTTTTTACACTCTCTCAAATGAATTCAAACATGTATTGGAAGACAATTCATTATTATTCATATTGGAAGCAATGTGTATTGCTGTTTTAACATCACAGATGTAGTTACCAGAAGGAATGGATTATAGCTACATCGGACAATTTCCATGTAAACCAAAGTTTAAGAGCTTAAAAACACATATTTAGTTTCAAATGCATCTGAGATGTTAGCTTGTGTGCTTCAAACGAACTACAAAAAGGATCAAACATGCACGGCGTGGTGGAGGTTGCAGGCTGCCCTTTTGCCAAGTGTTAATCCTCCAGTCGCCCATACGCAGATGTCACTGTCACACGGGACTGACAGATTGCTGTGGAGAACCATGGGAAGGGTGAAGATGTCTGCAGCCAATCAGATGCTGTATGGGTGGAGGACGTGATGGCTGAATGAGCTTGCTGTACTCTGAGAAATGTGTCAAATGACATGGAAGTATTCAGTTGTAAATCAAATAATGTCACGTTATGACCATATTCATTTACATGAAAACAACAACAACGACAACAACAAGAGACCAACTAATATTCTACTCTTCTTCATGCAACTTTCTATTCTGCATCATGTATATAAAGTTGTGCAACCACACATCTTATTTACTGTGAAGATCCTGTTCAAATCCTCCTATAGTATTACCCTATATATTGAATGCATTTATCAAATATTTGCACAAACCACAAATGCCTTTTGGAGGCTGGTTGCATACACATTGAACAGAAGCGTTTATTTAGTGCAGTTAGCGAATTGCCACTTTGCCAATATCAATCCCATACACTCACCTAAAGGATTATTAAGACCTGTTCAATATCTCATTAATGCAATTATCTAATCAACCAAGGGTGTGGTCCTGGTCAAGACAATCTCCTGAACTCCAAACTGAATGTCAGAATGGGAAAGAAAGGTGATTTAAGCAATTTTGAGCGTGGCGTGGTTTTTGGTGCCAGACGGGCCCGGTCTGAGTATTTCACAATCTGCTCAGTTACTGGGATTTTCACACACATTTCTAGGGTTTACAAAGAATGGTGTGAAAAGGGAAAAACATCAAGTATGCGGCAGTCCCGTGGGCGAAAATGTTTGTTGATGCTAGAGGTCAGAGGAGAATGGGCCGACTGATTCAAGCTGATAGAAGAGCAAATTTGACTGAAATAAACACTCGTTACAACCGAGGTATGCAGCAAAGCATTTGTGAAGCCACAACACGCACAACCTTGAGGCGGATGGGCTACAACAGCAGAAGACCCCACCGGGTACCACTAATCTCCACTACAAATAGGAAAAAGAGGCTACAAATTGCACAAGCTCACCAAAATTGGACAGTTGAAGACTGGAAAAATGTTGCCTGGTCTGATGAGTCTCGATTTCTGTTAAGACATTCAGATGGTAGAGTCAGAATTTGGCGTAAACAGAATGAGAACATGGATCCATCATGCCTTTTTACCACTGTGCAGGCTGGTGGTGGTGGTGTAATGGTGTGGGGGATGTTTTCTTGGCACACTTTAGGCCCTTTAGTGCCAATTGGGCATTGTTTAAATGCCACGGCCTACCTGAGCATTGTTTCTTACCATGTCCATCCCTTTATGACCACCATGTACCCATCCTCTGATGGCTACTTCCAGCAGGATAATGCACCATGTCACAAAGCTTGAATCATTTCAAATTGGTTTCTTGAACATGACATGGATGTGCATCCCACAAATCTCCATCAACTGCAAGATGCTATCCTATCAATATGGGCCAACATTTCTAAAGAATGCTTTCAGCACCTTGTTGAATCAATGCCACGTAGAATTAAGGCAGTTCTGAAGGCGAAAGGGGGTCAAACACAGTATTAGTATGGTGTTCCTAATAATCCTTTAGGTGAGTGTATATGGCCACATAAAAGTGAGCAATTCAGCCCCCACCTTCTTTAATAACTGGGTTTCTGAAAAATAACATGTCCAAAAAAATGTTTTGCTCAATATTTTTTAAGTCAATATTTTACATTGCATATATATATAAGGGAGAGTGTTTATTTTGGATGCCATATTGGTCATCAATTTTAATCACCTTTATAGCAGTTTATTTAAGTGCTGACCAATCAAGTATGACATGAATTAATTGAAAAACTTTATTAATAATAATAATAATAATAATAATAATAATAATAGCAATACAGTAATAAATTATATAAGTTATAATTTTATTAATAATAAATAAACAAAAATGAAGTATATTTGTCTATATTATTAATATAAATATTTAATGAGAATGATTTTATATATATATATATATATATATATATATATATATATATATATATATATATATATATATATATATATATATATATATATATATATATATATATATATATATATATATATATATATATATATAGTGAGGAAAATAAGTATTTGAACACCCTGCTATTTTGCAAGTTCTCCCATTTAGAAATCATGGAGGGGTCTGAAATTGTCATCGTAGGTGCATGTCCACTGTGAGAGACATAATCTAAAAAAAAAAAATCCAGAAATCACAATGTATGATTTACTATTTATTTGTATAATACAGCTGTAAATAAGTATTTGAACACCTGAGAAAATCAATGTTAATATTTGGTACAGTAGCCTTTGTTTGCAATTACAGAGGTCAAACGTTTCCTGTAGTTTTTCACCAGGTTTGCACACACTGCAGGAGGGATTTTGGCCCACTCCTCCACACAGATCTTCTCTAGATCAGTCAGGTTTCTGGCCTGTCGCTGAGAAACACAGAGTTTGAGCTCCCTCCAAAGATTCTCTATTGGGTTTAGGTCACGCCAGAACCTTGATATGCTTCTTACAAAGCCACTCCTTGGTTATCCTGGCTGTGTGCTTCGGGTCATTGTCATGTTGGAAGACCCAGCCTCGACCCATCTTCAATGCTCTAACTGAGGGAAGGTTGTTCCCTAAAATCTTGCAATACATGGCCCCAGTCATCCTCTCCTTAATACAGTGCAGTCGCCCTGTCCCATGTGCAGAAAAACACCCCCAAAGCATGATGCTACCACCCCCATGCTTCACAGTAGGGATGTTGTTCTTGGGATGGTACTCATCATTCTTCTTCCTCCAAATACGTTTAGTGGAATTATGACCAAAAAGTTCTATTTTGGTCTCATTTGACCACATGACTTTCTCCCATGACTCCTCTGGATCATCCAAATGGTCATTGGCAAACTTAAGACGGGCCTTGACATGTGCTGGTTTAAGCAGGGGAACCTTCCGTGCCATGCATGATTTCAAACCATGACGTCTTAGTGTATTACCAACAGTAACCTTGGAAGTGGTGGTCCCAGCTCTTTTCAGGTCATTGACCAGCTCCTCCCGTGTAGTTCTGGGCTGATTTCTCACCTTTCTTAGGATCATTCAGACCCCACGAGGTGAGATCTTGCATGGAGCCGCAGTCCGAGGGAGATTGAGAGTCATGTCTAGCTTCTTCCATTTTCTAATGATTGCTCCAACAGTGGACCTTTTTTCACCAAGCTGCTTGGCAATTTCCCCGTAGCCCTTTCCAGCCTTGTGGAGGTGTACAATTTTGTCTCTAGTGTCTTTGGACAGCTCTTTGGTCTTGGCCATGTTAGTAGTTGGATTCTTACTGATTGTATGGGATGGACAGGTGTCTTTATGAAGCTAATGACCTCAAACAGGTGCATCTAATTTAGGATAATAAATGGAGTGGAGGTGGACATTTTAAAGGCAGACTAACAGGTCTTTGAGGGTCAGAATTCTAGCTGATAGACAGGTGTTCAAATTCTTATTTGCAGCTGTATCATACAAATAAATAGTTAACAAATCATATATTGTAATTTTTGGATTTTTTTTTTAGATTATGTCTCTCACAGTGGACATGCACCTACGATGACAATTTCAGACCCTCCATGATTTCTAAGTGGGAGAACTTGCAAAATAGCAGGGTGTTCAAATACTTATTTTCCTCACTGTATATATATATATACACACACGCACGCACGCACGCACGCACGCACGCACGCACGCACGCACGCACGCACGCACGCACGCACGCACACACACACACACACACACACACACACACACACACACACACACACACACAATGATGGTGATAATAATATTAATACCAATAATAATACATTTATTTTGTACATTTTAAAATAAACAATCATTATTATTATAAATAATACAAATTAAATGTTTTTATTGGAATAATTAATGTAAATATTACAAATAATAGTAAAATAATACATTACTATTTATTAGTAATAATGAATAAACAATATCTTATATTATTTTATAATAAATATTTAAGTAGTAATAGTAATAATAAATTATGACAGTAAACATAATGATAAATAAAAAAAACATATTTTATTAAATGTATTTACTATTATTATATATTTTTATTTTTATTAAAATATATATTATGTATTTCAAATGAAAATGTTTTTATTTCATTTAAGATATTTAATAGAAATATTTAATAGAAATATAATTAATATCATTGATATTAATGAATGAATGAATGAATGAATGAATGAATGAATGAATATAACAAATAATTAACTTTTTAAATTAAGTACAGCATGTTATATTTTAAAAATGTTATATTTTATTATACGACATTAAAAAAAATGATGCCAACTACCCATGAGGTTTTGTATTAAACCCTGTGTATGTAACTTGTCAATGAAGCAACAAAAATAATCAAGAAAGAGGACCTCTTGCATCTCATTCAAGTTTCCTGTTTACTGACAGTGGAAACCTTCGCTTTGCACATATTAATGTTCTGCCCAAAGAGACACAAAGTGATTAGTTGTCTAAGATTTTCTCATGTTGCACTCTGATCTTAATACATTCAGCACAGCTTTTAAACCTGACCCAATCTCTCAGCTCAAGTACAGCATCAAGCCTGAAAGAGAGAGAGAGAGTTGGTGTGAGGGCCTAAAAAAAGACACAGGATCATTTCCATAATCCCTGACTGTGGCACGCTTCATCCTGGTACCTCTCTCTCTCTCTCTCTCTCTCTCTTTCTCCCCACCACTTTCCACATCTAAGACGCAGCGCTTTCCAGCTGGGTTGTGCGTTGCAGGCATGGCATTAGCATGTCAAAACCGCTCTCTGGTCTGGGTTAAAGGAGGAGGGAGAGTCAATGGAGATCGACAAAGCACTGACAGAAACAGCTGATCCACAAAAGGTGCCTGTTTAACGGATCTTCCTGCCCCGAGCCCAGCTGCTCCCCAAAACTGCAGCGTCACAATGCGGCCCTGATGCTCCACCCATAAGAACAGAATCAACAAACCTCCAGCAGACAAAGGATATTCCTATATCAAACCACCCCTTCAATGTGGCTGTTTTCGCAGTGCACCTGCACATGGAACAAACAAAAGACCTGCTCTTGAGTCTGTCAGTGACACATGGGCTTTAAACACAAAGCACCACATGCCACAAACAAAATATTTAAGTTGTTCTACTGCAAAATATACAAAATATAATGTTGAGCAGAAAAGACAATTCCATACAAACAACCACAGCTGTGACCTTCTCATGTACGCTTTTAAGGAAGTATCAAGGTCAAGCTTCAAGATGGATGTAAACACTTCTACAATGTGCAATTTACAAACAATATGACAGAAAGAAAAATGTGTGGCATAACCAGGCAAAGAGGTGTCAGTGAAGTTAAAAGTAAGAAAGCCTAAGAAAAAAAAAATATAATAAACATTTTAGTGCAAGCCCTATCAATATAGAGCCTTCAAAAAAGCTAATTATCTATACTTTATTTTTAAAAAGTTGTGTGTGTGTGTGTGTGTGTTTTTTTTTTTTTTTTTTTTTGAGTGTTCTGGGCAGTATAAGGGGTTGCTATAGCAAAATAGTAATATACACCAAAAATATATATTTTTCATGGCCAAAATATGTTTTAAATATGTGTCACAGATTGCTTGTAGTTGAGATGCAAAGAGATGATGCAGAATGAACAATAAATATATCTTGTAATAAACACAAAGAGCAATGATCTATAAAAAAACATCAGCGTAACATCAGCACAAAACAAAGAACGGAGGAGAACTGATCTTAAATAAGCTGCATCCCAATTCAGAGGCTGCACCCTTCAAAAGGGCACGTTCGAAAGCCGACTGCGTCTCCACAGTGTGACGGAGGCTGTCCCGATTCGAAGGCTCCATCAAATGTGTCCTTCGTTTCACGTGCAATGAAGGATACAACAGAAGGATCTTTCGCAGCCTTACCTACCCCAGAATTCATTGCTCACCAGTGACAGGGTTTTTTTTTTTTAGAATAATTGGCGAATTACAATTTTACAATACTTTTAAAAGTACTTTCAGCTTACTCAAATATGGTTATGGGTTCGATTCCCAGGGAAAGCAAGAACTGACCAAATGTAAATGTGTACCTTGAATGCAATGTAAGTCTCTTTGGATAAAAGCATCTGCCAAATCCATAAATGTAAATGTAAGATTTATACTATATATAAACAGAAATGGACCATGGTGAACATATTTAGACAGTTTGTGAACCCTATTTTGATTTCAGACACTTTAATATAACTTTCAAAAAAGTCCAGTACAAACGTTACTGCCGCTTATCAATGGCAACTGTCACAGTTGCTAGGCAACAAGAACAGTCCTCTGTAGACTAGACTGTCCCATTTTTAAAAACGGCGGGGCGGGGGGTTGGGGTCTACTGCTATTTCATGCATTCTGACTTATTTACACTGTTAAAGAGTTGGATTCTCATGCTAAACATGGCCAAAATTTCGAAACAATTTGTTTCGGGTTAGTCCGTGTTTGAGATGAGCATGTGCGCACATCAACCAGAAATAGAGCAAGAGTGTCAACAACGAGCGTCGTTCGGGTTATCTTATTCAGCTTCCCAAATAACCCAACATTAAGGAAACAGTGGATGCAGTTTGTTTTTTCTGGAGCAGTAGCGGAGTTCTGCAAGGGTGTTTGTTTGTTCCCGGTCATGCGTCGAAACCGCAGGCAGTGAGTGAAACTGCATTAAATGTCTGTGTTTTGTTGCCAATCGGCGCGCTTAAGTGCATATAATGTCAACAACACAAACGTATAGTGAATCGAAAGTCCAGGGAGAGTGTGTGTGCTCAAGATTCTTTAGCTTCGCCCACTGCACGCCTTCATGAGTTCTTCAGAAAGAATATTTTCAGAAAGAATCAGTACAGCGTATCTGTCTTTTATAAATATGATAAAGCTAAAGACTCTTTGGAGATATGAAGGATGCAATACTACTCAAGGTACTCAAATTTAACATGAGATTGGCAGAAAGTGTGTGTGTTATGCCCCCTTTAACCATGCTCAGTCCGACCTTTGCAGCCTTCGAAAGCGTGGCCTTTGTAGTCTGAGTCCTTCGAAGGATGCAACCTTTGAATTGTAATTGTGAAGGTAATCAACAGAACAGGGAATAGGTGTGGACTAATAAGAAACCATGACAACGAATGAATGACTAGGGCTGTGTCCAAAATGCGCCCCCCCCCCCCACCATACCCTTAAATATAGGGCACTATTTGAGAGGACAGCCATTTGTAGTGGTGTCCGAAACCATAGTGGACGTTATTGAGTGCACTCATTCAATCCCACAATGCACCGCGATAATGAGTGTACAACCGGTGTACATTCAGTGGCTAGAGAATACCCATAATGCACTGAGACCTTCGTGCCGGATGAATTACTGCAGCTCGCATATGATCCGGCTGCGTCTGTATCATTCGTTTGCGTGTCGTCAGTAGATCACGCGCAGAATTGTCCACTCCCATCAGCGCTTTTATGGAATTGCGCTCTCTTGCTAATTTGCCCTGTTTAGTAAATCTGGCCCTAGAAGTAAGGCAAATGGTGATAATGAAAACTAAGACTGAAAACTAAACTAAACTAACCTGTGTACCAAATCGAAGGCCATGCCATTAGACCATTAGCCTATATTAAACTAAATAGGGTTCACAAACTGTCTAAATATGCTCACCATGGTCCATTTCTGTATATAATAAAGAGTATAAACTATGTGTAATCACATCTTAGTAAGATACATTATATTGCCAAAGGTTTTGGGACGCCTGCGTTTACATACACATGACCTTTAATGACATCCAATTCTTTAATCTGTAGGGTTTAATATGGAGTTGGCCCACCATTTGCAGCTATAACAACTTCAATTCTTCTGGGAAGGCTTTCAACAAAGTTTAGGAGTGTGTTTATGACCATTCTTCTAGAAGCGCTTTTGTGAGGTCAGGCACTGATGTTGGAGGAGAAGGCCTGGCTCGCAGTCTCCACTCCAATTCATCCCAAAGGTGTTCTATCGGGTTGAGGTCAGGACTCTGTGCAGGCCAGTCAAGTTCTTCCACACCAAACTTGTTCATCCATAGCCGCTTTTCCACCGCAGGAACTTTCCCCAGGAACCAGGAACTTTGGGGTGATACTCGGTGTGTTTCGACCGCAGGAACCAGGGTCTAAATGAAGTTCCGGGTAAATATTTCCCCCTCCGAACGGTGGTACTTTTTCAAAGTTCGGGAATTTTCGGGGGTGGGACTTGGGCGCTGAACATGCTGATTGGTTGAGCTCACGCAGCATTTTATTTCAACCGGCATTTTAAAAGGTCTTTTGCGAGGATCGTTCTGTGTTCAACAAATATCAGCCTTGCTCTTTCTGTCTGATGGCACGCATTCGTCTCAGCCATCTCATGGTCAATGTCCGTAATAGCTGATAATAACATACTTTTTGTCTTATTTTAAATCTAGCCTTACGAGCTTTCAGAATACACTTTAGTATCGGTGCTTGTCTCTTTTCCGCCGTTTTGTTAATTACCTCTTTTAGTAAACCAATACATAACTAGCAAAAGCAGCGCTGCTTGAATCTCCTCTATACTTGTTATTGTTGCAGACAGTATCACACAAAAATGATGACTGTCCGTCGCTGACTGGGAGGAGCAGCCGAGCGCAGTCCTACATCACCGGACTAATTTGCCTAATCTTCTCGGTACTTTAGACCGCAGTGGAAACGCAGACAGCAGCAGGTCTGGGGGAAAAAAAGTTCCTGGTACAAATTGTTCCGGGTAATACCGGTGGAAACGGGGCTCATGTCTTTATGTACCTTGCTTTGTGCACTGGTGCGCAGTCATGTTGGAACAGGAAGGGGACATCCCAAAATGTCTTGGTATGCTGAAGCATTAAGAGTTCCTTTCTTTGGAACTAAGGGCACAAGCCCAACCTCTGAAAAATAACACCACAGCATAATTCCCCCCTTCACCAAACTTTACACTTGACACAATGCAGTCAGGCAAGTACCGTTCTCCTGGCAATCGCCAAACCCAGACTCGTCCATCGGATTGCCAGACAGAGAAGCGTGACACGTCTCTACTGCTCCAGGGTCCAGTGGCGGTGTGCTTTACACCACTGCACCACTGCATGGTGATGTAAGGCTTGGATTCAGTTGCTTGGCCATGGAAACCCATCCCATGAAGCTCTCTACTGTTCTTGAGCTAATCTGAAGGCCACACAAAGTTTGGAGGTCTGTAGCTATTGACTGCAGAAAGTTGGCGACTTCTGCGTACTGTGCGCCTCAGCATACACTGACCCCGCTCTGTGATTTTACATGGCCTACCACTTCATGGCTGAGTTGCTGTTGTTTCCAATGGCTTCCACTTGTGTTCCAATACTTTTGGCAATATAGTCTATAAGTCAACATTTGAACACGCAATTAATTCTGGGATAGGCAAGGCCGCAAATTATCCATCTGTTGTATCCTTCATTTCATGGGAAACAAGGGACGCATTTGAAGGAGCCTTTGAATTGGGACAGCCTTAATATGTAGAAAACAGTGTAGCTTGAGGAAATATGTATATAACTTGAATATTTTGTCTAAACTTGAAATGCCAGAATATATTACAAAATGTACTTCAATGGGCAATATATTTCCAAATAATACATTTGAGGTAATGCCAAATTATATTATAAAATATATTTTGGACAATGTAAATATATAAATGGCTCCTCTAAGAGAAATATATTCATGTAAATTTAAATGATTAGCAATATATTTTGGCCAGTTGTGTATATTTTGATATAAGATTTAAAAATATATATGAAAATATGGTAACACTTTATTTTACAGTGTCCTTGTTACATATTTTACATGCACTTACCATAGTAACAGTAAATTATACATGCAACTAACCCTCAACCAAACCTAATTACTAAAATAACAATGTCACCATAAAATAAAGTGTAAATGAAAATATAATAAACTAAATGCTTGTAAATAAATGTTTAAATAAGATTGTATTGTTGAACTTTTGGTTCAATTAAAGCAGCACTAGGTAACCTTTCAACCTTCATAATATATTTTCAAGACTCTTGTGATGATACATCGACTTACAATAGGTTGAATGGCACGTCTGCCATAGCCTGACGGGGTCTGTATCGTTTTTAATCGTACTTTTAAACTGCGGGTTTCGGGTAGTAACCCGAGAAAAAAAGAACTACAAAATTCGACTGCTTTACGGCATATACGTCACTTCCACCATCACCCCCACTTCCTTAAACGGTTAGTTCACCCAAAAATGAAAATGATGTCATTAATTACTCACCCTCATGTCGTTCGACACCCGTAAGCCCTCCATAGGGATTCAGTACATTTACACTCACAAGACCCATAAAAGGCACTAAAAACGTCATTACAAAGTCCATTACGCAGATCCGGCGTTCGGACACATAACCCAGAAGTGAGGAGATGTGTTTACAAGCAGAGGAAGACGCGCCGTATCTAAGCTGTTGAATTCTACATTGATCGTGCTTTAGGTCTCGGCGTAGTGCTCAAAATGGGACTAAAGTGTGCATTTCATGGAATCCCGAACGCCGGCGCTACGTCATATTCTTGTGCATGCGTCATGTCAACAAATGCACGTGCGATGCATCCCCTGATGCAGGATGACAGAGTTTACGACAGTAGTAGAGGACAATACTGTTTCCCAACTGTAGGGGGACCCCGAGAGCAAAACCTACCTAGTGCTGCTTTAAGTATCGTTTCTGATTCTATTCTGGTGCCGTTTACAAAGCAACAAACAATATTTATGAAAACAAAAACAATACACTTCTGTACACTTGGCCAATGGTGCAGGTGTTTGAGTGCTGGTGAAGATGATGAAAAACAGATGGAGGAGATTTCAGTTCCTATCATCATGGCTCTGACCAGCGACTTCACACAGAGGACATTGTCCCTGGTAATGAGAATTTAATCTTAGATGGAGCCTCTGAGCCCAGCGACACAACACAGCTCTAAAAAGCTCTGGGAAGCTTCTCCAACTTCCCCTGGTTCCATTGTACTCAAAAATGACAGGATACAGAGGGCGGCCTCTGGGTTGCACCCAGTTTGTTTTTCCTAAATTTGCTCTTCACATCCAAATGGAAGCAAACAACCTCCTACACTGTCATTTCTCAAAACATGTGTCACAGACAATTGACCTTGTACTGGCAGCAGCACGTAAATAAATGCAGGGGCCTAAACAGAATGAAGCTCCTCTGAAACAAATAGGGAGGGTGGCATCTGAGATCAGCCCCAGATGGTAAGATTGAGCTGCTCTTGAATAAGGACGACATTATATAAGTGGATTTGAGCCCAGGAGCAGGAGCCTTGTTTTGAGTGCTTGATGTAGGGGAGCTATATTTGGAGGCTGATCTAAGAGAGACAGACACGGATGACTTAAAATAGCTCAAATACCCCAGTTTGGTCACTCGGTTCCTTTCCACTTTTTTTTGCCACACAGACCAAATTGACTTGCACAGTGATAGCTCACCTCCTCTGGTAATGGGGGATATCTTATCAGTTTGTTTATGTATAGCCCCGGGGGGAGAGGAACTAGATATGAGATACAAGATGGCAGATATGAAATCCTTAATTAGGTATTCAAAAATGTCTTATTCTAAACGGATGTATTTGGAAGTATATTTATTGTGTGTATGTCTCACGAAAGGCTCAAATAAGATACATTAAATAATAAAATGCATTTTCACCAAGTATGATCAAATACTAAAATAAATGATAAAATCAGTTCAAACCATTTGAAGTACCACAGCTATTCACTCTGACTTTAATATTGTATGCACACTCACCTAAAAGATTATTAGGAACACCTTTTCAATTTCTCATTAATGCAATTATCTAATCAACCAATCACATGGCAGTTGCTTCAATGCTTTAGGGGTGTGCTCCTGGTCAAGACAATCTCCTGAACTCCAAACTGAATGTCAAAATGGGAAAAAAAGGTGATTTAAGCAATTTTGAGCGTGGCATGGTTGTTGGTGCCAGACGGGCCGGTCTGAGTATTTCACAATCTGCTCAATTACTGGGATTTTCACGCACAACCATTTCTAGGGTTTACAAAGAAAGGTGTGAAAAGGGAAAAACATCCAGTATGTGGCAGTCCTGTGAGCGAAAATGCCTTGTTGATGCTAGAGGTCAGAGGAGAATGGGCCGACTGATTCAAGCTGATAGAAGAGCAACTTTGACTGAAATAACCACTCGTTACAACCGAGGTATGCAGCAAAGCATTTGTGAAGCCACAACACGCACAACCTTGAGGCGGATGGGCTACAACAGCAGAAGACCCCACCGGGTACCCCTCATCTCCACTACAAACAGGAAAAAGAGGCTACAATTTGCAGAAGCTCACCAAAATTGGACAGTTGAAGTTTGGAAAAATGTTGCCTGGTCTGATGAGTCTCGATTTCTGTTGAGACATTCAGATGGTAGAGTCAGAATTTGGCGTAAACAGAATGAGAACATGGATCCATCATGCCTTGTTACCACTGTGCAGGCTGGTGGTGATGGTGTAATGTGTGGGGGATGTTTTCTTGGCACACTTTAGGCCCCTTAGTGCCAATTGGGCATCGTTTAAATGCCACTGCCTACCTGAGCATTGTTTCTGACCATGTCCATCCCTTTATGACCACCATGTATACCCATCCTCTGATGGCTACTTCCAGCAGGATAATGCACCATGTCACAAAGCTTGAATCATTTCAAATTGGTTTCTTGAACATGACAATGAGTTCACTGTACTAAAATGGCCCCCACAGTCACCAGATCTCAACCCAATAGAGCATCTTTGGGATGTGGTGGAACTTCGTGCCCTGGATGTGCATCCCACAAATCTCCATCAACTGCAAGATGCTATCCTATCAATATGGACCAACATTTCTAAAGAATGCTTTCAGCACCTTGTTGAATCAATGCCACATAGAATTAAGGCAGTTCTGAAGGCGAAAGGGGGTCAAACACAGTATTAGTATGGTGTTCCTAATAATCCTTTAGGTGAGTGTATATCCAATAGGAAAAAAAAAATATCTTCAAGCCTCACATGTGACAACATTTCTACTTCAAGACAACATTTCTCAGTTGTTGTTTTTTATTTTATAATTTTTTATTCACAACTGCGAATTTATTTCACAATGACTTTTTTGGTAGAAACAGCTTGACACAGTGCATTATGGGTATTCTTTTGAACTGTTTATTTATCTGAAATCCTGAAAAAAAAAAAATCATCGTATGGTATCCAGCAAAAATGTTTAGCAGCACAAATTTTTTCAGCATTGATAAAAATAAGAAATGTTATTTAAAAGGGACATTTTATGCCCCTTTCACTAGGTGTAATATAAATCTCTAGTGTCCCCAGAATGTGTCTGTGAAGTTTCAGTTCAAAATACCCCCCCAGATCATTTATTATAGCAATAAACTGTAAAGAAAAAAAAAATGGACGTAGTGTCCGTGACGTCACCCATAGGATTCTGAAAAGCAGTTTTGAAGCGTAAAGTAGGGTCGAGCTGGCTGTTGCCATCTTGGCAGTGCGTCATTGTGCGTCACGGATAACAGAAAATGGGCAAAGAGGCGGGACGTGGCTGGAGCTGAGGTGACGTGATGACTAACAGACAGCAGACAAACGACAATCCACCTGTCATTCAAAGTGGCCACGCCCTTAATTATGCAGAATTTTAAGGCTTTATATACACTCACCTAAAGGATTATTTGGAACTCCATGCTAATACTGGGTTTGACCCCCTTTCGCCTTCAGAACTGCCTTAATTCTACGTGGCACTGATTCAACAAGGCGCTGAAAGCATTCATTAGAAATGTTGGCCCATATTGATAGGATAGCATCTTGCAGTTGATGGAGATTTGTTGGATGCACATCCAGGGCACGAAGCTCCCGTTCCACCACAGCCCAAAGATGCTCTATTGGGTTGAGATCTGGTGACTGTGGGGGCCATTTTAGTACAGTGAACTCATTGTCATGTTCAAGAAACCAATTTGAAATGATTCGAGCTTTGTGACATGGTGCATTATCCTGCTGGAAGTAGCCATCAGAGGATGGGTACATGGTGGTCATAAAGGGATGGACATGGTCAGAAACAATGCTCAGGTAGGCCGTGGCATTTAAACGATGCCCAATTGGCACTAAGGGGCCTAAAGTGTGCCAAGAAAACATCCCCCACACCATTACACCATCACCACCAGCCTGCACAGTGGTAACAAGGCATGATGGATCCATGTTCTCATTCTGTTTACGCCAAATTCTGACTCTACCATCTGAATGTCTCAACAGAAATCGAGACTCATCAGACCAGGCAACATTTTTCCAGTCTTCAACTGTCCAATTTTGGTGAGCTCGTGCAAATTGTAGCCTCTTTTTCTTATTTTGATGAGTGGTACCCGGTGGGGTCTTTTGCTGTTGTAGCCCATCCGCCTCAAGGTTGTGCGTGTTGTGGCTTCACAAATGCTTTGCTGCATACCTCGGTTGTAACAAGTGGTTATTTCAGTCAATTGCTTGATTATAGCTTGTCAAATTTGCTCCCATTAGGGTGTGAGCACCGTTTTTGTGTGTGTCCCTTTAAATGCAAAATGAGCTGCTGCTCCCCGCCCCCCTTCCAGGCTCCTTTACACGAGCTGTGTATACTTCATCAACAACTAAATGAATCTCATTCAGCCAAAATGTCAGAAAGTGTCTTATAATAATGATGCAAATTACACAACAAATAACATTCTAAAATATTTTAAAAAAAGAAAACAGTTATATTGCAATAATATTTGACAATAGTTTTAACTGCATTTTTCATCAAACAAAAACTTTTGAACAGTAGTGTATGTATATATATATATATATATATATATATATATATATATATATATATATATATATATATATATATATATATATATATATATATATATATATATATATATATATATATATATATATATAAAATATAACTATAACTATAAAAAGAACATCCTCTGAGCAGTAAAAATTTTCCTAGACTCATTCTCAGAAGCATACCTGAAGAAAACAAAAATCGTACCCTCAGAATAAATAAAAAAACAATTCATCAAAGTACAAATGTTCACTGTTCATAGAGATCCATTGTTTCATTTTATAATCTTTTGGGTTTTTCCATATCGAAATTCGGGCATGGTTTGAATAGGCCTCACTGATGTTCAGCCCCAAACATGAAAAAGTCTTTAGTCATGCCATACATTCCTGAGCCTGTGGCGCAGACCCTCGTCATCTGCTCAACAACAATGTGTCATTCTGAGAGACCCAGACAGAGAGAGAAGCAGAGAGAGGGAGCCGTTCTCTCTCAATGGAGATGAATGAGACGGGAAACACAATCCCCTGGTGCCGAGTGCCCTTTGCCCCCCAGTGAGGGAAGAAGTAACAGGGGGGCCAGCTGTCTCCTACAATGGACGAGCTCAAAGAACCTCATTCAGACCTGCCTCACCGAGACTGCATCGTTGCATGCGTGCAACTGACAATGCGGGCACACAGAGGGGCCACACTTCTGCTCCGACGTCCCAGAGGAAGTATAAGACGTGGACGTTCAATCTGGAGACAACTAATACTCAAGCATCACATTCAGAAGTAGCAGCTGCTTGTGAACATTTATGAACTTAAAGGGGGTCGCATGCACGGCATTTTTTTTTTTTTTTGGCTTTCTCTTCATGCTGTACTCTCGTTTCTTTCATCCTCCCTTTTAGATATGCTATTTCCTGTGTCTTCCCCTGTTATCCTGTCCAGTGATTAGGCCTACTTGTCGTTTACAGTGCGTGTCTTAGGGACAGATTCCTGTAGCAATTACCCCCAGTCACCTGAGTACACAATTCCACGCTCACCGCAGGAACCCTGAAATCTTATCATGAGGGGGGTGAATCTGTGGCCTGACCAGTAGCAGTGGCTGTAGTAGGTGCCTCTTAAACGGCCCAGCTGTCAATACTAATGCTTATGATCTTTACTGTGTACTGTTGAATAGCTTTAAGACAAAAAAAAAGTGTATCATGTCACAGAATATTAGACCAACTATATGTTACATACTATATGATAAGTTATTTAAAAGTTTTACATCTTAAAATGAAAAGTACTTTGACAAATATATTTAAAAAGATTATTTTATTGCATATTTGATGACGTCTAGAAAATGGCCTAGAGAAAGCTACTGACTGAATGTCATCTATCTGGGTTATTATTATCATTAAAGGGTACCTATAATGCAAAATTCACATTTATAAGGTGTTTGAACACATCAATCATTATCAATCTCTCATAACGCGCTGTTTCATATTACGCCTATGTAAGAGTAGGGAAACCCCGCCCATGACTGTTGATGATCTGCCCTTTTAGCATAGACACACCCCTGAGTGAGAAGCACAGAGACCGCCATTTCTGTTTACTTGCTGTATCAGCTAGCTAGAGTATTACAATGTCTGCACCAAAAAACATTACAAATGTTCTGTTGTTGGATGTACCAACGAACATATGAGTCTCTATAGACTCCGGCATCCGAGCCACTGAGGACACCGTGGTTTAATTTCATTTTTGAAGAAAATGTGCCGAAGAATGTCGGTAAAACTTATTTGCGCAAATCATTTTATGCATGACTGCTTCACCAACGAGGGTCAGTACAACGCTGTATTTCAAACATGTAGGTTGCACTCCACAACTGGTTATTTCTGACATTTTGGTTTGTTTTGTTTTGTTGTTGACGAAGTATCCAAAGGTCGTGTAAAGGATCCACCCTTTTACATAAGGGGGGCGGGGAGAAGCAGCTCATTTGCATTTAAAGAGACACACACAAATGGCATGTTTTTGCTCACACCCAAATAGAAACAAATTTGACAAGCTATAATAAATTATCTGGGAGGTATTTTGAACGGAAACTTCACAGACACATTCTGGGGACACCATAGATTTATTTTACATCTTGTGAAAAGTTTAACTAAAACTAAAATAAAATAAAAAAACTGTTGAAACTAAATACATTTTAACTAAAATAAAATACACTCACCTAAAGGATTATTAGGAACACCTGTTCAATTTCTCATTAATGCAATTATCTAATCAACCAATCACATGGCAGTTGTTTCAATGCATTTAGGGGTGTGGTCCTGGTCAAGACAGTCTCCTGAACTCCAAACTAAATGTCAGAATGGGAAAGAATGGGTGATTTAAGCAATTTTGAGCGTGGCATGGTTGTTGGTGCCAGACGGGCCAGTCTGAGTATTTCACAATCTGCTCAGTTACTGGGATTTTCACGCACAACCATTTCTAGGGTTTACAAAGAATAGTGTGAAAAGGGAAAAACATCCAGTATGCGGCAGTCCTGTGGGCGAAAATGCCTTGTTGATGCTAGAGGTCAGAGGAGAATGGGCCGACTGATTCAAGGTGATAGAAGAGCAACTTTGACTGAAATAACCACTCGTTACAACCAAGATATGCAGCAAAGCATTTGTGAAGTCACAACACGCACAACCTTGAGGCGGATGGGCTACAACAGCAGAAGACCCCACCGGGTACCACTCATCTCCACCACAAATAGGAAAAAGAGGCTACAATTTGCACAAGCTCACCAAAATTGGACAGTTGAAGATTGGAAAAATGTTGCCTGGTCTGATGAGTCTCGATTTCTGTTGAGACATTCAGATGGTAGAGTCAGAATTTGGCGTGAACAGAATGAGAACATGGATCCATCATGCCTTGTTACCACTGTGCAGGCTGGTGGTGATGGTGTAATGGTGTGGGGGATGTTTTCTTGGCACACTTTAGGCCCCTTAGTGCCAATTGGGCATCGTTTAAATGCCACTGCCTACCTGCATTGTTTCTGACCATGTCCATCCCTTTATGACCACCATGTACCCATCCTCTGATGGCTACTTCCAGCAGGATAATGCACCATGTCACAAAGCTCGAATCATTTCAAATTGGTTTCTTGAACATGACAATGAGTTCACTGTACTAAAATGGCCCCCACAGTCACCAGATCTCAACCCAATAGAGCATCTTTGGGATGTGGTGGAACGGGAGCTTCGTGCCCTGGATGTGCATCCCACAAATCTCCATCAACTGCAAGATGCTATCCTATCAATATGGGCCAACATTTCTAAAGAATGCTTTCAGCACCTTGTTGAATCAATGCCACGTAGAATTAAGGCAGTTCTGAAGGCGAAAGGGGGTCAAACACACACTGTAAAAAATACTGTGCCCGTTTTACTCAATAAAATTGAGGCAACTATTTGCATCAGCTTTTTGAGTATTTTAAACTAATTTTATTTGTGTTTATCCTATTAGACTTAGCATGTTTTCAACTTGGACTCTTAAGTAATAGCAACTCAATTTTATCAATTTAGAAAATTATAGTTTTAAGTATTTCCAATATAATCTTTTAAGTAATATTTACAAATGTATCCTTTTAAGCCACACATTAAGTTACTTTTTTCCAAGCTACTTTTTTTTCTATAAATGTAATTATTTTCTACATTTTTTTAAAGTACCATGAAACAGTAAACCAGCATCTCAATACAAAACATTTATTCACTAAAATGACAATGCAACAGTGCAAAACACAGTAGCTTATTTTTTCACCTTTACATAAAGCTGACTTCAAGTAAAAAAAAAACGTTATGTACTACAAGAGGTAGCAACAGTATTTCATTTTCGTATAACAGTTTTTTCAATGACCATTGGTCTGTTTAACCCACTGAGAACAGTAATTCAGTCATCTAATTAAAACAATGTTTCAAATAATGTTAAAAACATAAAATTCAAATACATCATAATTATTACATCAGCTGATAAAAAAATAATCACTGAAAAAGTGAACACCAATTTAAAGGGTTAGTTCACCCCAAAATGTAAATTATGTCATTAATTATTCACCCTCATGTCGTTCCAAACCTTCGTTCATCTTCAGACACAAATAAAGATATTTTTGATGAAATCCCAGCTCTCTGATCCCTCCATAGACAACAATGTGATGGCACTTTCAAGGCCCTAAAGTATAGGAAAGACATAATTAAAATTGTCCATGTGACTCCAGTGCTTCAAACTTAATGTTATGAAGCCACGAAAATACTTTTTGTGCGCAAAAACAAACAAAAATAACGACTTTATTCAGCCATTTAGTTTTAACCTGTTAGCGTTAGCCAAGCCATGTAATTCAAGGCAAATTTAAGTATTTATCAATAATACAAACGTTTAGCTTTATCCTTGCTATATTTAAAGCATAAAACCATTAAACAGTTCATATTTAATGTCATTCTTACCTTTTTTAGTGTCGTTGGGTTGCCAGCAGTGCAAATTCAGTCCTGTCGCCTATCAAAATGGCGTCTGTCATGAACATTTGTGTTTTTGCAACAGCCAAATCCACTTGTTTAGACTTTTAAATAAATTTGACTTAAAAAGTATCTCGAAAAGGCACACATCTAAAAAGCCTAGTAAACATTACTCAAGATAATACATGCACCATTTGCTTGTAAAAAACACGTGTTTACAACAACATTATATTAATTAAGTTACTTAAAATATTAAGTAAAGTACCAAACATAGATTTATTTGTTGAAAATATAGAATTTATTTTTGTTACAATTACAACCCCACAGTGTCATTTTTCCCAGTGCAGTATTAGTATGGTGTTCCTAATAATCCTTTAGGTGAGTGTATATAAAAAAACAACATAAAATTACTTTATTTTAGCTATAGGTGCCAAGGCAACATTTCAATCAAATCAAATCACTTTATTGTCACTCTACCATATGCACAAGTGCAACAGTAGGTGAAATTCTTAGGTGCAGTTCCGAGCAAACATAGTCATGACATGACATGTACAACATTTAAGCAACAACAGATTACACATCTGATGCGCACACAATTACTCACAGCACAGTATACACTACAATAAACAATAAATAATTTACACAATGTGAGTAGTTCTCACAGCTTTAAACAATATACACATACTTACAATATACATATACTTTAAACAATATACACTAAACATACATTAAACAATAACAGTATACATTAAGCTATAGTAATAATATACAATGTACAGTATACAATATGTTCACAAATAGAAATCCGATGTACAATAGATGCTGTATGATAAATAAATGTGTATATAATGTGTGTGTATCTACAGTGGTTTGTGCTGAGTGATATTCTGTCCAGTGTGTGTTATGATCCTGATGGGTCAAGAGTTAAGGAGTCATTTTTAACTTTAATAAAAAATTATAATAAATATATATGCATATTTAACAAAAACACACAACAAAATGACCAAAACTTTCAACTTTTTAAAGTGAAAGCAGAAAATATTAAAATAAAATCTAATAAAAAAAAAACTATAATTGTATATAAGAAAGAAAGAAAGCTATAAACTTCATTTTCCAGATAACCTTTTAATAATTTGTTTTGTCAAAGACAATTACAAATACTTAAATTTGGAAACAATTAACATTATAATATCATAGTACAGTAGATTTTTACAATCAACTTGGATGTTTAAAGGTCCCGTTCTTCGTGTTTTTTTGAAGCTTTGATTGTGTTTACAGTGTGCAATATAACATGTGTTCATGTTTCGCGTGTAAAAAAACACAGTATTTTTCACACAATTTACTTATCTGTATACCGCTGTATTCACTGTCCTAAAAACGGGCTGATGAGTTCCTTTATTCTATGAAGTCCCTCCTTCAGAAATACGTAAAGAGTTCTGATTGTGCCAGCGGTTCCCGTGTTGTGATTTGACCGCAGCTTAGCGCACGTTGCACGGTTCCTGTGTTGTGATTCGACAGCAGCTTAGCGCACGGAAAGGTCACGCCTCTTAACGGGAGATGTATGCGCTCAGTGATCCCTAAGTACAGCGTCTCTGTGAAAGCCAAACAAAGGTGATTTGACTCCGGGATGAAAATAACAGCGTCTCGACGACATGGCGACAAACACCCTCAAACGCAACATTTCCTCGTCTTCTCCACGCAACAGTTCCTCTTCTCCACGTGGGAGAGCAACAAGACCATTCTTGTGGGCGGAGGTTAGTCTGTTCTACTGTTCTACTGACGTAATTAAAGCAGGCTGTACCAGGATGTAGTCCAAGCCGGCCGTTCGCTGTAGGCTTTGAAAGGGAACTTCTGTTAAATAAAATATCTCGCTTGGCATTGAACTTTGAGCTTTATAATTTTACAGGTATTATTTATGCTCTAACAGCAACATTACACACTAACTAAAGTTTGAACAATGGGATCACGAAGAACGGGACCTTTAAGTCATTTCAACTTAAATTACACTAAACTAAACTTAAAAAATTATTGTTGTCATATAATCATCACATGTTGTCATAACTTATTAATCATATATTTAAAACGTGTACGTAAATATTGCAGTTGGCTCTGTATCTATATTAAAATACATAGCTGACTTAGGAAGCAGGTCCCTCACAATGTGATTGTTGGATGTCTTTGGAATTAAAAAGTTTGAAAACCCTTGTTTCAGATCGCCAAAATGTCTAATGACGTAAATGTGTGTTAGTGTATGAATGCATTGTGTAGGCTAATTATTAAATTGGATATCCTCACTCAGTGGCGTATCCTCAGCTTTTAATGTTTGCTGTCTAGCAGTCGTCGGATGCCACATTCTTCATTCTGGGATGGGACTGGAGGTTTTGTGTAAGGCGTCTCTCTGGGGAACGTCTCGCTGATACAATAGGCAGTCCGCCCTGGCTTGTGTCCTGCCTGAAGCCCCTTGCATTTTATTGAGGCACACCAACACCAGCTTGCTGACACACTCCTCCTCCAGGCTTTATTTTCTTCCATCACCCCTCCTTGTCTCTTTCTTTCTTTCCTCAATGAGGCCCTTCCTGTGTTTACCCAACACGGCACTTCTCAACTATGTCATTATATCTCAATATCATCACCCCTGCCCTCTAAGAGATATCCTTCAAGCACCAACCACCACGTCTGTCTACCTTTTAAACACCAGTTTTAGATCTAAAAGATTGCGCCTAAAAAAAACTCTAGCTCTGCTGATATTGCTCTTCACGTAAAGGCTCTCCAGACCAACGAAATACATAACCTTTGAGAGTCTCTCGCAAATTAAAACTGTTCAGTGTTTATTTTTCTCGATGCTAAATCTAGATGCTAATCATTCCGCTGTGTGCATAATTCATGTGTGCCACATTTGAATTATGCAGACATAAGAATGATTACACACTTGCCAAAACTGTTGGCCGGGTTTTGTAGACAAAGGCCAGGACTGACTAAGGAGAGCTGTGAATAATGGGTTTGTGTTTGTCACTGCTTTGTTTATTTCCATCTATCAGGCAAGATTTGTTCTAATAGATTTGTACTATCTTCTGAAAATACATTATCAAAGGTTTTCTTATAATTATATATGATACAGTATCACAAAGATCACAGAGTGGCTCATTTTCAATTTTTTAAATGTGATTCACTCTCCCAACCAATCCTCACTAGTTTGTCTCTTGTCCCCGTCTCAGGGTCTTCCTCATTCAAACACTCAGCAGACTGAACAAGCCTTTTGTTTGAGAGTAAGGGGATACTTTGAGGAAACAGCCCCCCACCAAGTCACCCTTTCTGCTGGCGTTTTTTTTCCCTTTCTGGTCAGAGGCTGTGTAATGACTAATAGAAATGAGGAGGGTAAGCGACTGACCTGAGTACACTGTGCTCCAACTCCATTCCACTCCAGGTTTTCAATATCACAAGTTTTCAATATGTACTTTTTTAGGAACGTTTATAGAGGGTATGCACGTGCAGTTATATGTTTGCAGTTATCATTTTGTGTAAATATATTGGATTTTAGGGTTAAATCATACCTTGTAAATTGTATTGTTAAATATTGTATTGACAACTCATCAATTAAATATATACCATCTTATATTCTGGATGATATGAAACTATATATAACATTGATACTAGTGATCATCCGGATTTAGACCTACCTAGGAAGTGCTCACAGGCAAATTTTTCTTTATGCACTTCCCCGGCGTCGAAATCAAGAAACCCGATTCTTGGCTGTATGTCAATATCCATGGATCACTGAATCTTTGGTAAGTTGTAAGGAACACTATATTGAGTCCAATCTTTAGTCTAAACTGATAATCGTTTGTTTTACTCATGTTTTCACAGTTTCCTCTATTAAATCCAATCATGCAGCAGCTGTTTTGCCACTCAGTTCCGGTTGAGGGGGCGTGTTAAGTGGCGGGAAAGTGATGTCAATGCATACCCTCTATAGAGTGCTGCAGGTATGACGTCACTTTATAGTCCAACTGGCAGTTAGCATCACACTGGTACCCACGAGAAAAACCCAATAGGATTTTCCCATAGGCTTTTGGAAAATCAAGATTTTCACAGATGAAAATTTTTTTTATTAATTTTGAAGCCTAAATGCAGTCGCCAGAAGTAAAAAGCTAAAGGTAGGCTATAAATGAACTACACCAAGGTAGCACAACTTCAACGACACATCACTAAGCTTCCGACAACTCTTTCAGTTTTTATCTAAAAACATTTTCCCAAAACGTTTGCAACATGTCCTCCAACCATTACCCCTATAGGTCGTTTGTCACTTCCCTGAAATACGACCTATAGTAACGTTTACTAAAGTTGCGCCCCTATCGACAACAGGACACTTTCACTTTAATGCTTTGTTTCCTTTTATTTGCATCATATTTTGGGTTTTGCATAGCTCAATTGATAGAGCATCGCAAAATACAACATCATTTAATCATGGGATCATGCAATCGTGTGTTCAATCCCAGGGAACACATGTGCTCATAAAGTGTATATGCACTATAAATCACTTAGGTGTAGGTTTAGGGGTGGGGTGGGTGTAGTTGTTAATAAAAAATGATTTTTGCTAAATGGAAATATGACAAATGGTGATAAAAAGTCCACACATTGCATTTAAATGAACAAGCATTTTGATTGGTAACGACAGTCATACATCATGACTATTTTTACGCCAGCTAGAGGGCGCAAGACTTTAAAACGTAAATAAAGGTCGTAATAAGATGCTTGAAAAACGACCTATAGTTTTTTGGAGGACAGTCTAAACGTTTGAGTTTATTTTATAAGAGCACAATTATGAGCATAATGAGGCTGTAAAAGTGGACTGACGTTACCTGCTCGGTGTGAAAACGGTCTCCTCCACAGCCTCTCCCATTTAGCCACTTGTTAGCAACCGCCTTTTTCAAGACACGTAAAGTGTTGTAGAATAAAACGTGAATGTGTCTTGAATTTTTCTCAAAATTTGGAGCCAAATTACAGGGGCTGTAATGACTTAAGAAAGATGGCAGCATCATTATTTTATTTTTACAGATTGCAGTTATATTAGTAAAATCTGTTTACTTTAGCCATCTTTATTCATGATATGCCAACAGTGACAGTTCAAAAATGGGGGGAAAGCACTTTGCCTCAAGTTTGCCTGCAACTCAGAAGTATGTTTGTTTTTGGCACTCAGAGAATTGTGTTGTATTCAGTTGTTTTTATAGAGGGAAACAAGATACATTTCTAGTTTCAGTATTATTTGTTCTTCAGACATTCTACTTTAAACACAATAACTATCATCTGTTTAAAATGTTACCTACATTTGGTTTTTGACCATTGAAAATGGGTAAAATTCAACAATTTGGACATGGAGTCACATTGGGGTCTCAATATCTATGGGTCTGAACTATGTAGGACCTTAAAATCGAAGGTTCCAAAAGAGACGTTTATTAAGAATGAGGATCTAGAAGGATATTAAGATATCTTGAATACTTTTAGAGTTACAGGAATGAAGAATATGCATGGCACTCAGAGAGGTATGCAATTGAGCTGATAGAAAAACATGAGCTACATTTCTAGTTTCAACATTATTTGTTCTTCAGATATTCCTCTTTTAAAGAAAAAAGGTATCCGCTGTATGTAAAGTGACCCATATTTGGCTTTTGACCACTGAAAAATGTGTACAATTTAACAAATTTACTCATGGAGCCACATTAACATGTCCATATCTCTAGGATTGAACCATCGAGGGCCTTTAAAATGAATATACCAAAAGAAAAAGTTTGTTAAGAACCAGAATATAAAAGGATATTAAGATATCTTTAATACTTCTTGAGTTACAGGCATGCAAACTTGAGGGAAAAACCACAAGAAGTGCTTTTCTTCCGTTTTTGAACTGTCACTGTTGGCATATAATGCAATAAAGATGGCTAAAGTAAACAGGTTTTACTAATATACCTACCAATCTCTGTGTAAAAATAATGATGCTTAAGTCATTTTTACACCCCTGAAATCTCAGGTGAAAATGGTGAAAATCTACAAAATATGCATCTGTGACATTTTATATTTTGGCTTTCCTCACTATGTTTGTCTTTCTACAGAAAAAAATATTAATAAAATCAAAAAATTGAGCCGGCGACCTCTGGTTGAGTTGACACGGAATGACCCATTAGGTGAAATGTATTAGTAAGGTGATGCTGTTCAAATAAAGACTAAATTAATAGACACATTTTCACTTAATACTTTTCTGTAGCTTAAACAGAGCAAGGCGCTAGCAACTTCAAAAACATGCCCTTACGAAAGGAAATATATATTTACTTGAAATATATTGTTAATATATTGATGGTACATATATATTATATATTCATGTAATATATTGCAGTATATTGCAAAATATACAAATGATTGCCGCTTTCAATATATTGCAATATATTGGAAAATATAAATATTAAATCCCATACGTGGGAATATATTGCGTAATGTATTACATGATATTTTCCATTTTACTGCAATATATTTTTGTTTCATAAGGGTGAGTTCAGCATTATGTGCATGTTGCTCATTATGTGCTAGTTGACTGTCATCGTATGGACATAAATTCCACAGAAGATAGAACGTCATACATGTCTAAAGCAACATGAGGGTGAATATGATAACAGAATCTTCAGTTTTGGATGCAGTATTATATTTGTCCAATGCTAGAAAATACATTTTTATGGTGACATGGTTATACTTGGCCTGAACATTTAGAGAAACACAGGCTTCTATATAGTTTCAGTAATTGTACGTTTCAAATGCTACACCCTTTCTTTTTCTGACTTTTTGAAAAGCAAAATGTCTGTTTTTCATTGTATGAACCTGCCCTTTAATGACTAAATCTGGTAGAACAACATATCCATTCAAACTATAGCAGTAGTGAAAAAAAGGCTGTCTGTGTCAAACTGTTTCTAAATCAGAAGTGAAGGATACAGAGAAGGTGTGTGTGTTCATAAATTTCTCACAGCATATACAAGATAAAAGGTTTGACCTTTTGAGCTAGAGTTAAGAGCGTTACTCCATGTCAAAATGCTTTCCCATCTTTGTTCTTCATCTTGCATGAAAAATATACACTATGGTTCCTAATGGTAATCGAGGACACACTATACATTTCTCCATTTCCCTGTCTTGGCAAATTGCTCCAACTGATTTCAGCTCTCACAATCAATGGATCTGATCAATAGTCCCTCACAGACTGTTACTATGACTATCACAATTACTTCACAGTCTCAGTATTTCCTGTTCTAACCATTCGTTTAATTGGCACCTAGAGTGCACACAGCAATACACTCAACCAAGTGATTTTTTGCATGAATATAATCTGTGGAAAGGGCGTTCTTCGTGCACTCCAATTATTTACAGCAGTTCCTAAAAACGGTTGGACTTGCACAACCTTCTGCCGAGCACACTAAGAAAAGAGACGAACACCAGCCAGGCTCTGACAACCTCGTCAGAGCCTATGATTTAACAAACAAACTGTTTTTTTCAAATGAAAACAGATCGCTTCCACTCCCCTTCCTCTAACACACAATGACAGGAAACGATTAACAAGAAGTGCCTTGGAGAGCAGTGGAGGGTGTTGGGTCACTGTCTTGTTTAACAACACAGTGCAGTGAACCCATCCTTTCCTTTTTCAGTCATATGACAAGCACGTACGCTGCCTGCACTAGGGCACCGCAGGAACCCGTATCAATCTTAGTTATTCTACAGTTGAATGTTTTGAATGAACGTAAGTGTATGAATATTAAGAACTTAAAGCAGAATCCAAAATGATGATAAAAAGCTGCTGCAGCTGGATCATAAATGGCCTGAATCCAAATGAGAACCAGTCCAGAAACATTAATCAGTAACATAATGATACTTTATTATTATGCATTATTATGAGGCTTGTGTTATAAAATACACAGATCAGGTTTGGCTCTCACTTTCTGTGTGTGTGTGTGTTTAGGGATAATGGATATGACTTCTTCATGACTTGTCATGCCCTTCTTTAACTAAACTGATTCAAAAGTTATTTGTCGGTGAACTGTGAACACTTATTGTACCTTATAATAATAAAACTGAATGCTATTTCAACACACGAAAAGTTTTTGTAATGTGACCTTAAAGTAAGGTAGACATGGCTAGTTAGTAGTCATTTAGCTAATGCTCTTCATTCAAAATGACAGCACACTAATTACAGGAACAGCCCCGCTGGAGTAACCTGGGGTTAAGCACTTCGGTCAAGGGTACACTTGTAACATGACTGGATTATGATCTAGAAACTCTCCAGGGTCCATTACTGGCTCATGCCTTACTGGGATTGAACCTGTAACCTCTGTGTTAGCGACCTACATCCGGGTGATAATGCCATTTCCTACGCTCTGTACAAGACTGTGTTCTATATTTGCACCGATCAGGCATAACATTATGACAGGTGAATGAGTAACACTGATTATCTCTTCATCAGTGGGTGGGATATATTAGGCAGCAAGCGAACATTTTGTACTCAAAGTTGATGTGTCAAGCCCAATTTATACTCCTGCGTTGAGTTTACGCCGTAGTTACGTCATAGGCTGTGTGTTGCACACCGTAGCCTACAACTTACCCTGATGTGTACCTCTCCAAAAATGTAACAACGCGTCAATTCTACGTGGACTGCAAGCGCTGTGATTGGTCTGCCAGAACCTCTCCCTCAGGTCAATTAATAAATTTAAAAATCAGCGCTAGGAGTGTGTGTGTGTGTGTGTGTGTGTGTGTGTCCAGAAACGGGTTGATAGTTTCATCCTTTGCCCCACTTTATATTAGGTGGTCTTAACTACTATGTACACTACATCAAAAAATAAGTACAATGTACTTATTGTGTTCATATTGTATTGCAAAACACTGATATTGAGGTGGGATAGGGTTAGGGACAGGTGTGGTGGTATGGGTAAGTTTAAGGGTAGGATTAGGTGTAACTAAGGGAAGTGTCAACAGTGTAATCACAAATGTAACTACAGAAATGAATTACAGGTGTAATTACATGCAGGTTTATTTAAAAATGTAAGTACAATGTAATGACATGTATAAGTGCATTGTATCAAATGATTAATTAAAATACATAAAGTGGGTCCTCATCCTTACATCTGCTATATAACACAATATTTTGTAGTCCAGAGATTCTTTATGTTAGTGAATAAATACATAGATCCGTTGTGATTGTGTGTGTGCTCTTGATGATTTAGTGGTAGAATTATTGTTATGCGTGCCAGAGGTTCTGGGTTCTAATCCACCATTGTATAGTTTATTTATTTTCTTATTAAAACCAAAGATGTTAATCAGTGATTGTATATCAAAAACAGGGACACATTTGGGTGCATTTTGTTTTGCGATTGAAACGGAACGAATAATGTCTCCGCAACAGCGGTCTGACCATTCTCCTCTGGAATCAAGGTATTTTCAGACAGATCTGCCGTTCACTGGATATTTTCTCTTTTTCGGACCATTCTCTGGTTTAGAGATGGTTGTGAGTGAAAATCCTAGTTGATCAGCAGTTTCTGAAATACTCAGAGCACCTTCTGGCACCAAAAACCATGCCACATTCAAAGTCACTTAAATCACGTTTTTTCCCCATTCTGACAACATTATCCGTCTGCAATACCGGAGGCTGCACTTTCAGGACCGCATTTCTAGGACCGCATTTCTAGGACCCTATTTTTTTGTGACAGCGCCACCTACCGAATCGGAGAACCGCAATCCCAGGAACGCATTTCCAGGACCCTAGTTTTGGAGATCCGAAACAAGTGCCACCAAGGCATATTTTAACCCTTTTTTTATTATTTATCACACCCAAATACTGCTTTCTTTGTTGCAAAATCTGGTTTCTAGGAATGTTGAGTAATTATTGGGTCCAAGTTGCATAATTTAATAACTCATGAAGTAAAATAAACAAGGAATGGTTTAGCCTTTTCAGTCAATCACATTTTCAAGTACAGAGGGAATACACAAGGATGACTCTGGGGGTAGATTTAAGATTGTGTATATTTTATAAAATAATATATTGCAACAGTTGAATTTGAACACACACAAAAACAAATGTGTTCATGACGTGAACCACATAGGAAGAACTTCATGGACAACGTCTTCACTGACTCCTAAGAGAGAGAAAGATAGAGAAGTTAATAAAATACAGACTTGTTCAACTCTCTAATTTTAACTTCAAATTTTAATTTTTCAAATCTTAGTCACCACAGAGCACGCACATTATATACAATACAAAATTAAATCAATCTTCATACCAAATAATGTTCATTTTACTGTTGTACAGGTTCTTGAAACATTCATGTCAATAAAGCGCAACTGAACCTAGAAAAAAGAAAAATAGAGAAAGATGCAAGAAATCTGAATAGAAATAACATGTTATTTCTTCAATAATATGACTTTTCCTGTCATTGTGATGTATGCAGCAGCACTACCTACCAACTGGATGCTCTCCCCTCTTTTCAACAAGTTCATTTTATATAAATAAATAGACATAAATTAGGGCTAAGTCTAGGAATTGACTAATTAATTCATCTTTTGTCATGCTTCTGCCTGCCCTGAGCTGTGTCCTTGAAAGCACTTCATATTTTACATTTACATTTATGCATTTAGCAGACGCTTTTATCCAAAGCGACTTACAACTTGGGGAAACATGAAGCGATTGGTCATGAAGAGTCGAGAAGCACAATAAGAGCCTGAAATCCTGAGACCGTGTACATTGCTCAGTGTAGCACTGTACTCATATAGAGTACAGTACACAATACATGACACAATCTAGCACGTGGTATTTTAACAGTCAATTATTATGATGACCTCTGTCATGCCTGACTATAAAAACGTCATATGTCTCAATCAACATTATAAAACCATGTCAAAATGAAGAGACGTACTCATAACATGTCATGAATTGTGTGGTAACGTTAAACAGGCTGACTGTGAGCACATGACAACATTACGATTTTTTGAACTTACTTAAAATGAAGAAAAAAAACGACGAGTAACTAACAAGCTTTCACAACGACGTAATACAGTTGTCTTAAGACACAATTGTGCTGTCACTAAGTCAACACAAGCTTTCATGAAATTTTAGTTAAACGAATGTGCTAACAGTTCATTTACAGCACTATCTAATATACGTATGATAGCTATGATTTCAAGACTATTTAGCAAATCACGATCACTTCGGCTACGTTAACTTTCCAATGAAATGCATCATGATTGTTTTTAATGTTTTTAACTGATTCACATGTGATACTCACACTCTGATCGTCATCCATCTTTGCTGGTCCTCTAATTCGCTAGGTGGCGTTGTCAATAAAAACCTAGGGTCCTAGAAATGCGGTCCTAGGACTGCGTTCCTGATAATGCAGTCTCCGGTTGTGCAGGCAGATGCTACTCCATTCTGATGCTTAGTTTGGACTTCAGCAGATTGTCTTTACCATGTCTAGATGTCTAAATGCAATGAGTTGCTTCCATGGGATTGGCTGATTAGATATTTGCGTTAAAGGGTTAGTTCACCCAAAACTGAAAATTATCCCATAATTTACTCACCCTCAAGCCATTCAAGGTGTACTGTATATGACTTTCTTCTTTCAGTCAAACGCAACCAGAGTCAAGTTCCAAGATTTATAAAGGGAGTGAATGTTGTTTTTTTAAGCCCAAAAAAGTGCATCCATCCATCATAAAAGTAATCCATATGGCTCCATGGGGTTAATAAAGGCCTTCTGAAGTGATCCATATTTATAACTATAAACTATAATCACAGGCTTCCGGTAATGGCCATACACGAGTCGAGTTCCGGCTGAAGAGTGAACCTGACATAGAATGTAGGAGTAGCGTAAGCTTAGAGTAAGTACTGAGAGTAAGTAGACGCCTCTCGCGGTTCAAACAAATAGAGCTGGGCAACAATCTCAAGCTCTTCCAACATTTCTTTTTAAAAATTCTCATTTTAGACTTCTAAATCGGGACCGGTGGGGGGGTTTTTTCTCTATCCTCTGTGCTTCCGCGGTGGTCAATACGTCATACGTCAGGTCAGAGGTTCCGGAAGCCAGTGATTATAGTTTATAAATATTTTTCGTACAAAAACGCATCGCTTCACTTCAGAAGGCCTTCATTAACCCCCTGGAGCCATATGGATTACTTTTATGATGGATGGATGGATGGATGGATGTACTTTTTTGGGCAAGATTCACTGCTATTGGAAGAGCCAGGACATTTTTTTTATATAACTCTGATTGTGTTTGGCTGTAAGAAGAAAGTCATATTCACCTAGGATGGCTTGAGGATGATTAAATTATGGAATAATTTTAATTTTTTTGGGTGAACTAAGCATTTAACAAGCATACATAATAAAGTGGCTGTTGAGCGTGTGTACACACACACAGACAGAGTATCAACATTATTTAAAAATGTTTCTACATAAAAGCCAATGTACAATGCGGGACATCAGTTCAATAAATTGTTTTTACTGGTTCATTTCCTGGTTCATTTACACAAACAAATTCATAAATAAATAAAATCAATAAATAAATCTTAGACTTCCCAACATGACCTATGACCATTGCTTCTCCATCTAGAGCAGGTAAACAGGGTAACTATGGATAACTTTAAGGGACTGTTTAGAAATTGCACTCGTATAAGTTAATCCCATGACCACATGGGTATTTAGAGAACTTTTAC
This sequence comes from Romanogobio albipinnatus, assembly GCA_023566225.1. NCBI lineage: Eukaryota > Metazoa > Chordata > Actinopteri > Cypriniformes > Gobionidae > Romanogobio > Romanogobio albipinnatus. The sequence goes on along the minus strand of CM042252.1, from coordinate 39,698,932 downwards.
CTCAAAATAACACTCCGTTTTTGCACAGATAAATAATTATCAGCACTTCAACAAAAATCAGAGCACGTCCACAAAAAATTGCATTGTGAATGGTGTGTTCACCTTGGATACTCATTTTAATGGCTCTGAAGTGTCTTGCTATTGATAGTCATTTTTTCTTCCTGAATAGGCTTGTTTGCTTGAGCCCTGAATAGGCTTTTATGTGTTGTACTCAACTGTAGCATCTCTGCTAAAAAAACAAACAATAGCAACAACGCCCTGGAGACTCTTATCACACCTGGACAACCTCTTTTGAAGCCACAATGATTTACTGTTTTACTCAAAGTGAAAATCAGAAGTGCTGCAGATTATCCCCAGATCGCCTGCATGCTTAAAAGTAAACTCCAATGCTAGTGTCACAATATAAAAGTTGCGTAAACACAGTTCTGGCTCATGTATAGCTTTTATGTATTCTAGTCAACATCTCATGACCTTCAGTTCATGTCCTCTAGACAAAGGCAGGGTTTATATCAGTCTTTTCTCAGCTTTGTGTTGTTTTCCTGTTTGAGTCCTATGAGTATTTAAGTGGACCAAACAAATGGAGGGGTACATATCCCTATTCTTGGATAACAAGAGATAGTCATTGTTTCTCATGACATTAGCATCTGATTTAGGTAGCTATGGCGGTCTAAATCGAGGAGAGAAACAAACATCTCATTCTGCTCCTCAACCATAATTAGCCTTCATAATAGAGATGAGTCTATTAGTCACAGACATTCAGCAGGATTTTACATAATACAGCCTGCAGGAAGCACGAAACAACCACTGCGGCTGCATTTTACAACAAATTAGTGTTTAAAATAATAGTTGTACTTTGAAACTGAGGCATTAGACAATTAGATTTTCAGAAAAACAAAAAACAAAACAGAGCGAGTGGACACAGTGGCTATTATGTAAATGATGTTTGAGCATCTGTGAATGTGTCTGGTCTTTCCCTGGAGGAACTCATAGATAACACTGAAAGAAGGCCACAAAAGAAAGACGTAAAGGCCCGAGGTGTCGCCTGACTCCTTCATGATGTCTCAAATGCGCAGCACGTGTAGGCGGAACGATAACCCCCGGTCTAAGTGAATTACAAAACAAAGAGACGCATGTCCACTGCCGTGTTTGCTCCCTCTCTTCCTGGTGGACGTCTGTTTTGGTGTTTTAATTGAATTTGCTTCTTGCTTGCGTCCAATGTGACGGAGAAGAAAAAGATGAAATGGTGATCTAATGTTCTTGCCTGTTTTGTTGGCAATGATATGGTCGTGTGTCACGTGCTAAATTGTAAATCAACCAGACATTCAGAACTAATGGACATCCGCCTGCACAATCATAATCTTCACATGCCATTTGAAATGTGATTGTAGACGAGGAGCGTAAAAACTAGGAGGATGTGAAACCTGTGAGAAAATACATGGCTTTTTACAATATGAATTAAAATGATCCCAAAACAGGGCAATATTCAAATCTGTATACATTTGGTATTCAGTATAGATCTTTGGACCTGAAAAAACAAAATTAAGATGCATCATGGCAGGTTTTGAGTCAGTAAAAACATTATAAATGTACACTCACCTACACTCTAAAAAAAAAAGGTTCTATATGGCACCAAAAAAGGTTCTTGGCTCGTCATCATAGGGGAACCTTTTTTAGTGCTATATAGCACCAATTTTGGTGCTTCAGTGGTTCTTCAGCGGTTCTTCAGAGGTTCTTCACCGGTTCTTTGACTAAGGTGCTATATAGCACCTCTAAAGAACCGCTGAAGAACCACTGAAGCACCAAAATTGGTGCTATATAGCACTAAAAAAGGTTCCCCTATGATTACGAGCCAAGAACCTTTTTGGTGCTATATAGAACCTTTTTTTTTTTAGAGTGTAAAGGATTATTAGGAACACCATATTAATACTGTATTTGACCCCCTTTCGCCTTCAGAACTGCCTTAATTCTACGTGGCATTGATTCAACAAGGCGCTGAAAGCATTCTTTAGAAATGTTGGCCCATATTGATAGGATAGCATCTTGCAGTTGATGGAGATTTGTGGGATGCACATCCAGGGCACGAAGCTCCCATTCCAGCACAACCCAAAGATGCTCTATTGGGTTTAGATCTGGTGACTGTGGGGGCTATTTTAGTACAGTGAACTCATTGTCATGTTCAAGAAACCAATTTGAAATGATTCGAGCTTTGTGACATGGTGCATTATCCTGCTGGAAGTAGCCATCAGAGGATGGGTACATGGTGGTCATAAAGGGATGGACATGGTCAGAAACAATGCTCAGGTAGGCAGTGGCATTTAAACAATGCCCAATTGGCACTAAGGGGCCTAAAGTGTGCCAAGAAAACATCCCCCACACCATTACACCACCACCACCAGTCTACACAGTGGTAACAAGGCATGATGGATCCATGTTCTCATTCTGTTTACGCCAAATTCTGACTCTACCATCTGAATGTCTCAACAGAAATCGAGACTCATCAGACCAGGCAACATTTTTCCAGTCTTCAACTGTCCAATTTTGGTGAGCTTGTGCAAATTTTAGCCTCTTTTTCCTATTTGTAGTGGAGATGAGTGGTACCCGGTGGGGTCTTCTGCTGTTGTAGCCCATACCCCTCAAGGTTGTGCGTGTTGTGGCTTCACAAATGCTTTGCTGCATACCTCGGTTGTAACGAGTGGTTATTTCAGTCAAAGTTGCTCTTCTATCAGCTTGAATCAGTCGGCCCATTCTCCTCTGACCTCTAGCATCAACAAGGCATTTTTGCCCAAAAAACTGCCGCATACTGGATGTTTTTCCCTTTTCACACCATTCTTTGTAAACCCTAGAAATAGGTGTGTGTGAAAATCCCAGTAACTGAGCAGATTGTGAAATACTCAGACCGGCCCGTCTGGCACCAACAACCATGCCACGCTCAAAATTGCTTAAATCACCTTTCTTTCCCATTCTGACATTCAGTTTGGAGTTCAGGAGATTTTCTTGACCAGGACTACACCCCTAAATGCATTGAAGCAACTGCCATGTGATTGGTTGATTAGATAATTGCATTAATGAGAAATTGAACAGGTGTTCCTAATAATCCTTTAGGTGTGTGTGTGTGTGTGTGTGTGTGTGTGTGTGTGTGTGTGTGTGTGTGTGTGTGTGTGTGTGTGTGTGTGTGTGTGTGTGTGTGTGTGTGTGTGTGTGTGTGTGTGTGTGTGTGTGTGTGTGTGTGTGTATCAACCCGATCTCACAGCAATTCGTACATATTTTACGAGGTGGCTAATTTGTACGAATTTGTACGACCTCACTCGTACAAATTCATACGTTTTTTGCAAAATCGTACGTATTTGACGAGTTGCCAAATTTTTATGAATTCTTACAAATTACCTACCTCAAACCCCGCCCCTAACAGAACAGAACAAACTTGTATGAGTGAGGTCGTACAAATATGTACAAATTAGCCACCTCATAAAATACGTCTATTTTTCACAAAAATGATATTATTGTAAAATGTAGCATTATTCATAGGTCTTCTATTAGACATTATCAAGCTAAATTGGGCAAATATTCAGATCAGTCCATGATCAAATTGTCGTTATGAGTAAAGATGGATGGAGAGAGATTTTAGCTTTATGGAACCACATTTTTGGCAAAGCCTGCGTCATTTTGTCCTCTGGGGAAATGGGTCTGAGTGACTAGCTCAAAGCCAAAAGGATGAAGAAGAGAGGACAAGATGTATAGAATCCAAAAGCAATACTACCCTGGCCATTAAAGGAATAGTTAACCTAAAAAGGAAAACAATTAATTCACTGCAAAAAAATTATTAAAGCAAAATGATCTGCCAATGGGGTAAGAAAAATAATCTTGTTTCTGTTTGGGACAGAAACATGAAACAAGATTTCAATCAGAAACAAGATTATTTTTCTTACCCCATTGGCAGATCATTTTGCTTGCTTTAATTTTAATTTAAAAATTTCATTTTCCAGAAAAAAATATCTTAGAAAAAATATCTTATGTAATTTTACTAATCTAGTAAATGCATCTTTATTTAAGAATTGTTAGATATTTAAACTGGAAACAAGACAAAAATGCTAAATAAGAAAAGCATTTTTTTTTTTTTTTTGCAGTGTTGTTTTACAGCATACGGATTTGCTAGAGGGAATAAATGATGACATAAGTTTTATTTTTGAGTGAACTTGAGTCCAGCATTATGCAAGTTCAAGAACATTTGTGAATAAAACTGCCTCTTCATGATGGGGATAAATATATAAGATCAGCAGGTGGATTCGAAAATGCATGGTGCATGTCTCCATGGAAAAGAAACCTGAGGTTCAATGATGACACAGCTAGTCTCTTCTCTCCCAGTCCAGTTGTTTCAAGTGTAAACAGGAAGCGTGTGGCACTTTGTGCAATAGGGGGGAAGGGCAGGCCAGAAAAACAGAGAAAGCCAGAGCGCAGTCTTTCACGGCTGGCTGAACAGCAAATGAAGTGTCCAACTAAAACGCAATAAAAAAAAGTGGTTTCACTTTTCTATAAGCAGTCAATTGAGCTGTAAAGAGAAAACTGTATCACACAAAGCGTAAATCTTTAGATCATAGGCAGTTAATGCTGGATGATATTAATATTTGTTTGATTTGTGGAGTTTAAATAGGCTATACAGTGGGTTAATGCTACCGTTTTCTTGACGCAAGACAGCTTTGGGGAGTGACAGATAGAGAGCGGAGGAAGGCCTGACAAAAGATAACATAGGAGAGGAGAGGAGGGGGTGCAGGAAAGAAAAGGGCAGAATGAGAGAGAAAAGTAAGCGGTATGCAAGGAGTGCAACTTGAGCAGAGTTGGGGGTGGGTGGGAGTTTGGTAGCAGATGAGCAGAAGGAGCTTCTTTTGTTGGGGGAAAACGCTGACTGACAACAGGCTGCTGCCTACGTCTCACTGACTCGTTTGTTTATGCGTTTTATTGATCGTAAACCTTGTTAAGACTCCAGATGAGTGTGAGTTGGACACCTTGGCCACAGTTTCATTAGCATGAAACTGTGAATTTTGTGAATTCTTTACCACAGATTCATTAGCATGAAACTGTGGTAAAGAATTCACAAAATTAGGTATACCTAATGATGACATCACTATTACACTCCTACTTTGAGGTAATGATCGGAACAAACTCTTAAGGTGACTTAAGGTGCAGTCAAATTAGCAAAATTTTGTGTACAAAAACAGGTCCACTGTCAACAAGCATTGCTCACACAAAAGTCACTTTTAAACCAAACAGGTTTTTGTTGTCAGGGCAGTGATTTTCGCTTGACCAACTTGAACACAAGCTGGATCTGCGAGAGGAAATATTTCACCCTCATGCAAAACTCTTGATTGTGTGGATTCACTTTGGCATATCTGTTTTTTATCGTGACAGGCATATATAAAGTCACAATTAAATGGAAGTAGTGGCAGATCTTTTCTTCTGTATTGTGACATAGGGCCCTATCATACACCCTGCGTTTTTTGCTAGTTTCAGCCCGACGCCGTTATAATTAAGTCCTGCGCCACATTGTTTAAATAGCAAATGCATTCGCGTCTATCTGTTCGCCCATGGGCGTGCTGGTCTGAAAATGAGGTGTGTTCAGATGAGGTGTGCAACTGGCTTTTAAAGGGAATGGGAGATGAGACTCTGATTGGTTTATTGCATGTTACACCCAAAACACACCCATGGCTCATTAACTCTTTCCTCTGCCAAGGGAAGCGTTTTCTCACAAATAATGTTTTTGGCAGGAAAAGAGTTAAGAAATACAACCCATTTAGACTGGGCCACAGACTGTTTTTTTCCGTTGTTAAACTAGCAAAAGTGCGCTGAGAACGTTAAAATAGGGCCCCAACACTTCTTCTGTAGTGCAACGGATTATCAGTAAGAAAAAAATGTAGGACAAGGACTTGAACTGTGTCCATATCGCCAGCGACTTAGTCGCTGCATGTCACTAGTCGGAGGTCAGCTTGGCGAGTACCACTGGATGTGAAGGTCATAAAATAGGCTATGGGAAAGTTTAGGTGACCACTAAAATGAACTTCTCCATCTTTCTGTGACACTCCAGTACGGGATGTGGTGACGGTTCATGTGCGCTTCACTGATTTTGCTCTAATTGGTTGTCGCTCCTGAAAGTCTCTCTTTATTTGCTTTTTGTTATAATATCTGAAGATTATTACAACCATTAATGTCTTAATAAATTATGTTACATATAATTGTATATACACAAAGCTATTGTGAAATTTAACATTTCTTGTTTAATTATATTTTAGATTTCTTTCTGACCTCTAGACAACTGCACATTCATTGTTGTTGTTACTTTAAACCATCGTTTTTAGTTGTTTTTCTAAGCATATTCCATATTGGGCTGCGTTTAACTCCACTATTAGACATAGACTTCCCTAAGCATTTCCCCTTGGGGAATCCCCGCTGCCATTTTGAAGTGCGTTGAAGATCTGAAGATTCTGAAGATTCCGTTCATGAGCGCCACATGCTCAACCCAGAACGCCCTTTGTGACATGCTGGTTCGAATATAAAGTTATTTTCTAGTAATTTAGCCGTTGTTCACGCATTTAAGCCGTTGTTCACGCGGCGCTGGTGCCTCCATTGTCTGCTATATTTGCTTATTATTTATTAAATCCAGGTAATTGGTTGATAAAACATTGATTAAAATTAATATACAATTTACACAAAACGATATTCACTTTAAAGAAAGGCTTTCAACAAAACTTAACAAAGCAGTCAAAAGCATTTCTGACCCCCATGTCTTCTGACATATTGCACATCTTATGTGTCCTGTTCACTTTTCATAATCAACGTAAATGAGATAAAAAAAACATATGAAACTAAATACGAGTTTAAACAAGTACAGTAGGCTACACTACAGAAAAATGTAATGTCGGAGCAGGATTTGAGCGTACATCGTTTTACTGGTGAGCGGTTCAAGAGTGGAGCTATGCTTTGCAGGCTATTTTACTGTAGACTATATGACAGTGTAAATAGCTAAATAACCCTTTTATTTAAAGGTTTAATGTAGGCCATAGTAGTCCAGTGCATTACGATTGCAAGAAGGATCAACAATGTCAAAAATGTGATGTGCAGTCAAATCTCGGTGTGTTGTTTAAACGAGTGTTCTCAACCGATATGCTTGTTGTGTTTCGTGTTTTATAGACTCGATATTGTTTCTTATTCAAATATGGTGACCCCCCCCCCCCCCCCCACAGACTGTACACAGTATCATTTTCTTTTGTGTAGTTTTAAATATTTTTTTTTCAACAGCCCAAACATACACACAGGCCTATAAAGTGGTTATGCCACTCATGCAATGTAAGCAATGACGTACATTTCAGTGAATAAGACGGAGGGAACTAACAAGGGAAGGGCATAAAAAAATTGGGCTACATCCAAAATCACATACTATATATAGTAGGTTATGTGACAATAATATATTGTCATAATATAAAATTATGTCAATAATATAAAATAAGTATGTCCATATACACTGTACCCATAAAAGAGTAGGCAAAAAGTACCAGGATGACCTGCTACTTCCGGCTAGATTCAGAAGAAAGCATAAAATGCACACTTTATTATTCCATGAAGTCACAGGAGAGGATTTGTGATTGGCGGTGACACAATGCAACTGACGCTGCAGGTCATATAATGACAGCCTGGTGAATCATGTAGTACATCCAGATTACACACATTCATATGACATACCTTTTTAGCTGTTGTGAAGTAATTACTTATTCAAAATAAGTATCTACTCAAGAGAGTATGCTATTTCTGATGTCGCCATGGACTTAAATGCAGTCCTGTTCTCCGGCTATTTCTTGGAAGCAATGGCCCAACTGTGACTGCTGCCACTTAAAGTACACACAAACATAGTGTAGTCAAATTCAGGCACGTGTGTAACCTGTTGCAACACTCTAATATGGGGTGAAATGTTCACGCTCTCAGTCAATAGTCTTTTTCTCTGCTCTCTCCTTTGCAAAATGGCTGCTTCCTTCTTTCTTAATTATTTCACTCATCACGGAGAGTAATTACTACAATTTGTTTCCAAATTGAGTCTGATAACTACCTTAATTTAAATTGGTTAGATGTGCATACACACAAACAAGTTTATATAATGCACACTAAGATGCATACTAGCAGAAAATGGGAAAATGAAGCGTACTTGCATGTAAAACTTTGGTTGGTGTTTTGCACATGTATGATACCTCAAATTGACCAGCTTAGCAAGGATGAGTGTGCTTTTCTGGACAAATAAATAAATAAAACTTGAGCCATCTAGGGACCAGAATATTATATAATCACCCACAACACCCTAGCAATCATCTAACACCACCATAGCAACCTCTCAAAACACCTTAGCTTCAAGGTGGCGAGTTTGCTGGCACATTTCCCACATTTTCTGCAGAATCTCATATTACTACTGCGATTATGACATGTAAAGTGCTGACACTAAAGAGAACAGAGAACAGCTCCTCTGGTTAGATTATCTCATATTAACTAGGCTAAGGTCTTTACAGGCCAGTGAGGAGTCTCCACCAACAATGTCGCATGTAACAATGATGAGAGGCAATGTTACACATGTACATATCATCATACATGTCATGAAATCCCCGTCTTCGGGGGTGTTTTCAAATTCTCAAGCATAACTTAGTTGCATGCGTTTGTTGATATCTAAGTGAATCCAGTCATTAGCATGACATTAACATGGGTCTAATCAGTCTGACTTCTGACACTGACCAGTGATTTGTTGTTCTCATGGGCTGAATGCGTACAAGAACTGTGAATAACAGGCGTTGATGGCGCAACAATAGCACACACACACAGACATTCACACAAAAGAAGCAGACTCCTTTGTTTGGTGCCAAGGTGATGTCCCAGGTGCAAATGATAGTTTGTGTGTGTGTGTGTGTGTGTGTGTGTGTGTGTGTGTGTGTGTGTGTGTGTGTGTGTGTGTGTGTGTGTGTGTGTGTGTGTGTGTGTGTGTGTGTGTGTGTGTGTGTGTGTGTGTGTGTGTGTGTGTGTGTGTGTGTGTGTGACTTCTGTTGTAATTGCTGCCTGTCGGATTCTGCAGGATTGTATTGAGGGTGTGATGGTGGCCACACGAATCCTTTTTACAGAATTCCAGACAAGCAAATTCTAAGGAGTTACTGGAATATCAATAGGAATGAAATGCGGATGTGTTACCAATATTGATCGGCACATAGAGGGAAAAAATAATTCAAATAGACGGTGAAAGATTTAGGGCAGTGACAAGAAGAGGAAGAAAGAAGAAAAAAAACGTGAATCTGTGAAACCAAGAGAGAATCCAAAAATAGGTTTCTGGGCAGAATCCAGAGCTCCTTTGCATGAATACTTAACACTATTGTCAGGGAAAGAGAAAAATACAATGAACGAGTCTTTAACTAGTGAGGTCCGAACAATGCGCTAGTGAGAAGGACACATATGCTACACAGACTAACTCCTCAAAGCTTAAATGGTCATGAATAATTAGGGCATTCTCTTACAGAGCAGATGTCTTTTTTTGGACCGCACGTTTTCTAAAAGAGGCAGCAACCCATAGATTATACAACGACGCAGAGAGGAATTGAAGAGAGTGGGACTGACCCTTCAACAATGAACGCTGACCATTACAACCACTGGGTTGTGTGTGTCTCTCTCACCCTTGAGGGCTGAGCACAGGATAGGGGGGGGGGCGAGCGGTGGTGGGGGCAAGTATCTTTCAGCTCAGCATTCATTGTATCAGTGAGTCCATAAATTATTCACCAGCTCTCAAATATTGATATGGAAATCACCATCCACACAAGTGACGGCCCACATATAGACAGAGCGTGCTCCCATTCTCTGTCTCTCTCTCTCTCTCATCTGGCATCGGTGCCTCACATTTTAATCATGCAGCTCAAACGTTGTCCATTTAACACATTTATGCTCGGCTTTACAGTCAAAGAGGATTACACAATCACTAAAATTATAACATTAATCTTTCTCAGTCTATTTTCAGTACACCTGAAAAGCACTTCAGAACACATCCGCCTCGATTTTCTCCACCGATCTTGCAAAAACAGATCATAATGGAGCTACAAATAAAGGAGAAAATGTGTAAGTACAACAGTTTTCTGTTGCATAGGGAACATATACATTTAGTCCGAAGGGCACTGAATACAGCGTAGGGAACAATACATCACTTCACAGAAAGTAGAGAGAAATATGTACCCATCATCAAAATACTTTCTGAGTAGGTACATATTTTGAATAAGTAGGCTACTTACTTCATGACCATTAAAAATATGTTGTATATAGGCCCTGTCGCAAATGGAACCATAAGCCCTAACGATCTCCGGATCCACACTTTCGTGACGTAATGCCACTTTGACTGTTGGGTAAAAGTCTGCTGTGGAGCTTGAGGGCTTGGCAAAAGTGCGCATCAAAGGCACATATTGGCCGCAAATGGGGTGCTTAAGTTGCGAGCACCCTTCTGAAACCTAAAATGACAAATGGGGCACCCTATGGTCTTGTGGACATAACGGACATGCGCACGGGGAGGCCATTGTCCACAAAGACCGCAAGTGAACATGAAGTGTGCCATTTGGGACAGGGCCATAGTATGAATGTCTGCAGTATGAATATAATCTGGATGTACTACATTCGTCATGTTGTCATTGTCACGTTGGATAGTAAAGTGTACATTTGATGCGCACTTCAGAATTTTTCTGGAAGTATATACACTAAGTATTGGGACACCCCTCCAAATCATTGAATTCAGGTGTTGCAATCACTTCCATGGTATAAAATAAAGCACTAGGCATGCAGATGCTTCTACAAACAGTTGTAAAAGAATGGGTCGCTCTGAGGAGCTCAGTGAATTCAAGCATGGTACCGTGACAGATTGTCCTTTTTGAAATTTCCTCACTACTAAATATTCCATGGTCAACTGTTAGTGGTGTTATAACAAAGTGGAAACAATTGGGAACAACAACAACTCAGCCACTAAGTGGTACGCCTTCATGTCAATGAATCATTACTCTGGAAACAAAGCCATTGCTTAACTGTGCCACCAAGAAAAACAGAATACATCCTCTTTATATCTCACAATAATGTTTTGCTTATTTAAATTTGTATAGCTTTCAATATGCCTTAATACAATAAAATTGATAGGTTAACTTTCCTTACAAAAAAATAAGTACTTCAAGTTCATTTTATTTAAGTAAATTTCAAGTAAGGTATAATTTTAGGTATATTTTATGTAGTAAGTATACTAATATCAATGTACTAGTATTATACTTGTAAGTGTACTGTTTCAATACTTGGGACTAAATTGGCCCCCTTTTTAGTGTATAAAAGTATACTTTTAAGTGTACATTAAGTGTAACAGTAGTAAACTTTGAGTTTACAACTAAGTTTTTTCGTTTGTACTGCAACATACTGCAACCTACAAGTGAACTTATAGGTATACTGAGAGTTTACAAGTCAAATACATTTTTTATTTTATGAAAGTACACTAGTTACTAGTAGTTTTATACGGCAAGTATACTTGTTAGTTTTCTTTAAGTGATCGGTAATCTTCTATCACTTGTTTTGGCTCTTTTTCCTGTGTTTTGATTCTGAGAACTCTTTCAGAAGATACGTAATAGCGCCCCCACCGTATAACAGTGAAAACATGTATAGAAAATGTTGTGGAAAAGTCCCAATGTTACTTCAGAGTCGAAGTTCCAGGTCTCGGAAGATGTTAACTTTATTGTAAAAACAACAAAGTGAGATGTCAGCTGAACATCTGATCATCTCATTCGCAACTCACACTTTTATACAGTTTAACCAATGATATCATTTGCAGGTGCTCTCCTCCCTTTCTCTTCTTGGAGTCTTCCAAGTACAGGGACGTAAATCGCGGGGAGGACAGGGGGGACAGGACCCCCCTAATCTGAGGGCTGTCCCCCCCTAAAAACCATGCGGAGTATTGTAAATAATATAACAATATATACTTAAAATAAATGTGTAAGTAGTGAAATAATACAAACGCAAACGGGACAAAAAAATGCATTTTAAGTTTAGAAACATTTTGAGTCCCCCCTCCCCCCTTGCCTCACAGTGGTTTGATCCACCGCACCTCAACTAACGTTACCCATGGACCATAGAAAAACTACCACACAAGTTTGGGGAGAGAACAAGGCTCTTCAGACAGCAGTTGTCAATACAGCACGAGCCGAAGGAGCAAACAGCTGACAGACAAGATTATCGAAGATTTGGTTTCAAAGCGTAAACGCGCCTATTTAAGGGAGTGTGTCATTGTACTGTTTTGTTGTTGTGTTTTTCATTACGAATAATAGGCTAATGAACTCAAAATTCAAGCAACCCGCCCCAAAATTCAAAAAATGTTGGCTAATTCTAAACCGAAAGTTCAATCAGATCTGTGTAGGGTTTTGCTCAATATGATAATAAGTGGCAGATCAGAGGGCTTGCCGCAGTTGAATATCTAAATATCTGAATATCATAGTATAAAATACTATGTGGAGGACGCAAGATAATTTAATAATTATAATATGACTCCGTGATTAACCTTAATCGTATTTAAACTACTATCACTTTATGTTGTTGGTCAGATAAAATGACAGAGAAAAGAAAAACGGACATTAGATAATTTTTCAGTACACCAAAACGGCAAATAAGCAAAAAAAAATTCTGTGGTACACATATCCTTACAAGTACGATTTTGGCTGTATTATTTGTGTCCCCTTCAAAAATTGCTCTTGAGAAATTTCATGTTTATTGTCTCCCCCAACTTTTAGATGAAATTTACGCCCCTGTCCAAGTACTCCCCAAAATTGTCGCCACAGTCAATTCATTCATAAGCTATCGTGTTCTCTTTGTGATGGTGGCCGACTGCCAATTTACTATCAGTGGAGATGGCAACTGCAAGCAACTTCAGATAAAATCCTATCCTCTCCCATAAGACTTTTCTCAGTCACGAAGTTCATGAGGCCTCAAAACACTTCTAAGCAAATTGTATTCTATAGGATAGATACAATACTTTAATAAGCTAAGATTTAATAAGCTACTCAATCAAAAGTGCAAACAACTACAAGTCAAGTATACTTAGAATACTTAATTATAGATTGAGTACAAGTATAGGTCCAATATACTCAGACTTTTCTGTCAGTATGTCAAGTACTTAAATGCAATTTTAAGTGTATTTCTGAGTGTATAGATTAGGATTTATGGTTGACTGTGGTAGTGTGTAGTTTATTGAGTATTCAAAGACATGCACATATTGATTGAAGGAGACCTTTACAGCAGAGAGACAGACAAACAAATAGAGGAGTGTTTGTAAGGATTGACAAACATGTGTTTGTGCTGCAATCGGGAGGTATCACATGGGCCACGGCCTACGCATTACTGATTCTCCACACTATTCATCCAAACTGTGAGAAGGTCATCTGAGGAAATCATGTGACACTCAATATATTGATTTCGACATCCAGTATTCTTCAGAAGGAGACTGGCTTGAGCACTCTGACAATGGCTTAAGATCATTGACGCCATAAACCTCTGTGGTCTAACTTTTGGCGATGCCTTGCCAGGCCCGGTTCCAGAATCAAATCACTGAGGGTGCTTCTAAAATTACTGAGGGTGCTCTAGTAAAGTGCAGATAGGCTAAGCAACGAGCCGTTGTACACCATAGCAGTGTACAGTGAGAAATGTATGATTATTTATTAATTTACCAATTATTGGAATTTCACAAATATTTTGCTACACATTGTCTATTAATCTATTAGTCTGCCTTTACATTGCTTTAATGCGTTACTAGTCTTTTAACATATCTTCCTGAGAACCAGAAATATTTTTTTTTGCTCCTCTGCTCTGTAGAGGACACCAGAACCACTTTATTGAGAAAACTAAAAGACATGAATAGACAAACAATGGGATTTTTGTTTTCATTCACCAATCAATTTTTATGCTTCAAGTTTTTTTTATCAAAACGTCTCAGGTTACTAATGTAACCATTGTTCCCTGAGAACAGGGAACGAGACACTGCGTCAGCTTTTGCTTACGCTACGGGGAACGCCTCCAGCGTGACAGGTGCCTGAAATCACAATCAAAAAACGTCAATCCTATTGACCAGCGACAGCCTATGATGTCATCAAGGCGCGACCAGGAAGTATATAAGGGCGCCTTGCCAACATGACAGTATCTAATCGTCTGAAGGGACTGTTTTGGCAGGCAGGCCCTGCGGCATGGCACAGCGACGAAGTGTCTCGTTCCCTGTTCTCAGGGAACAATGGTTACATTAGTAACCTGAGACGTTCCCTTTCGAAAGGGAACTCGCACTGCGTCAGCTTTTGCTTACGCTACGGGGAACGATATACCCACTACGCCATGCCGACGGGAGTGCATGCCCATAGGCAGTGACAACTGTCAAGACAAGCAAATTCTACTGAAATGCCTGAATCACTCCCCTTCTGGTCACATTAGGCTGTCAGTGACAGCGCTCCCTACGGTCATAGCCCAAGCTATCACCCAAGAATGAACCCTCACACACATGAGGTCCTTCCCAGGCCCTGCTCGAAGGCCTGGAACCACCCCTTCGACTTAGAAGGGGTCCCTTTAAGGGAACGTGGCAAGGGAACTCGAGGGAACCCTATGCCAGTCACTATTCGGGAGGTCCTCACCGAATGCCACCAGGGAGACCTGACCTGGTGACCCAGTCTGCTATGGGACACGTAATACGGTCAACCCTGTCTGTAGTGTACAGAGCCTCTGGTACACGCCTATGAAAAGGCATCCCGCTAGGGTGCTGCAAGAAAGGCAGTGACATCCACTAGCCGGATCTCAGAGACGGGTTATCCCGGAGAGCGGCGCTCAGCGAAGTGCTTTATAACCCTTGCTAGCGAGGGGAGTTCAGCCGCTCAATCCTCGGATCTACCAAGCACCTACTTTAAAACGTGCTTAGGAGGCCAGAGGCCTTACAGGCTGATCATACCAGGGAGGCCCCGAGGGGCCTACAACCGTAATCAGCGCCAGGCGGCCGTAAGCTCATAACAGACCCTCACTTGAGAGGAGCTCATAAGCCTGCCCGGTAGGTACCCATGCCGCAGGCAAACTATGAAAGTCCCCTCCTGTGGGGACCGCATAGCAGCAGTAACGTCTCGTCGTGCTAGGGTAAGCACACCGCCTTCAGGTCTCGCGAACGGCCAGAGACCGGCGCCTGATAGCAGGTGACCACTAGCTGTCAGCGTAAAGCCAGTTGTGTGTTCCCGCCTAGGGAACTCGTTCCCCAGGGAGGCCGAGAGGGACCTCCACCCGGTAACCTGTGCCGACTGCTCGCGTGTCAGTCGTGCTAGCCCTCGAGGTAGCTGGGAAGACCAGGGACTCGCTTCAACAGGGAGGCCTAGCGGGCCTACCACCTGCAAGAATGTTGGGCATTTCTCCATCACAGCCCTCCGCTCAGTGGCTGGACCTATCCAGAGACCACGAGACAGGAGCGTGCCTTCAGAGGAGGCCCCGTGGGGCCTACTACTCCAAGCGAATCCCACAGGGAAGCCCCGTGCCGCTTGCCTGATAGCAACCCATGCTACGATCCGTTACCGAAACTGGGGACCGGGGAACGACTTCAGGGAGGCGCAATGCCTCCACCTGATAGCAGAACATGCCACCCGTCTCAGAGCGGGAGCTCGCCTTCAGGGAGGCCCAATGCCTACCACCTGATAGCAGACTGTGCTACTCATAGCACTTCCTGCTCACCGCCACAGCCAGGAAGGTCACTCAGGGGGCCGATTGCGGCCCACTACCTACTAGCACTCATGCTAGCCCTCCAGTGACTGGAGCCCAGGAACGCCCCCACAGAGGAGGTCAGGTGAGCCTGCTTACCCCACAGCAGGCTCTTAGGGAGGCCAGGCCACCTATTAGCAGCACGTACCAGCCATCGAGGGGCTTAAAGCCGGTGGCGCCCCCTCGGGGGAGACCAGGCAGCGCCTGTTGACCAAGCAGGCTCTCAGGGAGGCCAAACGTGGCCTCCACCTGAGCGAAGATAACCCAAACCAGGAGCCTACCCCTCAGGGAGGCCTTTAAGAAGGCTGGCTGCTGCACCTGGGCTGACGGCAGCTGTCTGCTGCTGACAAAGGCCTGGAAATCCAGATATCACCTGGGAACTCGTCCCCAGGGAGCTAGTTGACGAGGTTACTGCTGACGTCGACACCAGTGGAGAAAATCCTCCCAGGCACACTCGTGTGCCATGGCGTCGAGACTTCTTGCAAGGAGGCCGGTTGATGCCTACTACCTGTCCTGAAGTCCTGCTGCCCAGACCGCCCAAGCTGGCTACCAACAACCAGCTGGCTCTTATACCCCACCTGGGGCTGGTCCTTCCCGGAGGTAACTAGGAAACAAGTTCTCACTTTGCCCTAGGGCCCCCAAGACGGCGCAGTCTCTCGGGCAGTGCCTACAGACATGGACCTAATCACATTGCCAACAGCGGTGTACTCAGCAGAAGTGCTAACAAAAACCCTCTAAGCGAGGGGAGTACAACTTACGTCACCTGCCTCGGGGCGGCTGTCTTATTTCCCATGCAGCGGCCAACCGTAATGCGAGGGCGTCAGCCAATGGCAATGCTCGGGCCTCAGGGGAGCATCCGACCAGAACCGTAAACATCGGTTTATCCGATGTTCAGCTTACCCCGAGCCCTAAAGAAGGTGGAGCAGAGACATAAAGCAAGGGTAAACATTACTTTTTCATAGAAAAAATAGAACCCACCGGCCGAACCATCCTCCAGGAAGAGGCCGGGGGCCGCCAAAAGATGGCGGCCACCAAGCTCTGAAAGGCGGAAACAGCAGATAAAGTCTAATCGCAAACCGGCGAAAGACGCTTCGTTCCGCCCCACGACCACTGGCAAAGTCGCTGTCTCCTGCAACACCTCGACTGCGTTACTTGTAACCCCAGAACGCAGAGAAGGGGGCGGGCCTTGGCCGGACAACTCTGTAACAAGAGGAGGTTAGGTCAAGGATGCATAACAAGCCCTGTTTATACTTCAAGACAGGCCAGGGGCGAACGACCTTCCTTAGAAGGGAACGCCCCCATCCTTGACGGAACCTAGGCCAAGTGGTGCGACCTCAGTCTGCACTAGATCCACTCAGGGCTCGGGAAAGAAATATTATCACCTCTAATAATACACAATGAGGCCCCCGAAAACCCTTTTTCCAAAGCCCCGCAGAGCTGGGCGCAGATCTCACTACAGCTCATGCAAAAGTGCATACCCGGTCTTCAGCTACTTCACACTTTTACGCTAGGAAAAACACAGCTCGCCCCCGACACTACAAACCCTCGGGCAAGAGCGCAATTCAGTTACCCACATCAGTGGGTAAAACATACACGGAGAGGCAGCAAATTCTACTAGCAAAAGTGAGGCATACACACACAACCACATAATGTTGCAAAGAAGATCGTTCTTAGCTTACTCACGGGGAGCTGCAGGCCCTGCAAAATCCAGCGATGATCCAGACTTCCCCAAGCAACCCCTCAGGGGAGCGACGGTACAAAAAAGTCCTGAAAAACATAGTTTGAAAATGTTTCGCCCTACAGAGGGGGACTCACCAATCGCTCCTCGCGGTGCTTCAAACCAGCCCTCGAGCAAGTATCCGCCCACCGCTTCCTGAGGGGGGCGCTTTAACAAACAAACCAGGCGGGCCGTCAGAATCTTACATTTCCTGCTCATCATGGGCCCACCGGCCTGATGTAAAAACGCCCGGGGAAAAGGTCAGAGGAAGGGAAAAAGGCAGCGTTCAAGTCCGCTCCCTCGGGGGCGGAGTCCGCTGCCTACGCTGGTTCCGGTCGCCAGCCCCGGCTTCCTTCCTCTTCCGGTTGCGGGTGTCCCGCCTCTTTTGCGTCCCGCTCCTCCGCGGCGGGGGCGCTCGAGAGGCAACGCTGGCTCGTTGTTCCCGTCTCCATTTCTCAGACTGAGACGGGAGAGGGACACCCGACTGCCTGGGCGCGGTCCCGGACCTCCGCGGAATGCATGTTTTAAATGCCGCCGAGCGCGCCCTCGCCTCTCTGAACTTTTCCACCACCGCCTCCACGGAGGTGCCGAAAAGCTCAGAGGGCGACACCGGGGCATCGAGGAGAAAGGATCTCTCTTTCCCCCCGATGTCCGCCAGGTTGAGCCACAGATGTCTCTCCGTGGCCACCATCGCCGCCATCGAGCGACCGATGGCGAAAGCAGTCTGCTTGGTGGCCCGGAGAGACAAATCCGTGGCCCGGCGCAACTCGGCCACCGCTTCAGGGGTTATTCCCTCCCCCTGATCGAGGTCCCCCAGCAGGTCTGCCTGGTAGGCCTGTAACACAGCCATAGTGTGTAAGGCCGCCCCGGCATGACCCGCCGACATGTATGCCCTGCCGTTCAAGCGCGCGGTGGTCCTGAGCGCTTCCGTCGGCAGGGTGGGAGCCCTTAGTGTCGATAACCTCCCGGAGGCGAGATAGTGTGCAAACGGCTCGTCTACGGGTGGCAACGACACATATCCAGCCTCGGGCAATCCCTCAACATCAGCGAAATTAGCCCGCTGATGTCGATGGATACGGGCTGAATAAGGTTTCTTCCATCCCTTCGAGATCTCTTGGTGGAGATCGGGAAAAAATGGAAGACTCCCAGGAGCTGGTTGGTCATGGGCGGAGAGAAAACGGTCGTCCAACCTGCTTGGACGCACGTCATCTCTCCTAACACGCTGCCAGGGCAGCTGCAGCCTACCTGCAGCGCGCTCCATGACCTCCAACAACTCCCCATACATGGGACAGGGTGGTTGGGAAGCCTCAGCCTCAGGCGCTTCATTCGCCTCCCCAACCATCCTCTGCTCGAACGGAAGAGCAGCGGACGAGGAGGAGGAACCCAAATCCAGTTCCTCCTCCGAGGTCCGCCCCTCGCGATCTGGCTCGTCGTCAACCAAAACCACACCAGCCTCTAGGCGACGAGCCAGATCCAGCTGGGAATCCCAAGATTGTATGCGCCGCTCAGCCTCAGCACGAGCGGGGCCGTTCCCAGCTGCTGAGCTCTCTCCCCTCGAGAAGAGAGCCAGACGAGAGCGGAGCGTTCTCATAGGAAAACGCTCGCAGTTCGCACAGGAGGCTCCCTCGAGAACCTCCCGTGCGTGCTCTTCCCCCAGACAGTACACGCAAAGTGAGTGTGTGTCATCAGGTGTAAGATACCTGTTACACGGATCCACGCACCTGCGGAAGTGGCGCTGCTTGCTAGCACACTTTGAAGACATTTCCCAACGGTGAAACAGGCAAAACAGTCCCTGAAGACGAAAAGATACTGTCATGTTGGCAAGGCGCCCTTATATACTTCCTGGTCGCGCCTTGATGACATCATAGGCTGTCGCTGGTCAATAGGATTGACGTTTTTTGATTGTGATTTCAGGCACCTGTCACGCTAGAATGAGTAATTGTGCAATATCACAGGACAATGCAGCGCAACAACAAAACCAAAAATATTTGCTAAAATTGATTGCCAAAACCAAAAAAACTAAACAAAAAACGAAGCCTTTTTCATTTAGCTGTGTCAATTTTTATGGCCAGACCAGAGGTTAAGTCAGCTTTTGCTTGCGTCAGCTTTTGCTTACGCTACGGGGAACGCCTCGTTCCCCGTAGCGTAAGCAAAAGCTGACGCAGTGCGAGTTCCCTTTCGAAAGGGAACTTTGTATAAAGATGATTCTCAATGTTATGAAAGATACAGAATAATTTGATATACCAATTTACTTTATGCAAAATGTGTGTAAATATGGCCATAAATGCCATTCCCATTCTAGGAAATGTATCTATATACTGTATCGAATTTGCATATTAACGAGTTTTGGGACAATATGTAAATGTAAAAAGACGTGTAATACATTCATAAGAATGTCCAGACTAAAAACTGTGAATGTTGGCAGAGAAATTCGCTAAATAATGTCCAGATAAGAGGACAAAACCTCTAATCTGGGTCTCAGGAGGATATTTCTGTCTCGTGCAGAGAGTGGCATTTAGATGTCACTTCCGAAACTTTGCTGCCTGCATTTGGCCGTCGGTCCTCTTAGCAATAATAGTTTTATTCAATGAATGACTGTAGCCTCGAAAGTGAGCCAAGCCAAGACCGCTACGATCACTAAAATGATGTTGCTTTGTCAGTTCATCGCGATCTCACAAAGTTCCGTTATAAAAATGTCGTCAACAATAAATCTCTTACTTACATCGTGTCTTGACTTTGTTTGTTAATGAGAGGTTTCGTGAGCCTGCATTAATGCCACCTTAAAGTGGTATCAGAAATTGAATTCCAACTTCTGAAACCGTGATCATGAGCTCATTGCATTCAAGTTTCATTGCATTCAATGTGAGGGCGTGAAGGCAGCATAACTCAGCACTGAATAAAAACTCTTGCGTTTTGAATGGTGAGATTCTGATCGCGTTCGAGAAATCAACAACTATCTGTGATTGGCTACATTACTCACCGCTGCAAAAACTCGCTGTAAAGAGATGCATTTGAATCTGCCAAATCTGTTTCGCCAATATTATTACAGTATCAACTGAGGGTGCTTTTGCTTGCGTTTGAGGGTGCTTAGCACCCCCGTAGAACCGGGCCTGTGCCTTGCAATCAATTTTAGCAAATATTTTTGCTTGTTTCCCTAATTGATTTTCTCGCCTGGCTTATTGGTGACGGAATTGCTTGCATAATAAGCATGTGTGGAATGTGGTGTCAGATTAGTTAAAATTTCATAATTTTGTATCAGAGATGAACAACCCTTTAAGGAAGTGTCTCTGTCTCATACGTTTCGTCTTGTTCAACGAGAGGAAGTAACCGCCTCCTGTTTATTTCCAAATCCTGTTGTGTGTGTGTGAAACCATATTTCAGCCCACCCCTTTTGACACAGTGTTCCGAATTTAAACATTCTGTGTTTCTTCCCTGTGCTAGAATGAGTAATTGTGCAATATCACAGGACAATGCAGCGCAACAACAAAACCAAAAAAACTAAACAAAAAACGAAGCCTTTTTCATTTAGCTGTGTCAATTTTTATGGCCAGACCAGAGGTTAAGTGAGCTACCAGCTACATCCTGTTCCCAAAAGCTCCAGGAAACCCCAGCAGTGCCAGCATGTCAACAAAGCTGCAGCTCATTTTGATGATAATGTCATCATTGTGCACATGGGGCTGAATGCTAATGAAGCATTATCCACTTTGATAGTGCTGAGGTAGATGTCTTTATCGGTTTCCATTGTCATATTCCACTGTCCATGCTGTCTTTGTCTTTTGCTTTAGGCTCATGAACATAAAGACAATGTCTAGCAAGTAAAAACCATTAAAGGAGACTAATTAAAAGTGCTATTAGTGAGGTGTTTTACTCTTAACATAATTGCTAGTCAAATTTCTTTTCTTTGAATCAAGAACCGGTCAAGTTAGGCTAACAGTTTCTGATGAATGTCCTTAACAAGATTTACTAGAAACACATGATGATAGTCTTACATTGCAGTAAGTCGCAATGTTCATATTCACTTCCTGTGATGCAAGAGCACATAGCCTACTCAATGACAAAGCATGTAGGAACATAGTGTGGGCATTTACATTTATGTCTAAAGAGCCAGTCACAAGGACGATATCTAAATGATAACTCAAACTATAAACTTTTAATAATCGTTCTAATTCTATGAGAACAGGAAGTCCACAATACAGACATAGCGATAATGAAAGGAACAAAATTGTTGGAATTGCTTTCAGAGTTTTTAGCTGATGAATGATAAAAAACACAGACCTCAAAAATCCCAAGACGACCTAACTGCAACACGTCCTTATAATGAATAAGTGTGTGATGATGTATCGATACAGGTGTACAGTATTAGCATTATAGTTATCTTTACTTTTATCGTTGTTGGTGTGAACATGCATTAAAGCCTGTTGTCAATGTGAACGCAAACATTTCTAGCTATATTAATATATTCAAGGTTAATTCTGTATGTTGTTGCATTCCGAAAAGTGTCGACCTCGATTCATAATGTAGGCTAATGTAAGTGTGCGCTGCGTGCACTATAGCGAATTTTCAAACAGTTTGAAGTTTTGAAAAGAGTCTCACTGAGCCAGGTTAGTTAAACTGCCAACATGTTTATAGTTAGCTGCCTGAATGATAACGCATTTTTAAAGTTGGCATGAAATGAAAATTCTATTTTCTAAACGCATCTTATCATTATGGAAGCTTGTTTCCACCACAGAATAAAACATTTTAAAAGATAATTGTGACCTTTTTATCTCAAAATTGTTAGTTAACATCTCGCAATTCTGACTTTATATCACTTAATTCTGACTTTATATCACGCAGTTCTGATGTCGCAATTCTGACTTTATATCACGCAGTTCTGATGTCGCAATTCTGACTTTATATCTCGCAATTCTGACTGTATAACTCGCAATTCTGACTTTATAACTCGCAATTCTGACTGTATAACTCGCAATTCTGACTTTATATCTCGCAATTCTGACTGTATAACTCGCAATTCTGACTTTATATCTCGCAATTCTGACTGTATAACTCGCAATTCTGACTGTATAACTCGCAATTCTGACTTTATATCTCGCAATTCTGACTGTATAACTCGCAATTCTGACTTTATATCTCGCAATTCTGACTGTATAACTCGCAATTCTGACTTTATATCTTGCAATTCTGACTGTATAACTCGCAATTCTGACTTTATATCTCGCAATTCTGACTGTATAACTCGCAATTCTGACTTTATAACTCGCAATTCTGACTTTATAACTCGCAATTCTGATTTTATATCTTGCAATTCTGACTTTATAACTCGCAATTTTGACTTTATAACTCGCAATTCTGACTTTATAACTCGCAATTCTGACTTTATATCTCGCAATTCTGACTGTATAACTCGCAATTCTGACTTTATAACTCGCAATTCTGACTTTATATCTCGCAATTCTGACTTTATAACTCGCAATTCTGATTTTATATCTTGCAATTCTGACTTTATAACTCGCAATTCTGACTTTATAACTCGCAATTCTGACTTTATAACTCGCAATTCTGACTTTATAACTCGCAATTCTGACTTTATAACTCGCAATTCTGACTTTATATCTCGCAATTCTGACTTTATAACTCGCAATTCTGATTTTATATCTTGCAATTCTGACTTTATAACTCGCAATTCTGACTTTATAACTCGCAATTCTGACTTTATAACTCGCAATTCTGACTTTATAACTCGCAATTCTGACTTTATATCTCGCAATTCTGACTGTATAACTCGCAATTCTGACTTTATATCTCGCAATTCTGACTGTATAACTCGCAATTCTGACTTTATATCTCGCAATTCTGACTGTATAACTCGCAATTCTGACTTTATATCTCGCAATTCTGACTTTATATCTCGCAATTCTGACTGTATAACTCGCAATTCTGACTTTATATCTCGCAATTCTGACTGTATAACTCGCAATTCTGACTTTATATCTTGCAATTCTGACTGTATAACTCGCAATTCTGACTTTATATCTCGCAATTCTGACTGTATAACTCGCAATTCTGACTTTATATATCGCAATTCTGACTTTATATCTCGCAATTATGACTTTATATATCGCAATTCTGACTTTATATCTCGCAATTCTGACTTTATATCTTGCAATTCTGACTTTATAACTCGCAATTCTGACTTTATAACTCGCAATTCTGACTGTATAACTCGCAATTCTGACTGTATAACTCGCAATTCTGACTTTATATCTCGCAATTCTGACTGTATAACTCGCAATTCTGACTTTATATCTCGCAATTCTGACTGTATAACTCGCAATTCTGACTTTATATCTCGCAATTCTGACTGTATAACTCGCAATTCTGACTTTATATCTTGCAATTCTGACTGTATAACTCGCAATTCTGACTTTATATCTCGCAATTCTGACTGTATAACTCGCAATTCTGACTTTATAACTCGCAATTCTGACTTTATAACTCGCAATTCTGATTTTATATCTTGCAATTCTGACTTTATAACTCGCAATTCTGACTTTATAACTCGCAATTCTGACTTTATATCTCGCAATTCTGACTGTATAACTCGCAATTCTGACTTTATATCTCGCAATTCTGACTGTATAACTCGCAATTCTGACTGTATAACTCGCAATTCTGACTTTATATCTCGCAATTCTGACTGTATAACTCGCAATTCTGACTGTATAACTCGCAATTCTGACTTTATATCTCGCAATTCTGACTTTATAACTCGCAATTCTGACTTTATATCTCGCAATTCTGACTGTATAACTCGCAATTCTGACTTTATATCTCGCAATTCTGACTGTATAACTCGCAATTCTGACTTTATATCTTGCAATTCTGACTGTATAACTCGCAATTCTGACTTTATATCTCGCAATTCTGACTGTATAACTCGCAATTCTGACTTTATAACTCGCAATTCTGACTTTATATCTCGCAATTATGACTTTATATCTCGCAATTCTGACTTTATATCTCGCAATTCTGACTGTATAACTCGCAATTCTGACTTTATATCTCGCAATTCTGACTTTATATCTCGCAATTATGACTTTATATATCGCAATTCTGACTTTATATCTCGCAATTCTGACTTTATATCTTGCAATTCTGACTTTATAACTCGCAATTCTGACTTTATAACTCGCAATTCTGACTGTATAACTCGCAATTCTGACTGTATAACTCGCAATTCTGACTTTATATCTCGCAATTCTGACTGTATAACTCGCAATTCTGACTTTATATCTCGCAATTCTGACTGTATAACTCGCAATTCTGACTTTATATCTCGCAATTCTGACTGTATAACTCGCAATTCTGACTTTATATCTTGCAATTCTGACTGTATAACTCGCAATTCTGACTTTATATCTCGCAATTCTGACTGTATAACTCGCAATTCTGACTTTATAACTCGCAATTCTGACTTTATAACTCGCAATTCTGATTTTATATCTTGCAATTCTGACTTTATAACTCGCAATTCTGACTTTATAACTCGCAATTCTGACTTTATATCTCGCAATTCTGACTGTATAACTCGCAATTCTGACTTTATATCTCGCAATTCTGACTGTATAACTCGCAATTCTGACTGTATAACTCGCAATTCTGACTTTATATCTCGCAATTCTGACTGTATAACTCGCAATTCTGACTGTATAACTCGCAATTCTGACTTTATATCTCGCAATTCTGACTTTATAACTCGCAATTCTGACTTTATATCTCGCAATTCTGACTGTATAACTCGCAATTCTGACTTTATATCTCGCAATTCTGACTGTATAACTCGCAATTCTGACTTTATATCTTGCAATTCTGACTGTATAACTCGCAATTCTGACTTTATATCTCGCAATTCTGACTGTATAACTCGCAATTCTGACTTTATATATCGCAATTCTGACTTTATATCTCGCAATTATGACTTTATATATCGCAATTCTGACTTTATATCTCGCAATTCTGACTTTATAACTCGCAATTCTGACTTTATAACTCGCAAAATTCTGACTTTATAACTCGCAATTCTGATTTTATATCTTGCAATTCTGACTTTATAACTCGCAATTCTGATTTTATATCTTGCAATTCTGACTTTATAACTCGCAATTCTGACTTTATAACTCGCAATTCTGACTTTATAACTCGCAATTCTGATTTTATATCTTGCAATTCTGACTTTATAACTCGCAATTCTGACTTTATAACTCGCAATTCTGACTTTATATCTGCAGTTTTCTGACTTTATATCACGCAATTCTGACTTTATATCATGCAATTCTGACTTTATATCTGCAGTTTTCTGACTTTATATCACGCAATTCTGACTTTATATCATGCAATTCTGACTTTATATCATGCAATTCTGACTTTATATCACGCAATTCTGACTTTATAACTTGCAATTCTGACTTTATATCTCGCAATTCTGACTTTATATCCCGCAATTCTGACTTTAAATCACACAATTCTGACTATAACTTGCAATTCTGACTTCTTTTTTCAGAATTGTGAGATATAAACCTGCAATTTTGAAATATAAAGTCAGAATTGCGAGATATAAAGTCAGAATTGTGAGATATAAACTCGCAATTTTGATTTTATATCATTCTGACTATAACTCACACTTGTGACTTTATATAAAAAAAAAGTCAGAATTGTGAGATAAAAAGTCGATTTTCATTTTTATCAATTACCTTTTTTTATTCTGCGGCGGAAACAAGCTTCCATATCTTATTGATCTTATAGTGAACGATTCATCCCTTGATGTGTTTGACCTTGTAATTTTTTATCAAAATAACTCGATCCACTGGTGAAACGGCAGTTCTATCTGGTGACGTATGGCAGACTTCTCCAATTATTTAGTCTGCTTAAAGCCTGCCCACAATCGAATGCGTAACCCTGCCTTCAGACCCGCCTTCATTGTTTAGTGTGTAACGCCCACTTCTCAAAATGCAATTAACAACTGATGGATAGAAGATTTTTTCCTTTTTCAATAAGCTGTTACAGATCTGTCGCTACTCCCGTTTCGCTGTGACTTTAAGGTAACTATCAATTATGACAAGCTTAGTGAGAAAAAATCCACTGGAGATGTTGACAAAATTCTTATACAATACTGAACTGAATTGAAAGAGAATAGCCTATATAGCTGCTTTAAAAATCGCTGCATGTCATTGCACTAGATTCAAAATATCAAACCAATTGGCATCAAGAAATTTCCGTTAAACCAGTTGTTTCAGTTAACCGGCAGGTCCCAAGGTCATGTTTAGTGGATGTATGAAGTCATTTCCCCCTCAAGTTCCCCACAGAGATGTCCTAGCAGGTCACAGGTTGGTTCATCACACGTTCCTACAACGGTTGACAACTAGAAGCTGTCCAATTTTGTCTTAAATTTAAACAAAATTGTATTTATTTATACTGAAACCAATTTTTGCACTGAAAGTATGTCATGCACATGCTACTTGGTTTGATATGTTATTCAATGACATTCATACACAAGACTAAAATACTGATACAATTTTCTTTTTTTTGCAGTATGCCCTTCAATGTGTCCTGTTAGATTCTCCAGCCTCCTGTCACTCCACAGTACTGGAAGTGAAACCCTGCTGGTGGCACCGGCCATCTCCCCCATAGTTTCCTAGCAAAGGATGACAACAGCAGCGTGGGCGAGTAGAATAACAGGATACAAACTTTGCACTTGTGGGCAGCGAACAGGGTTGACTCGACATCCAACGTGAGCTTTGGCTCGCATTCAGCTGAGATTTGGGTAACTTGTGGCACAAACACTTGCATGTTTTTGCAATGACACATACAGTCACACTGAGTAAAGGCGGAGAGTTTGAGTGTTTCGCTCTTGTTTGTGTGATATTTTGTCTGGTGAGAGGATTTGCTATGTGTGGCATTGCAAAACAACACAGGGATTTCTTAACACATGCATGAGAGTGTGTAGGAATGTATGCGCTTGTTTTTCGTGAGGCTGAAGGTCTAGTGGTAACTACTGCTGTGACATCATCAAAGCAGATGGTGCGACCTGGCCACCATGACATCATTATATCACTTTATATGACATATATTTATCAAGAAAGTAAGTATTTTTTTTCCATTTAAAAAAATTACATAATAATGCCTTAAACCCAGCCAGCCTCCTCTGAAATGAATCCCATGTTTGATTATAATCAAACACATATGGAACTCTGAAGGAAATTTGACTATATATGTTATTTATTTATTTATTTATTTACCTAAGTGATGGATTAAAAATCTCTTGGCTCATGGTAGCTCTGTGTTGAAACTTTTATATGTTCTCTCTGGAGAAAGACGCAATCCTATTCATCAAAACCCATCATTATGGATTATAGTTATACACTAGTCTCTTCATATTAGATCACTGTTGTATTGTGCTCAACACCATCTCAGGCGGAGTGTCAGCAGAGGTTGTTTGGTGTGTCTGTTTGGGTGTGTTTTTGTGTGTTTTGCTCTTTATGCATGTGCATGTACGAGGACTGATTGGCTCGTGGTCGTGTGCTCAAGCTCTGCAAGCTCTGTTTGTCCGTCGGATTTATTTATAGCAGAAGAACTATGCCATTGACGTGGCCTTAACAACTTTGTTTGCAGACCTTTTTGACTGTGTGTGTGCAGTTCACTAAAATTCAAGGTATGGCAGTTCAGTTGACGTCAATTCAATTAAGTGCAGAATGACAAAAGAGAAAGAGCAAACGGCAGTTAAACATTAACCAACAGCAACAGCCAATAAAAATCACATTCACAATTCATCTAATTGATCTAAATGTTCGGGTGACGGCGATTGTCATCTCTTGCAATTGCGCAAAAAAACAGCTGCTTGGACAGGATTGCATTCAAGATACTTAAAATAATATTTAGTCTAAATGCATAAATATAATGTACACTTATTTATGTGTGTATTCTTCTTGGCAGTTTTTTTATTTATTATGATTAGTTTAATGATTATGAACACAAATTAGGATACCATGGCCAACCAAATTAATATAAAACTGATGAAACCACAAAGCTGGCACTGATGTATGAATATAATTACAACACAATTGGCTGTTATTTAATTGTAAATAAGCTACATGTAGGATAAAACCGACTGTGACGTCCGGCTCTCTCACGCACGAGTGAGCGATTTCCGACCCAGCAATTGAGTCGACAACGAGAGTCGATTCCTGTGCTGGATTCGACTCCAACACTAGGGCTATAGACCAATTTACTGTTTGTAAACATACAGGATGCGCGCGCAGATCGGAAAATTACATGGATACGGTACAAAATCGTTCCATTTAAAAAGATTATAGATTATTTATAGATATATATTTATAGATGATTAATTATAGATTATTAGATGTTATTTTCTAAATGTTTCCGCATATTACTATAGTTTGTCACCCAGAGATAGGGCTGTGCATGACAACCGCGGTGGCTGAGTATCATCGGTGGTAGTAGGCCTATCATGAATGCTGTTTCACGTGAATATTATGACACGAGTGAAGCACAAACATTTATTTCCAGAATAAATAATAGGATCTTATCCAATGCAATGCTCTCCATTGACTTTGCATTGCGTGAGGCTGCCTCCTTGTCATTTCGGACTTATAACAAAAAACAGAAAAATGTGTGACAAGGTGTACCGCAAAGCTAAACAACACAGAAATATGTTTTTATAAGCTGTCGACCCAAAAAACGATCGTTTAAGGAGCCAAAAGAGGATACAGGCAATAAGACGTGAAGCTTCAGCAGGAAGAATGGGTAAATTTTGGGATCCCAACACTCAGTATGCCTCACTATGCCTATGTGTGCAGTAAACATGTTGTCACTGTTAAGTCAAATATCCAAATGTCAGTTTTATATAATATATTTCCTGTCGCTGAATACGTTCCCCTCCAGTGGGTGTAGTTCTCAGTGTAATATAACGTGTCGCGCTCTGTCTCAATTGCCTGTATCCACTTTTGTGTCCTTAAACGCTTGTTTTTTGGATCAACAGCTTATAAAAACTTCTGGGTTTTTTTTAGTTCTGGGTTGTTTAGCTTGTTTGCTGTACACCTTGTCACATATCAGCTTTTATACATTGTTCTGTTTTTTGTAAAAGTAAAATAAAAAGTGCAATGCGCTTCTGGTTGGACTCCCCTCTTGTGCGATCCAATCACTTTGAATGATCCAGAATGCAGCAGCACGTCTTGTCTTCAACGAGCCCAAAAGGACCCACGTCACACCTCTCTTCATCTCCCTGCACTGGCTACCACTCGCTGCTCGCATCAAGTTTAAAGCGCTGACGCTTGCATACAGAGCCACCACACGCTCAGCTCCTGCTTACTTTGACCCCATTTTACAAATCCACACCCCAACCAGAAGCCTTTGCTCTGCAAAGGAACGACGGCTTGTGGTCCCTTCACAGAGGGGGAAAAAATCCCTTTCCAGAACATTTTCATTCAACGTTCCCAGCTGGTGGAACGGTCTTCCCAACACCATCTGTAACGCAGAATCATTGACAACATTCAAAAGTCAACTTAAAACTCAGCTCTTCCGTGAGCACTTAACCTCATAAAAAATAAAAAAATAAAAAATATTCCTCTTTCTTCTTTCTCTTTCTTCTTCCCTCCCCTAGCCTGTGCTACACTGAGCAATGTACACGGTCTCAGGATTTCAGGCTCTTATTGCGCTTCTCGACTCTTCATGACCTATCGCTTCATGTTCTCCCAAGTTGTAAGTCGCTTTGGATAAAAGCGTCTGCTAAATGCATAAATGTAAATGTAAAAAATGACAAGGAAGCCGCATCACGCAATGCAAAGTCAATGGAGACGGTTTGATTGTGACGAGTGTCGCTCTGTCTCTATAGAGTGTTGCAGTTATGACGTCACTTTGTAGGCCAATCGGCAGTTAGCATAACACTGGTTCCCTTGAGAAAAACCCAATAGGATTTTCCCATTGGCTTTTGGATTATCGCTAAAAACAAGTTCTGTGATCAACAAAAGTTTATGATACTTGCACGTTTTGTCCATCAAGATAATTATCACTGATGAATGCAACAAATTTTGAAGCCTAAATGCAGTCGCCAGAAGTAAAAAGCTAAAGGTAGGCTATAAACGGACTACACCACGGTCGCACGACTTCAACTTCACATCACTAAGCTTCCGACAACTCTCGTTTGATTTAGAATAGTTTATAAGAGCACAATTATGCATAATGAGTCTGTAGAAACGGAGCGAAGTTATGATGACGATTAATCTCCTCGACAGCCTCTGTAGTCCCATTTAGCCACTTGTTAGCAACCGTCTTTTTCAAGACACAAGTAACAACTTTAAAAAAATCACGAGTGGAGTAATACTGATGTATTTTATGTCATAGAATAAAACGTGAAAGTGTCTTGAGCTTGTGTTCGCCCACACACCTTATTTCAGCAATAAAACAAAATCCCATTCAAAAAACCCATTGACTTCGGTACAACGAAACTGGAATTGCTAAAATGCTAACTCGCTTCCACATTTTGGCCTACAAAGTGAAGTCATACCTGCACCACTAAAGAATCGCGCAATCGACTCTTTTGGAGTCAACTCCCCACCACTACTTTCTTCTCTCAGGTGAATATCTCTGTTGTTCTCCGGCTGTCAGTTTTTGTTTGAACGAGTTTGGGCAAATTCTTTTTGTTGCTATTTAAAAATATTTAATTTACAACTAATTTAATCATTTGTATCTTGATGTCATTTTGTAATTCTTTAGCATTTACCGGGCAACCAAGGTATGGCAGGCGTCATACCTTGCCATATGCAATTGAGGGCCCTGGTTGCACTGCCACCCCTCCGTCGGCTCATCCCGACATCTGTGAGTCAATTAGCTGTCTAAAGAGAAAACATCCCCCCTCTCCACTTTGTACACACACACACATACACATCGAGGGCAAGCAGCACAGCCGGCCCGCCCCTGAGAGTGTGTGTGTGAACGAAGGCCGGTGTGCTCTGGTGGGGGAGGGGTGTATATTGGTGGGGGAGGGTAATGGGGTTGGGTGTCAAGAATGTGGCTCTTGGCTTGTTCTTTTGTATGTTGTGTGTTTTTGTGTGTATTAGTGAAACAGCACAGGGATCTGACATTCTTACATTTTGTGCATGAATAAGTACAAGTAATAAGGTGGCAGGTGTCATTTGAGCCTAAGCGTTACAATATTTTTATTTTATTTTAAAATATATATTTTAAATGTTTTTTATTTATTTTATTTTCCACAAATCCTAAATATGTACGGTAGTTTCGGCCTTGAAAAGTACACTAATGTAACTTCCTAGGGCCTATTTGCTTTGTGTGTCTTGATTGATCAGATTGCTGTCTAGTTATGCATAGGCCTATTCCATTTATACTTACATAAATGTGATTGGATATAAATTCGTTCTAATCTTCCAACGCTATATGCATAACTGCATTGACTTCTGTGATGATCACTCTCGATTAGCGTCGATTAGGCCCCGTTTACACTAGTGCGTTTTCGTTTTAAAACAGCGTTCTACACTAGTCTACACTGGCATTTCCATTGCGTTTCAGAAACGATCTCTACAATGCATGTACACGACCAATAAACGCACGTCACATGTAGGCATGTAGGCAGCTGCAGTATTATACAATACAGCGTTTAACTGCACAACGGCTGCTAAGAAGGAGCACAAAGTCAGCAAAGCATGCAGTTCCGTCTCCGTGTTATTGTTTACACGGTTGTCGAGGCTGGTATGTTACAGAGCCGTTAAGAGAGACGGCTCTGGGCTTTATTTTCCAAAAGCATTGTAATACAATAGCCACCAACATATGTTGTATGATCGTAGTATGATCAACGTAGGCATACAGTGCTTTTGGGAAACGCAGCCCTCGTCTGTTATTGTCATGTTCAGGTAGTGTAATGTGGACAGCCACGCCATCGTTTTTAATAGTCTTTTGTTTTTACATTGAAACTCAACCCCAGAGTTTTCAAACTAAAACAGGGTCTGCAGCATATTCAAAAGTCTCAGTTTTTGAGGTCCAAAAACGCTGGCGTAGTGTAGACGACATGCGTAACTGTAGCAAAACTTATAAAACTAAAACGCACTTAGTGTTTTAGTTTTGTGTTTTCTCCATCCATGTTGTAAGGGATGCCCCAGTGGTCAGAGGGAAAAAGTTCAAACAAGCTATTCAGAGGTTTGGTGAATCCCAAAAAGGTGGTTTATTGCGGTGAAAATGAGTAGAGGAAATAACATTTACATGGACAAATACTAAACATAAACAAAATCTGTACAAAACAAAACTGCAACAATGTGCAAAGAAAGGCTATACACCAAATAATTCTGGTCCAAATTGCAACAGTGTCCCTCCTTTGGCCTTGACAAACACAACACTCTCGCTGATATCGCATGAATCTCTTGAACACACGGGAGAGACTTGTGATGGCTCCTTCTCCTCCAGATGACGTAACTTCAGCAGTAGCTGAACCTCCAGTGGCACCTTGTTCCACCTCTTGCTCAGTGCCCTCCTCAGGCTGACCCCACAGCTTTGGCGGCATTGACCAGGGCTATCCCACTTCTGACACCAACTGTAAGGGATGGCCCAGTGGTCAGAGGGAAAAAGTTCAAACAAGCTAGTCAGAGGTTTGGTGAATCCCCAATAGGTGGTTTATTGCGGTGAAAATGAGGAGGACACTGTTGCAAATTGGACCAGAATTACACTGGGCCTTCCCTTACACATCCACAATTGGACTCTTAAACTTCCATTCGGGGGGTGTAAAGTTTACATATGTGTCCTGAACCGAGTCGCAAGTGTAAATGCATCTGGTTGTGTCTCAAACCACCTCCTGAGGCATCTAGGATGGGTCTTATCATGAGTGGATAGCTAGACCAAGTGTAAATACTCCCTGGATCCTCCGATTTTTCAAAATTAAGTGATCATTGTTCAAGCAGACATACAACCCTCTGCACGCATACATCTAAAAACACGTGTATCTTTCTCTCGCAACTCAGCGTGTGGTTTCCAGCTCGTCTCTGATGCGTCCCACATTCTTCGTGCCGTCCCCGATGCCCTCTGCATCCTTAGGCTCTGCTATGGAAATACGCCTCAGTCTCCCCACTAATTATTAAAGAAGCACCACCTCATTAACTGGGCTAAGGGATAATAAAAGATTCATGCAGCATTCTTAGCGTCGCTGCACGCTCAGCTCTTCTCCCTCTCTCTCTCTCTCTCTCCCACCTCGTCTCGTCTCCGGAGGATTCTCACGCAAGATACTTATCTGTTATCCATACAGGTCCCTCTCACTCTCTCAGTTTATTCAGGCTGCCAGCCATCTTTAGCCGTGGCTGTATGCCAAGTGCCTTCAGATCAGAGATTGGAGGAACGGTTATGAAATAAAATAATTAACTATTGTGAAAAAGCAAAAGTCAAAACGGCATAAACATATCTTAAACGTCAATCAAATAATTAATTTTCAATTCAATGGAAGTTTATAAACATTACTAACTAGTGTAAAAAAAAAACAACTATTAAAAGGGTTTCCCTGTAGTGTGGCGGTTGTCAGTGTTTTTAACGTGCGATTACACAATGGGTAGATATGACCGGTTTCAAATGTCAACAAACAATGGATAAAGTAAAATGTCACCATTGTGCTCCATTACATCTCATATGCAAATACCCTCTTTTACAGCTCGAAACCCCAGTAATGAAATTCCTGTGAAAAACACCCACAGTTTAATAATCCCTGAATGACACAAAAGATTGGAGATCATCAAATATTTAAAGATCACATCCAGCTCCCGCAGATAAGACCATTTCTTGTCATCTTTTGAATAAACATAACAATCTCAGAGAGATCGTGGCATTGCTGAATGCGAATGGGAATTTCCAAGGCAAGGCATCACTGCCTTGTTCCTCATAACCTGCCATCTAAAGCAGCTCATTTACTTTCTATTTCTTGAAATTGTGGTTCTTTTTTATGACACATTGTCTAGTTTCAATCTGTAATTAACATGACACTTAAAATCGATTCCAAATATGTAATTTTATTTTGCAATTGTTAATATGACACAACTCCATTCCATAACAATATTTAATAGTTATTTGTGAAACAAGTGTTACTTGTAAAGTCTATTAAAGGTGTTTGTTGATGAATAAATGCAAGTAATAAGGTTCCCAAGTTCCCAAGTTCATGTTATTTTATACCAAGTCAGTATTTGTGTTAGCCTGACGTCGTCATACTCAATTCTAGTCAGAATATGAGTCTGATACTGCTCCGTTGAGCTGTGATTATGGGGCGTGTTTCAACCGAACCAGGAAAGACCTCAATTGGATAGACCTACAACCAATCAGAGCAACAGAGCGACGCATAACGTTAGTTATCAAATGTCAACAGAACTCAACTGCACTGTGTTGCCATGTCCGCGGGTTGAAGCGACCCTGATTATGTGATATACAGACCCAGGAATGCGATTTTTAGCTGCCAGCCCTGCCAAAATAACACATATTTTACTCCCCAAATGCCTTTTTTTCCCGGAGAACCCCCTCTGGAAAGCTATTGGGCTTGTTTTTGGCTAGTTTTGAGGAACGTTAACAATTGGGCGGGTTTTGTTGTAAAAACTTGGCAACCCTGTCACGCACGCTTGAATAAGTAGCCTAACGTTAGAAGAAAAAGATGACTGTAAACGATCTTTGCCGGTGTTGTAAAAAAAAAGGATACACAGAGTTTACTTACCAACACGATCATCATTTCTGAGAGAAATAGTAAAGATGAACGCATATACGAACAAGTTCTCCGTTTAGGATTAGAACAAATTCAACCCAAGCGCCTTCGATGACGTGGATGATTACGTTACTGTTTATCATCTGTCCATCATCGTCTAAAGCCCGCCCTGACAATTTCATTGGTCCGAACAGTTTCTGTTCGGGCATAATTACTTCTCTACCGATCAAGTCCAGACCGAACTGCCCGTGTAAAAATGTTGTGGGCGGGGCTAAGTTCGGCTGGCATCCAGGCTATATTTGTGTACCTTGCGCAAAGAAAAAAAACCTGTTTGCTTTTGAATACAATGAATTGTATTGGAGTACTAATACTAATAAAGGATGTTACTTAATGCTTGGAGAGTGTTCATGGCTTGCTGCAGAGCTTTTGGATATTTTAGAATTAAAACAAACCTATAGTGACAGCACAGTGGCATGCCATTGATCTCCCGTACTGGCTTTTGCCCTGTATCCACAGAACGAGAACTGATGGATAGCCCTGTCTCCATAACCCATAAATAATCAAGACTTTCAGTACCTAGGCATGGACAACAGTGGAGTAAACAGTGATTTACTAACCGTGGAAAGGGACTCTCGACACCATTTAACAGTTCACTGTATTTCTGAAAAGGTACAGACCAATTCCAGAAAATGAATATAATATTTGATCAATTTGTGTTTTTATCAATTTGTGTTTATGGGGCGGCAGTGGCTCAGTGGTTCATGCAGGTTGTCTACAAACTGGAAGGTTGGTGGTTCGATCCCCGGTTCCAACTGACCAAGTGTCGAGGTGTCCATGAGCAAGACACCTAACCCCAGCTGCTCCCGACGAGCTGGATGGCGCCTTGCATGGCTGACACCGCCGTCGGTGTATGAATGGGTGAATGTGAGGCAAAAATGTAAAGCGCTTTGGATGGCCGTAGGTCTGTTAAAAAGCGCTATATAAATGCAGTCCATTTACCATTTATCCTCCACTATTTTGAAAGGATGAGTTTCTAGTTTCATTTTCAGGGCTGCTTTCAACAGGATGTGGCACTCTCTAAAAGGGGTTTAGAGAAGTCAAAAGCTCTAGCTCCCTGAAACAAGACCCTCCCGTGCCAAAGAGAAAGACTCTTCCTCAGAGCCTGTGTATCCACCCACTGTCCTCTCCCATGGCCTTGACTCACCATGTCCAGCAGCCTCCACTTCCCAGCGATGGGGCATTCTGTTCACCAAGAGGAAGCACTGCATGTATTTATAGACATTTCTCGTATGAGAAGTCTGAACAATAACAAACCCCCACCCACACAACTACTTCACCACCTCAACACAAAATAAGGTACGGAGGGTTGTCTCGCAAGTGAGTGCAGATAAAATCAAACTTTAGTTTTGCTGTTCGATGATGACAGGAAAATAAAACTGAGAGCACTGCACTTTACAGTTTACAAGGTGGTTTTGACAGCTAACATAGAATTGGGTGAATTTCAGTGTGACAGTAATCAGAGGGAAAAAACTAGGCTACAATGCCATTTAGGAGACTGCGTTCCCAGCTCAATTAATCTTAGATAAAACATTTTTAAATCAGTTACATATATCAACAACTGTTTATGTCTCTGAAGAACTTTAAGAATTAGTTGTTCAAACACTTTCCTTGAATATGGAGCACACTTATAAAGCATTATAGACACAAAATTCCTTTATTTTATTAATTTATTTATTTAGTGAGAACTGATTATTACCTAACATAAAAAAATAACCTAGCTATCTCTATCCCCCCCCCCCCCATTTTGTCATGTCACGATCGTATGTCATTTTTGCATAACCATTTGAATTGATCATTTATATTTTAAAATATTAAAATTGATAATTGAATTAACTTTAAATGTATTTTTATGAACTGAACTATAATATCTGTCTCACTCACAGACTCATATATGTGACTCTTGACCACTGTAGTAAAGTTTGTTGGCACGGGAAGAAGGAGGCGGGAACCGGCGGACATTCAAAATAACTTTTAATAAATAAACACAAAATAAAATGGCGGCGACAGCCCCTCGCGGACGACTGTCGCCTACACACAAACAAACACAAAATGAAAATAAAAACACATAACAAACGTAAATAAAACTCAACACAAAATCCAGGCCTGGTCCTCTCTCGTCCCTCACTGTCGTCGCTCCTCCTTTATAGTCCCTCACTCCTCCGCGAGGGCCGAGATCGCTGCGACTCTCAGCTGGCGCTCATCCTCTCTGATGAGCGCCGCCTCGTCCCGCCCTCACGGTCCCTCGGCCTCGCTGCTCGCCACAACCACAAAACCAGTCATAAGTCGCACGGGTATATTTGTGGTCAAAATTATCAATTTTTCTTTTATGCCAGAAATCATTAGGATATTAAGTAAAGATCATGTTCCATGAAGATATTTTGTAAATTCCTTACCGTAAATATATAAAACATTTATTATTAGTAGTAATATGCATTGCTTAATTTGGACAACTTTAAAGGCGATTTTCTCAATATTACATTTTTTTTGCGCCCTCAGATTACATATTTTCAGATATTTCGGCCAAATATTGTCCTATCCTAAACCCTACATCAATGGAAAGCGTATTTAGTCAGCTTTCAGATGATGTATACATCTCAATAAAAAAAAAAGACCCTTATGATTGGTTTTGGGTTACATACTTATTTGAGGAACGTTTCCCACAAAAAAAGACATTCCTTGCATGCTCTTTATTTATTAATTAATTGATTCATTTGTATATTCATTAATTGTCTATTTAATTTGTGTCACTGTTATATACTTATTTGACAAACAACATTAGGCAAACACAAGATTAGGCAAAAAAACATGTTGTTTGATAGTTTTAAGGACCATCTGGTTGTGGGCAATCACAATGCCTTCTGTCTAATCCCACTCCACTGTATATACAGTGAGTCACACACCTTTAGAACAACAGCAATATGGGACGTGTATTCTTACAGGTCTCACAGCTGCGCCAGTCATCTGTGCAGGATCATGCAAAAATGGTGCACACATCACAACTGAAACAGATTGTTTTGCGTGAACAAAACTGGATCTGCAGGTGCTGAAACCAACAGAACTGTGGTTCACGAATGCACTGATGTCTGCACATAGCCAAATGTCAAGTAGGCTAGCACTGCTGAAGCAGTCAACAAAATGGAAGATCTTTTCCTTAATTATCTGTGAATGCTCCAACATGCAACTAGGTGATTATGGGCCAACCACTAAGCTTTAGAAGGTAACGCCTGTGATGGTGCTAGAGAAGTGAGATGAACTCCTTCAATGGCCCGTGTCTTGAGTGGGTGGTAACTCTTTATTTTGTTAAGTGTGTGTGTGTGTGTCTTGGTGCCTCAGGAGAAGTTGATCTGTAGAATTAGACAAAGCATTATGGATATGCAGGGTCTTGGGGGAAGGGTTGGATGTGTGGGGGTGGGGAGAAGATTCTCTGAAGCCCAGCAGGTGTGTTTCTGTTTTGGTGAAACAGTAGAAGGTCCTGCTCCTGCTGTCATACAGTGCAGTCTTGGGAAAATCTGAACTATGCCCTATAATTGTAGCGTTGCAAGTTATGGGGCCAGTCACAAGATAAAGGTTTTGTTATATTACAGGCGTCATACCTTATGATGAGTCTTGTGTAGGACGCAAGCATGTCATTACGTATATCATATTCTGACTGATTTGACTGTTTTTAAAGAAATTACCAAACATTCCATGTCGACAACAAATCGAACAGCTAAATCATATTCTTCACTGCTGTAACTTGTAATTGCGTCATGTATTTATTGGGAGTGCACTTGTAAGGCAGCCAGCACCCAAACCCTGACCTGATGTGACCCTGTTGACACATATTACTTACAATTTGTAAAAGCTTCATGCCAGAATACTGATAAAAACAAGTTCCCTGCCCTTACTAAGAAATCTATTGAAAACACAAGGGTGAAAACAACAGCTTTGCACCAACATCCAGCTGCTCAACTCTTGTGAGAGAAAGAGCAAGGGGTCATTTTGGAGCTAAATAAACAAGGTAAATAGTGAAGTGTTTCTGTAACTGGGTTTAGAGGGGGTTGGGGTGGCGGTAACAGAGTCTGATCTCCTCATAGCAAAGTGGGGAAAAGTGTCTGAGTGACAAAAAAAACTCTTTCATTTTCTGTAGCATGATGTAAAATCTATGGTTGACATTTTTTACTTCCACAACGGGATGTCCACAATGTGATGTACACATTACTATTGTGAAAAATGGTTAATATTTAAAACAGTTTTCCATTTTATTATATTTTAAAATGTCATGGCTACACTGAATTTTCAGCATTGTTACTCCAATCACATGGTCCTTCAGAAATCATTCTAATATCCGGATTTGGTGTCTCAAGAAACATGCCGTCAATGTTGAAAATCGTTGTGCTGCTTAATATTTTTGTGGAAAAATCTTACTGACTCCAAACTTTTGAACGGTAGTGTATTTCCAAATTAAACAAGCTATTTAATCCAGCAGGGCAGGATTTCAGGAATTAACTGGATGGTGAAAAGTTGGTGTCGCATAGCCTATCAGAATAGAGCCAGAGAGAGCTACAACAGTCAACTTTATTTATATTGCGCTTATAACAATGCAGATTGTTTCAAAGCAGCTTTACAGTGTTAAACAGGAAAATAATGCAACATAATTTTATTCAGCCGTATAGCCATTCTGGAGAAAATGGTGATGTCATCAGTTCATTTCAATTATCATACAGTGACAGTGTGGGCTTTAGATCAGTAATTAGAACAGTAATTTAGTTTATATGGTTAATTTAGTTTAATAATTAGATTTATTTGGATATTTAGTTGAAAAATTGTGTCCCCAACTGAGCACGCCAAGCCAGAGGCAACAGTGGCAAGGAAACCAAAACCCCATCAGGTGACATAATGGAGAAAAATAAACCTTGGGAGAAACCAGGCTCAGTCGGGGTGCCAGTTCTCCTCTGGCCAATTAACAAACAGCATATGATTATTATTCTGGCAACTTTACAGGTCAGAGGTCATAATAGATCGCAATATTCGAAAGATTGGAGGCAACACGCTGGAGACGGGTTTATTGAGGATGACATATCGATTTAAGAATTATTAAATTCTTATATTCGAACAATCGGAGTCATCACGCCGGAGACGGGTTTATTGAGGATGCCGTGTCGATGATGCAATTTCATGAGAGTCTAATTGACACGGTCTCTGCAGACACTTCAGGGTCCTGCGTTGGTCTTCTCTGGGCGCAGGTCCACCATCTGATCTGGATACGGCCCGGATCCGGCTGACTGCAGTAAACCTCGGGATAAAACAGAGAGACTATCATTAGCGTAGATGCCATTCTTCTGATGATGTAACGACAATCAATTCATTGAAAAAGTGTTTTATGTGTATGGCACAGAAAAGAGATGTGTTTTTAGTCTAGATTTAAACTGACAGAGTGTGTCTGCTTCCCGAACAATGTTAGGAAGACTGTTCCAGAGTTTAGGTGCTAAATAGGAAAAGGATCGACCGCCTGCAGTTGATTTGGATATTCTCGGTATGATCAACTGGCCAGAATTTAGAGATCGCAGTAGACGTGATGGAGTATAATGTGTTAAGAGCTCGCTCAAGTATTGGGGAGCTAAACCATTTAGTGCTTTGTAAGTAATAAGCAAGATTTTAAAATGTATGCAATGTTTAATAGGCAGCCAGTGCAGTATTGACAGAACTGGGCTAATATGGTCATACTTCCTGGTTCTAGTAAGAACTCGAGCTGCTGCGTTTTGGACCAGCTGGAGTTTATTTATTAAGCGAGCAGGGCAACCACCCAGTAGAGCATTACAATAATCTAACCTTGAGGTCATGAATGCATGAACTAACTGTTCAGCATTTTGCATTGAGAGCATGTGCCGTAATTTAGATATATTTTTAAGATGGTAGAATGCAATTTTACAGATGCTAGAAACGTGGCTTTCAAACGAAAGATTGGTATCAGTGCCTATTTGGCTATTGGTTAGCAATATTGGTTATCCAATAGGGCAAAAGAAAAAAAAAATCCTTTGAGATGAAGAGTATGAAGTTATTATATATTGATTCAAAAGTATGATGACAAACTTTATTTATTTGGAATAATGTGGACTGGTGAGTCATTCAAAATAAGCCTAAGAATGTCAATTTAAAAGTATGTAATAAACCTACAGCTTAATTATTTATTGAACATGTAAATGGGAGTGAAACTAATAAAGCTGTCAATTTTACATATACAGCCTCGATATCAACTGTATTTTAGCCTCTCTTGAGTCCTCTAGCAGGCGGCTCTTGGTGGCAGTTGGCTGGCCCCTCCTCCAGCTTCTTGCCTCTTTGCTAATCAGGTGTGGGGGAGGACGAGCCCGCGGCTGGCCAGACACACACACTGTACGAACAAGCAAGCAGGCAAACTAGGTGTCTAAGCATGGGCGCTAAACCACTAACTGTTGGGCAAGTCTTCAGGACTGTGGTGCTGCTGATATCCACGGACATGTCTAGGCTTAATCATATGTTTGTTTGTGTGTCAATAGGCATTAATACTCTGTCTACATCTACACCCTAGCAGAGTAGGTAATGTAGGTAAATAAGCAGTTCCCACAGCTGAGTTCTCAATGGACTGTGTTGCATCTGCCCCGGGGAGCGGATAAGGTCTAATGCACAGGTAATTGTGAATATGTGGTGTGATTATTCTCACTAAAATATTGATTCTAACCACAGCTGCTTTATTCTGTTGCAGAATCAGAACACCTGACTCCAGATAAATGATTATTAAAAACAGATCTTACAAGTATAGCTTGGTGAATGTCTTTGTATATTCTTTATTTGGATCCCCATTAGCAAAGATGCCGCTAATTTGACTGTGGTGTAACTTAAAATATAAAAGACACAACAAAAATATAGTGTTCACTCTATGGTGAACTTTAAATATGATGGGTTAAAGGATAAATAAATAGTTCACCCAAAAATGAAAATTAGCCCATAATTTACTCACCCTCAAGTCATCCGAGGTGGATATGACATTCTTCTTTCAGACTAATAAAATCTTAGTTATATTACAAAAGTCCAGGCTAATCCAAGCATTAGAATTTGATTCATAGTTGCTCTGTTTTTGAAGTCCATAAAAAGTGCATCTGCCCATCAAATAACGTGCTCCACGTGGCTCTGGGGTGTTAATAAAGGCCTTCTGAAGCAAATCAATACGTTTGTGTAAGAAAAATATCCATATTTAAAACTTTATCAAGTAAACTTTCGGCCGACCAGCTTCCCTGTTCATTTGATGGAAAAATTGTTCCCCTGCCGATCGAAAGACTAACGCGACCAGGTAGGCTCGTCATGACGTCACGTACGCATCTTGAGTTTCACTTTCAACATTCTACACTTTTCCACGGAAGGCGGTCAGCCGAAAGTTTACTTGATAAAGTTTTAAATATGATTATTTTTCTTACACAAACACGTCGATTCACTTCAGAAGGCCTTTATTAACACCCCAGAGCCGCGTGGAGCACGTTATTCGATGGGCAGATGCACTTTTTATGGACTTCAAAAACAGAGCAACTACGAATCAAATTCTAATGCTTGGATTAGCCTGGACTTTTGTAATATAACTCCGATTTTATTTGTCTGAAAGAAGAATGTAATTTACACCTAGGATGACTTGAGGGTGAGTAAATTATGGGCTAATTTTCATTTTTGGGTGAACTATTCCTTTAAGTTTAGAGAAGATAACATGCCATGTGGTGTGACATGCTGTTTTCATGACTATTACTTAAGGGTACTTACAAACAACAATGTACTAAAAACAGAAAAGTTTTAGTTTTTCGCGTTCAGACGACAACTTTGTCAAAACGATCCCCGTTCACACGGATCTGAGAAAACGAGTAAACCACTGTATTATGCTTCCAGGCCAATAGTTGGTGATGTCACATTGTAAAGAAACTACACGCATATACACTCACCTAAAGGATTATTAGGAACACCTGTTCAATTTCTCATTAATGCAATTATCTAATCAACCAATCACATGGCAGTTGCTTCAATGCATTTAGGGGTGTGGTCCTGGTCAAGACAATCTCCTGAACTCCAAACTGAATGTCAGAATGGGAAAGAAAGGTGATTCAAGCAATTTTGAGCGTGGCATGGTTGTTGGTGCCAGACGGGCCAGTCTGAGTATTTCACAATCTGCTCAGTTACTGGGATTTTCACGCACAAACATTTCTAGGGTTTACAAAGAATGGTGTGAAAAGGGAAAAACATCAAGTATGCGGCAGTCCTGTGGGTGAAAATGCCTTGTTGATGCTAGAGGTCAGAGGAGAATGGGCCGACTGATTCAAGCTGATAGAAGAGCAACTTTGACTGAAATAACCACTCGTTACAACCGAGGTATGCAGCAAAGCATTTGTGAAGCCACAACACGCACAACCTTGAGGCGGATGGGCTACAACAGCAGAAGACCCCACCGGGTACCACTCATCTCCACTACAAATAGGAAAAAGAGGCTACAATTTGCACGAGCTCACCAAAATTGAACAATTGAAGACTGGAAAAATGTTGCCTGGTGTGATGAGTCTCGATTTCTGTTGAGACATTCAGATGGTAGAGTCAGAATTTGGCGTAAACAGAATGAGAACATGGATCCATCATGCCTTGTTACCACTGTGCAGGCTGGTGGTGGTGGTGTAATGGTGTGGGGGATGTTTTGGCACACTTTAGGCCCCTTAGTACCAATTGGGCATCGTTTAAATGCCACGGCCTACCTGAGCATTGTTTCTGACCATGTCCATCCCTTTATGACCACCATGTACCATCCTCTGATGGCTACTTCCATCATGATAATGCACCATGTCACAAAGCTCGAATCATTTCAAATTGGTTTCTTGAACATGACAATGAGTTCACTGTACTAAAATGGCCCCCACAGTCACCAGATCTCAGCCCAATAGAGCATCTTTGGGCTGTGGTGGAACGGGAGCTTCATGCCCTGGATGTGCATCCCACAAATCTCCATCAACTGCAAGATGCTATCCTATCAATATGGGCCAACATTTCTAAAGAATGCTT
Source organism: Romanogobio albipinnatus (assembly GCA_023566225.1). Taxonomy (NCBI): domain Eukaryota; kingdom Metazoa; phylum Chordata; class Actinopteri; order Cypriniformes; family Gobionidae; genus Romanogobio; species Romanogobio albipinnatus. The sequence continues at coordinate 39,654,584 of CM042252.1, read as the reverse complement.
TCAGCGCCTTGTTGAATCAATGCCACGTAGAATTAAGGCAGTTCTGAAGGCGAAAGGGGGTCAAACACAGTATTAGTATGGTGGTCCTAATAATCCTTTAGGTGAGTGTATACTAAACACATAATATGCATGTGCAATACGTCACGGTTTACACAAATTCAGATTTTTGTAGTTTACATGGAGAAGATAACAGTATCATTTTAAATAACGTTTGCGTTTTCAGGCCCTCAAAATGCTACATTTGTCTAAAATGTTTCCCGGGTTTAGTTGAAAATGTTGTCGTGTTAACAAATATTTTTAAATTAATTTGTCCATTGTTGGGGAAAGAAATGTGTTACTCCCCCACTACGTTATTTTTACGTTACTTTTCCTTGCCTGGGTTTACGGAGCCCCACACATGATGTGCAAGAAAAAATGTGTAAATTGTGCGCACGATTTACTAATTAATTCCCTCGATTTATAAATTATGCGCACAATTTACTATTTGCTTCCCTCAATTTGCTAAATCGTGCGGACGATTTACTACTTTGTTCCCTCGACTTGCTAAACCGTCCACATGATTGACTAATTCGTTCCCTCGATTTATAAATTGTGCGGAGGATTCAGCAAATCAAGGGAACGAATTAGTAAATTGTGCGCACAATCTATAAATCGAGGGAACAAATTAGTAAATCATGTGCATGATTTAGCCCACTATTTTTTCCTGCATGTCATGTGCAGGGCTCCGGATGGGTTTAACTTTTTTGCGTTTGTTTTTTTAAAACAAAATAACAAAAGTTCTGTTTTTAGCAAATGTTAAGGCCCTTTCACACCAACAGTGAAATGGCTCGGGATAAGTTCAACACTGAACACACAAAAAAACAAATGTGATGTTTAGCTAATTTTTGCTTATTTGTATGGTTGAATTGGTTTATCGGAGGTCAACAGTACAGACATTGGTTAATAAAGTAAGATAAAATACACAAATTATGTATTATTTAACATTTTAATTATTGCAAGTTTGCTTAATAGTTTGCATTTCACTGTTTTTGTATTCATTTTGGGGAATACTGAATCTGTTTTTGTGCAAGTGAGATTTAGTGCTCACATTTAGTCTAGAACAACAATAACCACATCTCTGCACGATTTGTCTCAACATGGGGACAGGAGAGCTGGCAGTCAATACATGGGAAAACTTAGTAACTTGTGTTACTTTTTGGAAAAATGTTGTTGTAAATTTAAAAGTAGTGTGTTACTTTACTAGGCAATTGAAAAAAAGTAATCTGATTACTTAACTCATATTACTTGTAATGCGCGATACCCCCAATACGGCATTTATCACACTACAGGACCATATAAAATGAACTAGTGAAGGAAACTATAATATTTTGGACATGTCAGCTACCTTTATAGATAAAAATGAATGGAATTTCCAGATGAAATAAGTAATTAAAATGAAATAAATAATATATAGAGCAAATAATTTACAATATCTTTGGACATGCCTCTGTTTAGTAACTGATTGAACAAAAAGTATGTATTTTATGCTTCCGGTAAACTCAATACAGAGCAGTTTTCTTCAAGGAGTTTGAATATGGTAATGCCAGATGAGCCATAATCACATGACTAGTATTATAATCATGAGCAAGCCCAATATACTATAAACACATTTTTTAACTGTGCTTCCAGATTACCTTTAATTTCCAGATAAACAATGACATGGAAGGAACAATGAAGAACTATAGCTGCTTTTGCTGAAGATGATCTTTTTGCTCAGTTATGTACAAACGGGGGGGGGGGGGGAAGTCAAGTTATGCTTATCATGATTACTTATCTTGGACCTATAATGTGAAACTGATGTGACTTCTGTCACATACCTCCTAACACCCCAAAATTTGTCTTTAACACTTTAGAAGTGCAGCAAGCTGCTGAAGGTGCTAAGAGATTATCATACAAATTACACCCATGATCTTGGCAATAACACGAAACAAAGACACTGGAATTGAGATGTTAATTTGTTGAGAGATAATGCACTTTAGAGGTGTGAGGTTCTGCTCTGACCAGTGTTGACCTCTGGGTAAACAGAGAGCTATTGTGACCAAACAGAGGATGTTGATTCCCTGTTCTCCCAAACAGACAAGCCCAGTGTTGTTGTGTTTGGAGCAAGTGACCAGGGCCTAGGGTCTTGCTGCAGTACAGAATCTTCATTAAAAGATCATCAGAACCGAACTGTTAAGCTGCCCCACCGTTTACCTTGTGATCCGCAACTTCCAATAAATTGCACATGCAGGCTTGCATGCTCACCACCACTTCAGCCGGTGGCCCAGAATAGCACCAGCATTCCTTTCCCCTCCCCTCTCTCTCTCACCCAGCAAAGACACGGCACAGCAGAGCGCTGGGTCACATGGACTGCCACAGAGCCGCCAGATCACACACACTCACACTGGTGTATAAGCACTCACACCGACCAAAACAAAAACAGCTCTGGAGAACAACATGTAAGGACATATACAGATAAACTATAAGATTATTTGTCCAAAACTGTCAGCCAGATATGTTTGTAATCTAGATTCAAGTGAAAGAAGCTTTATTTGCATTGCAACATCATGCACATCAAATACATAAACACACACACACACTCTCTCACTCTTATAAACATATAGGCCTATACACACTATCTATCTGTCTATCCATCTATCTAATATGGATTCACCATAAACATTTGACATAGATAGATAGATTTTATCTATCTATCTATCTATCTATCTATCTATCTATCTATCTATCTATCTATCTATCTATCTATCTATCTATCTATCTATCTATCTATCTATCTATCTATCTATCTATCTATCTATCTATCTATCTATCTATCTATCTATCTATCTATCTATCTATCTATCTATCCTTAACAAGACATAGATCAACTTCTTCTGAAGGGATTTCCTCTTCACTTTAAATCAGAAACAGAATAACAACCCAAAACTGTGGACAGAAATTGGCCAGTGTTTGACAGAAACCGCTAGGGGTTTCTTATGCACACTGATATTAAGCAGCAGGGCCAATGGCAACAAAGGATAGAGAGTGAACGATAGCTCCACCTCTCCGCTTTTCTCATGTATATAAGCCCGTGGAGTTGACCCAGAAAACACACACTCGTTTGAAGATAGTGAGCAGCGTTATTTTATGTGTCGGTCCGCTGGAGTATGAAGCTTCACCTTGTGGAATATAAAGTATAATTCTTCAGAGACTTTTGCACAGATAAAGCTCAATTGTCCTGCCGCGGCGGAGTCACTGATCATAGGACACGGGGTAAGAGATTCAAAACGCTTGAGAAACTCGCGGACTGTGTCTCAAAACACAGCGTGTTGCCTATCTAGATAGCATTTTAGTCGTGCAGCATTTGTACGCGCTAGCACGCGTCCGTGATGCCCGAAATGCTGTCTAGGTAGGCAGCTCGCTATATTTTGAGACGCCGCCAGTGCTTTCGAGCTCAGGGTGGCAGATCCATTGTTTGCTTGACTGCACGGTGACTTTCTTTGGATTTATGCTTTGTGTTCTTTAATTTTCTGCGCGTTAAGTACGGGATTGTAATAGACTGGTCGTTTTATATTTGTAGTCCTACAAAACTAATGGTTTAATTCAAATGCTTTTTTTCAGTGATCCTCATTGTTTAGATCCAGTGTTTAAAAATACCTCGCATTTATTTAGACGGAAATTGGATAAGGCTATGTGTGAACGGTTTGGAACCGAGAATAATACCCCACTCAATTTCAAAAGTGTTGTTTGGACGTGCACCATTGGGTCTTAAGAGGTTGTAGTGTGTTGAGTGGGTAGTCAGGTGGGCTGGAGGGTGAAAAAAAACAAAAAAAGAATCAAATGCCTCTCCTACCTGTCCAATTAGAGGGAAATTTAGTTTTGTCATGGCTGAATGTTGACAAACTGCACGTATTTACTTGTATAGATTTGGCTGAGAGTAAAACGACTGATTTCTGTCACCATTCTAAGTCTTATCTTATCTGTTTTAATGAAGGGAGATTCTATGGCAGAGCACATGATGATGCCCATGAACCACGGCCAGGGAAATGGGGGTCTGCATGGCTACCGGATGGGCATGAATGGAGGCCTGCAGGCGGGCCCTCAGCAGCACGCGCCCCAGCCTGGCTTGAGAGCCATGCCCAACGGACAGATGATGCACTATGGAGCGGGGCCTCAGGGAAACATGGAGGCCGCCATGCGCCAACGGGCCAACATGGTGGGGCCTATGAATGGACAGATGGGTCACCACCAAATGCAGTCGAACATGATGTTCAACAACCAGGGCCAGCAGCAGCAGCAGCAACATCACGTTCAGCAGCACCAGCAGCAACACCAACAACAACAACAGCAGCAGCAGCATCAACAGCAGCATCAACAGCAGCAGCACCAACAGCAGCATCAACAGCACCACCACATGCACCAAGCGCAACAGCCTCCGCCACAGCAGCAGCAGCAGCAGCAACAACAACAGTACATAAGTGGGGGTCTCACTTCCCAACAGCTCATGGCCAGCATGCACCTTCAGAAACTCAACACGCAGTACCATGGACACCCGCTGGGACACATGAACGGCAGCCACATGGGGAACGCGGCACAGTTCCGCATGGGTCAGGCCCAGCTGAGCAACATGCAGCATATGGCCGGCCCGGCTCTCAGTCTCAACGGCATGGACGCAGATCTGATCGACGAAGAGGTTTTGACGTCGCTGGTTATGGAGCTAGGATTGGACAGGGTGCAGGAACTCCCTGAACTCTTCCTGGGACAAAACGAGTTTGACTTTATCTCAGACTTTGTGAGCAAACAGCAGCCAAGCACTGTTAGCTGCTGAGACCGGACCGTATGGACGCTTGACGGCGAGATGGGTAGCGAAAGTTGCTCTTTTGATGATTTTATATTTTGTGACTGCCATCACCAAGACGAGAGCCTCTTTGTGCGCAGAAACGGGTGGTAAAGCTCCTGTCAGGACTACAGTTCTGTTTCTGGCTGGAATGCTGGGCAGCGTTCCGTGGATGAATGTAACAACACTTCAGAACTGTGAACTTGGTGCAATGTAAAGACACTCGAACCTTATTTGTCTTCAATGCAGTTTTACATTTAAAAATGTATTTATTTATTGCTTCTCAGATGTATTAACATAGAACAAAAACAGCCATGACATTAAGAAGCCTGTGGTTTATGGAAACTCCCAGAATGGGATTGGGGAGTCGTTTTTGATCATTTAGACCCAGAAATGTGGTGTTCCGACTCAAACTGTAAGTCTAATGTTTTGTTGGACGGTAAAGTTTCAGTAAACCCAAACCACAGCTTGTTTACAATAGTGGTTAATGCCTGTCTTTATACAATGGTCTGTCTAAGCTTTAGAATTGCCTTAAATCAAGTTGCTTTTATTTATTTGTCTCCCCCCACCCCTTAACAGTCCTGGAGGGCTCAAACCTATGTGTGACTTGTAATAAAGATGGCCATGTTTTAACTCTGGCCTAATTTTTCATCGAGGTCTCATCTTATTTGTGGAAATTTCACACTCTGAGTGAAAGATTCTAAAGAAGGGATATGTCAAAAGCAAGCAGAAAAGTTGAATTGGCTTAATCTGGTTTAACATATCAAGGTTTTTATTTTCTAATTTTAAAGCAGTTCCTCCACTAGTTATGCACCAATATCATTAGGATGGTGCACGCTTTGTTCCAAATCTTTACGCATTGCTTCCTTTTGTGGAACAGAAAAGATTGAGACTGTTATTTAATTTATTTTTTACCTTCTCCATACATTGAAAGTCAATACAGTCCAATGTTGTTTTGGACCCCTTTGAATTTCATTGAATGGACCAAAACATCCTTAAAATATCTTGTGTTCTGAAAGTTATAAAGTTGAGAGTGGGTTATGATCTTCAATTTTTGGAGGGGCTAAAGCCTGTCAAAACTGAAATGTGCAAAGTGATAGAAATAATGGCTATGACTCCCGTTAAGAGCTGTTGTCTAGATTGGCGACAGTTCTAAGAATCGTTGGTGCACCACAGGTTCCACTGACTAACCTTTTTTGGTTTAAAAAAACAAACTAGTTTCATGCTTAGTACAAAGTGGTTGAACTGCGCTCCAACAGCTTTCTCCATTTGTGTGTGCTTATTAGGACTCATTTGCCAGTCTGCTTATAAAGCAAGACATTTTTACCTACTCTCAGATGTAAAGGTATGTATGGGGGAGGTAGTGGCAACTGCCCAGGTTAATCTGTGCTTACCTTGACGTTACAAGGCTTTGTGTGAACCCTAGGCTTGTGTTTTTTTGTTTGTTCTGTTGTTGTCCTGGGAATGGAGGGCAAACTGTTGTCCATTTACGGACATGCTGTGGTGAGGGGGGGTTCGGATGGGGGATGGGGGGGGGTGTTGCAGTGACAAGCCGTTAACGCTCCACTGTCACTTCCTGTTCCTCCTTGGCGGAGGAAGGGCTCGAAGAAAGTCAATTGAGGTTACTTGGTAGTAGCACTTGTATTGGGTTAACCTTTCTTTGCTGTGGTATCAAAATTAGTTGTGATAATACAATCTAAGAATGCCTGTGGATGGTAAATACCAAGCATGAACTAACAGACACTACTGGAGTGCTTCAGTGTTGGCTCCACCCTGTTTATTTTCAAAAACTACACTGTTTGTTCTTGAGTTGCCCTTTCCTTTAGAAGATCTTGATGTGAATCCATTGTGCCTATAATCCTGGGAATTGTGGATTAACCTGTAGTGTGCTACAGATTCCCATTCAGGATGTCATTCTTCAAGTCTGATTTCTCATTGATCTAACCTTTAGATCTGCATAGCAACAGAATTCTTTCAAAAACAGAAATCTTTTGAACGGTAGTGTACTTGTCTTAATCTTTATTATTTCTCCTTTTGAAAAAAAAAAAAAAAATGAAGACTTTAAAACATTTTGTATGTCTGAATGTTTAAAGCTTTGTTGAAACTTTTAAATAGGGCACCTATTTCGTAGAATGACCTGGATGTTTTGATGCTTGGACAGTACATGAGTACAGTGTAAACAAGTTGTAACGGTAACGTGCCAAGTGACATTTCATCAACATTCATAGAAACAGCATGCTTTTGAATGGTGGGGGTTTTCAGTTCGAAGATGTATCAGTAATCTCACTTCTCTAGGAAATACAGCTGTCTTCATGAACCTTGCATTTTTAAAACCGATAGGTGTGTGAACAAGAGGGGGAGGGAAGGTGTGTGGCTACTTTTTAAGGTGATGGAACATGCAACTATTGTGTAAGAAAACAGTATAGCAACATCTCTGGGCGTCCTCGGCCAGGCCTAAGATGGCACCACTGATCCGTCTGTTAGGAACTGGGTGTGACTGATTATTACTTTCAGCTCTTAGCTGATTGTTTTGCACAGAGAAAAACGCAACAGAACAGTAATTTATCATAATTAACTTATAATGTGTTCGAAAAATACTTGGAATGCTAAAGCCTTTTAGTATTACGGCATCATATTTTTACTCTTTTTTTTCAAACTCTTGGTGTAAATCCACCTCTGAGGATCCAGACTAGACATACGCTAAGCAGGGTGTGACAGGACATTACTGTTGACTGTTTTTTGCTGTCTCTCTCTCTCTCTCTCTCTCTCTCTGAGGCCACCCACAATAATCTCTAAACACACACACATGAACACACACCTACTGTTCTTTCTGAGTGAGCTCTCTGAACAACCTTAGATTCACTAGAATGAGCAAATGACAAGGTCGTAAAACAAGAAATGTCTTGTTTAAAAAAAAAAGAGGCACTTACTGAAATTGAGATGGGTAGTGTGGGAAATTCTGTAGGGTTTTACCCAGTAGCCATGAGGGATCCCAGAGACCACCCCTCTGACAGCATATCACAGAGTCAGCAATTTCTCTTTCTGACAGTGCTTTCCTGACAACAGTTTGTGGCTAAGGTTTTTACTAATTCAAGTCTTTGTCTTGAAGGAGAGGTACATGATATGTTGTTCAAAGAACAAAATACTGTAGTGAGAGACGTATTAAAATATCAGCAAGATAATAGCAAAAACATCCTAATGGCTACATAAAACATTACGTTAAAGGTGCAGTGTGTAGTATTATAATATAATATACATAACTATGTTTTCAGCGGTGTATAAAGACCTTACTTAATGTACCGTTATGTTTTTATTACCTTAGAATGAGCCATTTCTATCTACATACACCCCTTACAGTGAAATCACCATTTTGCGCCATCATTTTTCTACGGTAGCCCTAAACGTACAAACTAGTCCTTCTCTGCTCTCTTCCTGTGAATTTTTTCCTGTGTCAGCCCCGGTAGCTTCTCTATGTGCTTTGAAAAGGAGGGGTGAGCGGTGTGTTATTGCAATTCACAACCTCACCACTAGATGCCGCTAACATTCACACACTGCACCTTTAAAGGTACGTTTTTTATTGTGCTAAAGCATAAAAATACCGTAAAATGTTTGCAGATATTTAGGAAACATGCTGAGTTCACATACTCATTTCTCCGAAAAGCAATGCTACAGGGCAACCCGTGTGAGCGTCAAGTCTGAGGAGGAGGGGGCGGGGCGGGGGCGGGGCAAACAATATTTTAAATTTGGACTGCAGTACCAATTTCAACCACTAGCTGTCATTCTTATATACAGCACCTTTAAGTAATGACGTGACGTAACTTACAGGTCCGAGTAAATGAGTAGTCAGTACTGATTCAAGCCGATCTGATGGATTCATGAGTTCATTCAGTTGACTCGTCAGAAGGATTTGAACTGGTAATTCTGTGTGTTCATATTCGCGTGTGAAGCCTTGGAAGAGCGTCACCGCTCATGTCAAAAATAATTATATGTTATGCCCACCAACAAACTAATTTTTGAACTTTTATTTTGAATATCTTTTACGTGGCATGAACGCATCACCATTCTTTTCAAACTTTGCGTGCCCGTGGCCCGCAGTCTGATGGGATTCATATGCACTAATTTATCCTCTGCGGTTAATATGATCGCAGCGAATAACACACTTCCTTAACATTTTTCCCTGGACCAATTTAAATCCCATTAACTAAGTTTTGGATCTTTGCAGCACCTTAAAGGGATAGAGTCATCATCAGGGTATTTAAAATGTATTTAAAATACGTATTTGAAATACAAAATACTATTTTGTATTTTAAAGCCTTTGGAAAAAATCTAATGTAATTTGTATTTAAATACATTTAAGATGAGTATTTTTGTATTTTCAAAATACTTTGAGCCAGTCAACCTCTTTATCAGGGTGCTGTTTTCATGCATCAACTAGTTCAGACCAGACATGCCCCTCCCCACAACCCTAACATTCTTTTTCTGGAACTTTTCTGGAATAATAATGTCATGGTCAATTCTACTTGTTGATTAAAGTAGCTTGTCAAATGTGTTTGAAGAATTAGCGTTGCATGTTAGGGATGGGTGATATCATATGACAATACATATCGTAGATTCGTAGCGATGATACAAATTGTGAATTGATGGAACTTTTTCTAAATCGTTTACATAGATAGGCCTATCCAGGTAAGCAAATATATCTGTGCAGCTTTTAGTGGCAAGGAATAATTGTAATGTTGGAGTGGAAAAAGAAGCAAGGGCGAATGAGTTATCGGGTGTGATGTGATTTGTTATAACTGCTGCGAAAAGAAATTCAAATTCACAATTGCACGTTGGCAGGCAGTTTTTGTGCGCGCACGCTCTGAGACAGAGTGGAAAGCTGACAAATAAGCCTACACTTTTGACTTAAAGGCCTTTTTAACACGGCAAGCGGTGGAATTGTGTGCACAATTTACTAGTTTGTTCCCTCCATTTATAAATCGTGTGCATTATTTAGCCTACTAGTTTTTTCCTGCATGTCATATGCAGGGCTCCGTAAATATGCTACCTATCATCCGGTTTTTACAGCGATTTCCACATTTCTACAGCGATCTTAAGGAATTATGAATGAACCGCTCGGCCTATTGAGCTAGCTTGTACATGTGTTGTTTGGATTAGAGTCACTTTCCAGAAGTTGGCCAAATAAATAAAAAAAAAATGCTAAATTTGTTGCTAGATGCTTTTAGAAAAAAATAGTTTCTAAGGTAAAAGGTAATTTTTTAAAGGTAAAGGTAAAGTATTCTAAGGTAATACTTTCGCAATTCGCATGGCTCTATGCCGCGAACCTGCTTACTGTGCGCGCTCCTCAGTGAAGTAATGCTTGACGTGCTCTCCGTTGTATAATTCTGTGAAATGACAGAGGGCGACTCCGAGTAATTGTTCTCCAAACCATCAAAAAGCAGCGATGAGAGGAAGTAGTTTGCCGAATAATTTGTCAAACACTCGTCTCGTGAGAAGTTTGTGAATAAATGGATTTCTTCACATATAAACTGATTAGGTTGTGGGTCATTTTGAGGACACGTGAAAAAGTTTTTTAGTACACCTCTTAAACCATAACCAAATAATCAAGTTAAACCCAGTAAACTTGAAATTGTGACTTGTTGTGACATTAGAACAAAACATATTAATGAATAGGCCCAGGTAGATTTCAGCCTAATAGGGATACCTGCACTGAATCACCAATTTCACATGTATTTTGTGTATTTTCAAAATACTGTATTTGTATTTAAATATATTTTTCCACACAGTATTTTGTATTTGTTAAATATATTTTTCCATACAGTATTTTGTATTTGTATTTTAAATACATCTCCATGTATTTATGCCCATCTCTCGTCATCATTTACTCACTCTCATGTAGGCCCATTCTTCCTTCCAGAAGATATGAGGAATGTTGGTAACCAAACAGATTTGGTGACCACTGACTCCCATTGTATAAAAAAAAGCCCAGGCATTTCTCAAAATATCTTCTTTTGTGTTCCACCGAAGAAAGAAAGTAATACAGGTTTGAAACGAGTAAATGATGACAGAAGTTTCATTTTATCTGTGAATTATCCCCTTAACTTCCTTTTGTTTTTTTCTATTTTACTAGGCTATATGGTTCCTTGGATTATAAAAAAAGTTCTTAAGGTTACAGGCTTTTTAGATTAGTGCAAGTTATCATTTGTTAACAGAGAAAAGTGAAAGCTGTGTTCTTTAAAACAGGTTCTCTGAAGAACCACAGAACTTTAAAAGGTTCTCTTAAGTGGCACCAGGCTGCAACAACTGTTCAGATTCTTTATATTCAAACCAAAGATTTATTCACAGATCACAAAGCATGTGATCTAATGAGCCTATTGTAGGAGCGTCAGATTACCATATCAGAAAGAGAAATACAGGAAAAGAGAGATGGGTGGGTCACGCATCAACATGTTTTCCCTTCTGTTGTCTGACAGTCTTTCAAATAAAAACATGTTTTTCGAAGTTCAATTGGTTTTGCCCCGCCATCCTCACCACTTACCATTCATGTGTGAACGTATGCAAGAAATTGATTGTGATGGACCGCACTACCTGCTCTTGTTTCGCCTGACTGCCAGCCAGCAACCCTAATTTGGACTGCTGGATGAGCTTCAGCTAGACCTAGTAACTTCGAGAACTACCATAACCACCTTTAACTATGGATGTCCTGATCCATCACAGGTCTTCACACATATTAATATCTTAATTACAAATGTGCAAATGATGATGCCACACATGTTTAGGCAGGCCGTGGCACCGAGAGTGTTTGACGGCTAAAATCGCTGGAGATTTCTCTCCGCTCTGCGCCCACCATTCCCCTCCCTTTCCACTGTTTATTGCCTTGGGCTTTTGAAGTTAAGGGCACTGTGTAAATTATTCATTTTCCTGTGTGAAGCGTACCTCTCAGCCAGGCCAGCTTCAACAAGCCGATGTAGGAGTGGCACTGTTTGTTGTTTGTTCTGTTTTGTGCGTGCATGTGTGTGTCTGTAGGGGCGACTTTAAGCTCTTGTGTGTTCAGTTTATCGGCGAGTGCTCAACTACCGATATCCCTCAGCTCTGAGACGGTCAGCTTTAACATAAACGACCAACGGGCAGATGAACACGAGCTATCCAGGTGAGGTCCTCCGAATGTTTCCAGAGCACTGTGGCAGAATAACAAGCACACTGTTCTGGCAGGTCGAGAAGGAGCAGATTGAGAAGGTCATGTGGGTTTTGATATAGCCCTCTAGAGATTACTATCACGCTGACAAATGACGTACGACCAGACAACATTTCCCAAACATCAGTGAGCAACATTGTTTCTGAGATGAGATGCGCAACACAACAGCACTAAAGCTGTAAAAACAGAGAGTGGGGGGGCTGGAAGTGGTCAAAACCCATATCGCAGATGGTAGAAACTAACTCAGCACCCTCTGGCACACAACACTGTGTCGGCGCTCTAAGCATTCAGAATATTCTAGGAGTCTGACAGACACATTTTTATATTTGTAGCATGTCTGGCTGAGAGAGCACCTGTCTGCTCTTCCGATTGGATACCAATGAGTTTGCTGGTGCTCTTGAATTCTAAATATACTTGCTGTGATTGCCAACACTGAAAATGACAGTTTGGAATCTATGTTTCTTGACACATCTTGATGGTCCTTTCCTTTGTAGAGTTGATAAATGTTCAAGAAATGTATTGGGTTCAATAGAATCTAAGATAGGCCTACCACAGAAATCGACATGTCAGTTTGTAAAAATCACATTGGCAGTCAAGCACTTTCAATGGAAGTCTATGGGATAAACATTACAATTCACACCATTTCCAAAGTATAGCTACAATAATTGAATGTACAAAGAGCAATGTTTTAATTATTGAATCAAATGGACATTCTCTGTTTGAGAATTCTGGCCAGCCCAACATAGCAACAGCGGCTCAACCAAAGGTGTTAGTCTGGGGTAGGGCTACCTGTTTTGACTGACCAATGTAGAATGGGGAGTGTTCAGGAAACCTGTTTGAAAAAAGTCCTTTGTTTAGCAATCTGCACAAATGGCATAGAAATGACACCATCTTCACATTTCAGCATTGATTTGTTCCAAAACCCAGTGAGGTGGATTTAAAGGCATCTTAGGCTAAACGTGCTGCTTCCCAAGATATCTCACATGGTTCCTTCGCAAAGAAGGCAATCCCAGAATGCAGTGAGATGGTGGATGAGGTGAGAGAAAGGTATAACAAATTAAATTAAAACGTATATTTCAGTACGTTTTGTATTGCTCAACAGAATGTTGCACAGTTAGCTTAGCAACATGCTAGTATCATTGAACAGTGAGTCACGAACGATGAATATTCCTCTTTTAATATGGTATAAGTAATCAGATTTGAAAGTAGACTATGCAAAACATTTGAATGATTAAGGACAAGGTGGGTGTTTGCTCACAGTTAAAATCTGTTTGAATATGAAATAAGGCCGTATGACATCAAGATAGCACAGCCTGAGTAAAACCACTGGGGTTTTTTTGGGAGGGTATATTGAACACTCCAGCACATTATCAAAGCACAAGAGTTGTTAAGATATGATGCAATGCAGTCTGACTAAAATGTGGACCGGTTGAAATCACGCAGACAGCACACTGAAACTCCAAAATGTTACTATAGCATGTTGGTACAGCTAGTATGATAGAGAGGGGGTTTCCACACACTACAAACTACAGAGGGATTTGTAAATCACATGACTGTTATTCGAACTGTATTCGTGTATCGTAGTGTGCACACATACTGACTTTGACTGAGGGATTTGGTCAACATGTTGCACCCTGAAAGGCGCCTTCCTGTTTTTTTGATATTGTGGTAAGATTTACAGTATGTGACATCCCCTCGGCTTTATATGTGCACCTATGTCTGTCAGTGAAAACAGCCACAACACAAGCACTTTCACTATGTGCTGTGGTACTCAGAAATAGTGTAATTCTTGACAACTGTTGCTTTAATTTTGATTTGCGATATCAGAACTTTACTGACTAAATATGACGTTCAAATGGCTGAAACAAAACATTGTATATTTTATATTAAATCTCTTTAAGACCGTGAAGACTGTCTTTCTAAAGATTTACTACTTGGAGACTTTGTACTGGTAACTGGTCTATATGTTCAGCCAGAATGCTTCAAAATTGAACAAAAGAAAGAAAATAAGGTTGTTCTGCCCCCATGTGGCTTATAAAGGTTGTGAGCCAGTATCATGTATGACACTTTCCACAAATACGGTACAAAACACTTTTAACAAACTATTTTTGAACAAACTTAAAAAAAGGTTATACTAAAGCCACTTTTCTACTTTCCAATGGGTTAAGATATGCGTTTAATGTTATGTAGCCTATATAAGTGCCATAGAATCGATTTCTACCGTCTCCCACAAATTACAATATAAATATAGTATGTACTTCATAGAAACTAACCACACAACATTACTCTGAGAGCTGAGGCAAAAAAAGACAAAAGACACTGAGGAAAAGCTCCGTATTTTTATTCGAAGCTTACGGAGTATAACGCTGTCAACATATGCACTCTATCATATTGTATAAAAAGTACAAACAGGAACGACAATGTAAACATCAACACAATATAAAATACAGGCAGTGTGTATAATAGCAGTAAAGGTGCAGCCACACTAGACTTCTTTTCATACGCATCTGAGCGCATGAATACAAGAACATACTAAGAAGTCTTGTGCTTTGTTTTGACCTGACAATTGGTGTAACAAAAACACATTTAACTAACGTACCTAAATGTCACAGACTGACCTTTTGGCTCAACGCAAAGCAAAGAATAGATACTTCAAAGCTGTATTGCCTGCAAAGTGGAGTAGATAATATAACATTTTAATGTAGTTTTATTTGTCATTTAAAATTGATTCAAACAGGTGACATCATTTCCTGCTGCCCATATTTGTTCTCAAGTAATTTGTCATGCACAAAGTCTAGTGTGACCGCATCTTAATTCCTAAATGTGCTGTGTATAAAGTATGGAGGTTCAGTAATGGTCTCTGAGGTGTCAGTCCGGAGGAATCCCTTGCGTGATGGGGGAGATCTAGTGTTTATCTGGAGTTAATTGGAGTCTTGTATAAAAAAAGGCATACAAAACACCCTTTTTAAAGGGTGAAAAAATATACAATTAAATGTATGTCATAAAAATCGAGGCCTAAAAACGGCCAGTATACCGTCCACTTCACTGCTTCAGTCAAGTTCAAACATGTGAAATGTTCTGGAACGGAACAAATAATGAGTGTAATGTGAGAATAACCGTTAGGATAACCGTCATAAAAACGGTAATGACAGTGCTATAATTAATAACAGAATGCATTTTAACCAGGAGAAAGGGAGTATCGAACAAAAGGGAAGGAAAAGAGATGGGCGGAGCTAGAAAGCTTGCCGACACCTGCTACAGTACTGGGGGGCGTAACTATCCCAGCATGCCGTGCATCTTGAAATGTGCTTGGAAGGGGTAAAGAGAAATTTGAGTGCCATTAATGTCAACGACCCTGTTTCAGTCTGTCAATGTGGAAGGTGAGTTTAAGTGCGGGACCCAACTTCAGCCCCATGTATTTCATCATGACGTCACTGCGGAGCAGGAGGAGAGCTTTGCCATCAATTTCCTGTAACAGAAGAGCATCACCCAGACAAGACAATGTTTAGCATTTTATTGCACCAACAATAAGGCAGAATATTATGTGTAAAAGGATATCAGACACAAAATCTACAATAAAAATAAAATGTTACGTATTGTCAAAATGACACTCAGAGGCTAAGATTCATCGTAAAATGAACAAATCGGCCATCGATGAGCATGCTCATCAAACAACACAAGACTGTGTCCCTTCAACGGATTAAATCCTTTGCTATCCCTGAAATGTTTTGGATGGTGAAATCACTGAAACTGGAAAAATGTCAGTGTACGCAGAGCTCAAGACTCAAGCATGAGACTGCAAGTCTTCAACTGTCTAAAAAGGGTATCATTGGAGGTAAAAACACAAACTAAACACAAGAGTTTTTCAAATCAGACTTAAGGCTATTACATACTCTGCAAGAACAGAGAAAGAAGGTCTCGCTCCCAGGGCTGTGAGAACAAAATTATGTCATTTTGTTCTTGGAGCCCTGGTTTGGGAGTTCTCGTAGCTTGTTCTTGAGATATCATCTGAGCAGAACATTTTTCTTGTGGGTGTCCGAGAACTATTGTGTGATTGGGCAGAAATTTAAAGGGCGGGGATAATGAGGAGAAACTGAAATGTTCTAACCTGACAAGCCAGACCCACATCAAGATGTTCTGGGAACTCACCATTGGCAGGGCTCAATCCGAGTTGTCTTTCAAATTCCCTCTACACGCAATAGGATAGTGCTACAACCAACCAGAACAACGAAGGTGGTGAAGCGGAGCTAGTTGATAGATTAAACTTTCGCCGTATCCGGTCGGCAAAACTCAGAACACATCATCCTTTCTTAAGAATGACTTCAGTGCCGTTCTTTGTTCTTTTCTCAAAGAAAAGCTTAACAAGTCTTCCAGAGTCGCGGGCCAAAGCCGATTCGAAAGACCGCTGTTAGCCATCTTGCACGAGAAACTTTGCCGTCATTATGTTAAACCCGCCCACCAACTCTATACACAATGTGATTGGCCTGACCAGAGTTTGGTTTTTCCAGCTCGCAAGCCAACGGAGAGTTGCTAGACTACCCTGGCTGCAAATTAGATTTGCTGCCGCTAGGGTGCGTCTAGATTTCTAGGCTAGAAATGTTCGGCACCTGCTTTTCTCGTGAAGTATGGAATGTCCTGGCCAGAACTAACTTTGTTCTTGCCCACTCGAGAAAACAAACGAATTTCTTTGTTCTTGTGGAGTATGTATCAAGCTTTAAGATATTTAGACCTTTTTTGAGAACTGCGCAAAAATATGCTGTACAAAACAAACCCATAAAATCGAAAAGAAAATAAATAATTGATATCAAATTATTTTACTTAATTAAAAAGGCTGGGGCACACATTTAATGAGGACTTAATTAGGGATGGGAATTTTGTCAATTTCTCATTTCGATAGGGCGGGGCTTGTGTAGGGGGCGGGGCGTCTCCATCATGGAGATGTGAAACTATTTTAAGAGTGTTACGAAAATTAACGTTGACAAATACGAACATATGACTAGAAAAAATAACTGCTAGATTATGATGCATAAATGGTTATTTTGTTTTTAGATTTTTTTTTTAACGTCTCAAATAACCCAATCAATCATATCATTGTAATTGAACTGAAACTGTAAATAAACAGCACCCTACATAGCTTCACTAGCAGGTTAATAAACTCAACCAAACGCACCCTATATTAGATTAATCAGTGTACCTACTTGCATCAGCACAAAAGGACGCGAATGCGCACGTGAACTTGGCCGTGCTAGTTTTTACACATTTTGAATGCGCTCTTCCCTTAACAACAACGCCGATACACAGGCACCTAAAGCACAGATAATTTACAAAACTATTACAATTGTGTTCTCATTATAATGTTATGTACATGACAGATTGGCTCTGCACATCTTGCACTTAATTTTAATTTTCCTGATCAAATCACTTAAGTGACAGACATCACTGCGCGTTTTCGAAGGCATAATGAGAAACAACTTTAAATAAAACATAGTTAAAAAATATGAGAACGAAATAACGTTGCTGCATTAATATCATCAATGCCTTTGGAAGAGAAATAGCCTATCTAAAAAGAATATAACCGTCTCAAATAACCCAGAGTCGATAATGTCAGGCATTGCATGTGAGCAGAAACTGAAGAGAATGAACACCGGTTGGTAACGGCAGCGCTTTACTAGCTGGTTATTAAACTCAACCAAACGTGTCCATTATGAGATTAATCAGATATAGACAACATAAAGTAATCTTACTACTTGCATCTGCAGAAAAGGATGCGGACACACACATGAACTTCACAGCGCTTGTGGATTTCCTTTAACAGCTGATACACAGGAAACTAAAGCACAGATCATTTACAACATTCTATTACAATCTTATTTTCATTATAATGCGATGTATATGACAGATTAGCGCTGTACATCTTGCACTTAACTGTATTTCATGATCACAGTGATTCCAGGCATCACTGCAGTGCGTGCTTCAGTTTCACTTTATTTCGCCGGCCTGGAAGGCGTGCTGTCTAACGCTAACCAATCAAACCTCAGTTACCGCCAAAAATGCAGCTATAACCAATCAGAAAAATAGACAAATATATTTTTTTAAGTCAGGGCGATCATCGTTTTCATGATCGATCGTCACTGTCACGTTCGAGTACTTGATCACTGTTGCCCATCCCTAGACTTAATACTGCTTACCAGCAAAAAAGGTTAAAATACTTAAGACATGTTTTATTCAATACATACATACAGTGCCCTCCACTAATATTGGCACCCTTGGTAAATATGAGGCTGTGAAAGGCAGGCTGTGCAAATAAATCTGCATTGTTAATCTGAAATAAATGTTCAGATTCCCAGCTCCAGTTGGTGCATCACGTCTTCAGTTCACCCCACTCATTTTCTATAGGGTCCAGGTCAGGGAACTGGGACGTCCATGGCAGAAGCTTCATTTTGTGCTCAGTGACACATTTTTGTGTTGATTTTGATGTTTGTTTTGGATCATTGTTCTGATGGAAGATCCAACCACGGCACAATATAAGATTTCTAGCAGAAGCCGTCAGGTTTCGATTATTGATCTGTTGGTATTTGCTAGAATCTATGATACCATGTATCTGAAGATAGGCCCACAACATTAACCCCTTAAGCCCTGAAGGCATTTTTAGAGATTTTTTGTCTGAATGACATACACAGATTTAAAGACTCATAACTTCAAAACTACAACAAGGAGAGTCAAAAAGTATATATCATGTGTTAGCAAACTTTCTATATTTTTAGGAAATATAAATTTTTATTTATGTATAAATATGTATTTATTACATTTGGACAATCTATTGCTGAGAAACTGCTGATAAAAGACAAAAAAAAATTGTATTTTTTTTATAATTATTCATATTTTTCTTATTTTACATGCAATAACTCAGGAAGACAATACGGTAGCAGGTTATTTCTTTTTTGGTGATGTTCCCCTATATGTGGTCTACATCTGGATCAAATTTTGTGGTGATAGCATAAAGTAGTCCAAAGTTACAGCATTTGGAACAAAGGTAGCCTTTTTGTTCAGACCTTGACTCCCGAAAGCATTTTTAAAACTGTTGTTTTCTGAGTGACATACACCAATTTAAAGACTCATAACTCCAAAACTACAGCAAGGAGAGTCAAAAGGTAGGTATCATTTGTTAGAACACGCTTTATATTTTTAGAAAATATACATATTTATTACATTTGGACAATCTAATGCTGAGAAACCACTGATAAAAGACAAATATGATTTATTTTTAAAAATAATTTTACATATTTTTCTATATTACATGCAATAACTAAGGAAGACAATATGGTAGCAGGAAAATTCTTTTTTGGTGATGTTCCCCTATATGTGGACTGCATCTGAATCAAATTTTGTGGTGATAGCATAAAGTAGTCAAAAGTTACAGCATTTGGAACAAAGGTAGCCTACAGGTAAGGTAAACTACATTTGTTTGTACTTAGCTTATGAGCGCCTGTGTATTGTATAATGTGTTATGACTCAATGAAGAATATCTTAAGATCTAAAAGACGAATTATGGTGTCCTTGGTATCTTTTTAATCATGAGAGTCTGCTGTAAATAAGGATGTGTTTAACGATATTTTAAACATATTTAACGATCGGAGCATGTTTCAGGAAGTTACAAGCCTAAATGCAACTTTAATGCTACATTTGTTTGTACTTAGCTTATGTGCGCCTGTGAGGCTGTAATATGGTATAACTCCACAAGGAATATTTTAAGATCTAAAAGACGGATTATGGTGTCATTGGCCTCTTTTTAATCGTGAGAGTCTGCTGTAAATAGGGATGTCATTTTTAACGATCGGATCATGTTTCATGAAGTTATGAGTGAAAACGCCAAGTGTTAGCAACTGCTATTTTTTTTTTACTCCGCTCGTGTGCGTCTGTGCTGTTTTGTGTGTTATATTTTAACGAGGGATATCTTAAGATCTAAAAGACGGATTATGGTATCATTGGTCTCTTTTTAATCGTGAGAGTCTGCTGTAAATAGGGATGTGTCATTTTTAACGATCGGATCATGTTTCATGAAGTTATGAGTGAAAACGCCAAGTGTTAGCAACTGCTATTTTTTTTTTACTCCGCTCGTGTGCGTCTGTGCTGTTTTGTGTGTTATATTTTAACGAGGGATATCTTAAGATCTAAAATACTTTCTTTTACTCCGCTCATTGGCTTGGTGCTGTTTTGTTTGTGTTCTACTTTAACGAGGGATATTTTAAGATCTAAGAGATGGATTATGGTGTCATTGGTCTCTTTTTAATCGTGAGAGTCTGCTGTAAATAACGATGTGCCATTTTCCACGTTTCATGAAGAGACGAGTGAAAAACGCCACGTGAATGCCGCATCAGTATATTATTTACATATGGGTCTTGCAGGACTTAACTGACAAAAACTCGCTGAAAATTCAGTCAAAGCCCAAAACAATTAGGCTTGTTGTGTTCTACTCAGTGAGACCTTTCAAATGACATATGACACATGACTATCTGAGCTGTATGATGTTTTTGACACATTGAAGTACATAATAATTCTCCCCCAGCCCCCCCCCCCCCCCCCCCATAAATTATGATTTTTTTTTTTTTCATTTTATTAGCAAATAACTGAACACTACTTTGGAGATAATCATAATGGCTACATTCATTTTCAGTATCCCAAAAGAACTTTTCATAGAGTATCCCAAAATGGATTGAAAAGCTGAGATTCTAGGCTTTAAAATGATACCTATTTTATGTTATTACATTCAGTAGTTGCTTAGTAACCGTCCCGGGGCTGGGACACTTCGGGTTTAAGGGGTTAAAGATCTAGCAGAATATTTCATTAACATCTTTAGTTGATTGGAACTTCTTAATTATTGACCCTGATGGTGGAAATGGGGATTTTCAATGCTTTAGCTATTTTCTTACAGCCACTTTCTATTTTGTGAAGCTCAATAATCTTTTGCTGCACATCAGAACTATATTCTTTGGTTTTACTCATTGTGATGAATGATTAACTGAATTTGACCTTTGTGTTTCCTCATAGTTATACTCCTGTCATAGCTGGGCAATTTCATGCTTTCATTTTACTTCAATGAAAGGTTAGAATTTAATGAATTCTTTGAATTAAAGATCAAAAGGATTAACAATGCAGATTTATTTTCACAGCCTTCTTTGCTCATAATTACCAAGGGTGCAATATTAGTGGAGGGCACTGTATATCAATACATAGGAATTGAAGGTTGACTTATACTGGAATTTGCTCATACGATAATAAACCCAAAGAATTCATGACGTTTTACTACAATACTCTTTTCTTTATAATGTTGTAACTTGGAATATGATAGTCCCAATCATAGTTAATGTCAATGTGCCGGTAAACTTAAGTGCTTCATCACCGTTTTAATTAACTTAATTTACGCTTCCTATATGAGATAAATAAGATACACAAAATAAACATAATATTACAACTTACAATCGCACAAAAGGCTGCAAATGCACAAGCAAACTTGACTGTGCAAGTCATGAAGGTGTAAGTTTGTTGTGGATGCACTTATCCTGTAACAACACGCTAAAACACTGGTACACACAGAACTCACAACATTAATTTACCGTATTGTTCTTATTATAATTTTATGTAGCCTATGTGACAGACTTGCGCTGCACATGTTGCACTTAACTGTATTTTCCTTTTCGAAGTGACTCCAATCATATTCAAGCTATTCAAAACCATCATGGCAAACAGCACGCATCCAAAGTGTCTCAGCTGAAGGAAATAATCCATTATTTATCAGCTTTAATAATTAGGCCAAATTTTATTACCGGACCGATAACTATAACATTAAAAATGAACATAAATCGGCCGGTAACGATATGGTGGCTGACATATCGTGCATCCCTAATCATCAGCAAGTGCTTGGCTTAAATACGTGGTATTCATTGATTGCAAACTGCTCCGAAAATGCGAACCTGTAGAGCACAAGCACCATATTTTGACTGAATGTGCAGCGCTCAAATTATTTTAAAATAAAGTATTGTTTTTTGAGGTTTAATAAATCACATTAGGCTGTATAGTGATTCTTGTTTTCACAAATGTAAGACCTCTGAAAATGATAAAGACGTGATATAACGTTTAAGATAGGGCTGAATGATTAATTGCATTTGCGATAATATCGTGATATGATAAAACACGATTTCCTAACCGCAAAGGCTGCGATTACGGTCTGGTCACGTGACACGCTAGAGTAAAGTCTGCAGAAGAAGAAGCAATTTGGCATGTTACACATATCATCTGCCTGGCCTAAAAGGAAAAAAAACTGTTTGTGTTTGATCTATCTAATATTGTGTTGTTCATACTATAGGCTACTATCATCTCTCCAATGATTCTCGATCGATTCTGAGCTTAGATTTTAACTGCAGGTGCGCGGTGGCACTGCGTGTGTTTTAGAAACACCCGTATTCTGATTTGCTTCCATTATCTCTCTCTCTCTCTCTCTCTCTCTCTCTCTCTCTCTCTGCGCATGTGTGGAGTGAGTGTGGAAGGAGCCGTTTGGTTGGGAGTGAAAGTGTCTCTTTGTTTGATTGAGATTTCTTTACTTTTTCTTTCTTTCGTTCTTTTTTTTTCTTTTCACTTTTTTATAGTTAATAGGGGGAGTTTAGAGTGGAAATGGCGGACCTCTCAGGGTTAACAATCAAGCATGGTTGTAAGTGTATGCCTGAGGCCGCGGTGTCAGTGGAGGATTGTCTGATGGCTGTGAGTGCAGCGATCGGGGGTGCAAATATCAAATCTGCCTCCCGTATGAACAAAGCAATTGTGTTCTTTCTTAGTGAAAGCCACATGGTGGACGATTTAATTGAAACAGGGTTGGTAATCAAAGACGTGTTTGTACCTGTTTTACCTTTGTCAAGCCCAGCTAAAAAAGTAATTTTATCAAACATACCGCCGTTTGTTAAAAATTAGAAACTAGAGAATATACTCCAGGGGTATGGTAGGATAGTAAGTCCTATTAAAATGATTCCTCTCGGTTGTAAAAGTCCAGAGATTCGACATGTGATGTCTTTTCGGCGTCAGGCTTTAATGATTCTGAATTCTCAGAGTGATCCATTGAATCTGTCGGTGAAGTTGAGTATTGAGGGAAAGGATTACACTGTTTTCATAAGTTCGGAGTCAATGAGGTGCTTTGTGTGCGGTGAGTTTGGACATGTAAGGCAAACTTGCCCGAGGCGAGATAGAGCAGCTCCGGCTGCAGGTGCGGAGGTCAGTGAGAGGGCGGCCGGCACGGATGATGCTGCGACCGCTGTGGCGTCAGAACCGCAGCCGGACGGAGTGATCTCTGCGCCCGGTGATCTGCCCGAGGAGAGGCCGGTGCTGGGGGCCTCCGGAGACGGCCTGGTGGAGGCGGTTGAGGAGGAAACCGGGCCGAGTCATGCTCCCGCTGAAGCGCAGCTGGAAATGAGCTCGGGACAGGTGGGTTTGCAGCCCATGCCTGAAACTGAAACTGTTTTGATGTGCGATGGAGGACAGGCGCAGCCTGATCTTGTGGAGAGTGATATTACTCCTGAGGAATCGTTTAAACAGGGTAATGACATTTCATCTCAAGCCTCGGTGGATTTAATGGATGACTCTGAGAATGAGCATGACGATACGGAGTTAATGAGAAATTACGCAGAGGATTCGGAACGTATCGCTGGAGGTAAGATTAAATTCTACTCGATTCAGCAGATTAATAATTTTTTAGATACCACTAAAGGACTTCGTAAACCGAGAATTGATTCTTATTTTCCTGATGTAAATCTGTTTTTATTGTCCGGCACCATGGCTATGAGAAAGGCTTCTTTTGAAGAGCTTAATAAACCAAAACGGTACCGTCTCAAGAAACTTCTGAGTAACGTTAGAAGTTCTTTGAAACTGCAAAGTAAAAAATGAACATGTTTTGGTTGTCAAATAACCCCTGTGGAGAATTTTTATTGTGTGGTTATCTTTTACTCTTTTTCATGGCACCTTTGAAATTTAGTTCATTAAATATAAATGGGTGTCATGAGGCTTTAAAAAGGACTAGTCTTTTTGATTATATTTTTATGAAAAAAAGTAGTGTGGTTTTTTTACAAGAAACTCATACGGATGCTAATAATCAAATCCAGTGGCAGAGTGAATGGAAGGGACAGGTGGTTTTGAGCCATGGCTCAAGTAACAGTGCAGGAGTGGCTATTCTTCTAGGAGTGGAGTTTAAGGAGCAGAATGTGAGCGTGTTTGATGTTCTACCAGGAAGAATACAGAGAGTTGATGTTACTTTACATGGGCTCGTTTTTTCACTCTTTAATGTATATGCCCCTAATATTGGGACTGAACGTAGTCTTTTCTTTGGGAAACTTCATACAGCATTAAGCATTGTCCCACAGGGTAGAATGATCATTCTGGCTAGAGATTTTAACTGCACTTTAGATCACACAGTGGACAGGAATCATGAAGAACCTCATAGGCCGTCAGCAGATGGTTTTAGAAAATTGGTAGTTTATCATGATCTTGTGGATGTTTGGAGAGAAGCTTTTCCTGATGTTAAACAATATACATGGACAAAAGTAAGTTCGAATAGGGTTTCTGCTGCAAGACTTGATAGAATTTATGTACAAAGAAGTGTTTGTGAAAAGTTTTTCGATAGTTCTATTATTCCTACCCCTTTCTCAGACCACCATTATGTGTCTGTCAATGTTACTTCTGCACAGAGCACATTTAAATGTCCCTACTGGCGCTTTAGCAATAAGCTGTTGCAGGATCACAACTTTGTGCACTCTTTTACACTTTTCTGGGAGATGTGGAGAGAGAGTAAATCTCAGTACAAATCCCTGAGTCAGTGGTGGGACATTGGTAAAGTTCAAGTCAAGATGTTTTGTCAGAAGTTTACTACATATAACAAGAATACTCTTGAAAACAAAATGAGACAACTTGAACAGGATATTTTGCAGCTGAACATTGAACAATATGATGGGAGTACTATTGAAGGGTTGGAAACAAAGAAAATTCTTCTGCACAATCTCCTAGAAGAAAAAGCCAAAGAGACTCTGATTCGTGCACGGTTTACTTCTTTTAATTGCATGGATTCTGCAACATCTTTTTGTTTCAATTTGGAGAGGAAAGTGGTTGAAAAAAAAACTTTAAGTCATCTGAAACTCCCCGGAGGAGATGAAACGACTGATGAACATGAAATAATTGCTCAAGCTCTGCTTTTTTATGAAGATCTTTATAGAGCAGAACCATGTGATGGAGAAATAGCAGAAACACTTCTCCAGGATCTACCTCATCTGATGGAGAGTGATAAGGCCAAGCTTGATCAGCCTTTGCGCTTGAGTGAACTGACTGCTGCTGTTACAGACATGTCTTCAGGAAAGGCTCCGGGTTTGGATGGCTTAACGGCAGAATTTTATAAACAGTTTTGGCCAGTGTTTGGTGAAGACTTGTTCTCAGTTTTCATGGAGTGCTTTGAAAGAGGCACTTTACCGCTGAGTCTACGAAGAGCACTTATCACCTTGATACCTAAGAAGGGTGATCTCGCAGATATAAGAAACTGGCGTCCGGTGTCTTTGCTTGGGGTGGATTATAAGATACTGTCCAAAGCATTAACAAATAGATTAAAACTCCATATAGCAGCAATAATTCATGCAGACCAGTCGTATTGTATTCCAAAACGTACAATTTTTGATAATTTGTTTTTGCTTCATGATTTGATCTCATTTGCCAGAGACAACAATGTTGATATAGGTTTTTTATCATTGGATCAGGAAAAAGCTTTTGATCGTGTGGATCATGAGTTTCTTTTTAAATGTTTTGAAGCTTTCGGTTTTGGTTCTTCATTTATTTCCTATGTTAAGTTACTGTATACAGATATTTATAGTTTCTTAAAAATAAGTGGTTCACTCACAAGACCCTTTTCAGTTGGTAGAGGCATACGGCAAGGATGCAGTATGTCAGGTATTTTATACTCCATGGCCATTGAACCGTTGCTGACGGCTCTGAGGCGTCAATTGTGTGGGTTTTCAACGGAGGGCCATATTACTTCAGAGATGGTATCGGTTAAACTCAGTGCCTATGCTGACGATTTCACTGTAATAATAAGGTCAAATGAAGATGTGTGCAAGCTGGAAGCGGCTCTTGAGATGTATCAAAAAGCCTCCTCAGCCCGAGTCAACTGGGGAAAGAGTGCAACTTTGTTATTAGGCCAATGGGAGGAAGATGATAGGCCGGTTCCCAAACTTCCTCAGTGCTGCCCCTGGAGTTCAGAGGGGTTTAAAGTGCTGGGTTTTTTTCTTGGAACAGAGCAATACATGCAGAAAAACTGGGAAGGCTTGTATGAAAAGGTGGCTGGTCGCTTACAGAAATGGAGATGGATTCTCCCCCAACTGTCGTATAGAGGGAGGGTTCTTGTTGTTAACAATCTAGCAGCATCTATGCTGTGGCGTCGCTTGACTGTTATTGACCCCCCGAAAGATCTACTGCAAAAAGACGTTGTTGATTTTTTTTGGGATGGGTTCCACTGGCTTCCTTCTGGGATCTTATATTTGTCAGTAATTGAAGGAGGTCAAGGACTGATTGAACTGTCAGCTAAAGTCAGAGCTATGAGACTAAAATCTGCCCAGAGACTGCTTTTTTCTACAGAATTTATCCCTTGGGTGTCACTTGGACTAACTTTACTAAGATCCCTTTGTGGTAGTGATCTTCATAAGCAACTGTTTTTGATGTCACCATTTATTGAAAATGTCACATTTGGTGCTTATTTTTATGCATCGGTTTTGAATTCTTGGCAAGTGTTTAGGTTGAATAGGTCTGAAAATGATCATTATGGGTTGAATGAACCACTGTTTTTTAGTCCTTTTTTAGGAAATGTTTGTGTGTCTAATAGCATAGTTAAGTCATGCATGAAGAAAGGTTTTACTAAAGTGGGGCACTTGATTGATTTAGACTCAAAAGAGTGGAGATCTGCAGAAGATATTGCCAGTCAGGTTGATTTGAGGTCTGTGAGGGTGGTGGAGCGGCTGATTTCAGGCTAGAAAGCTGCTCTTCCTCCTCCTCTTCTTCAGTTTGTAGAGCGTTCTCTAGAGGGTGGGCCTGTACATCTCGCTTTTCCTATTTTAGGGGTGTGCCCTGGCGTTTGTCCTGGAACTAGGCAGGTTGGAAAGTTGCTAAACTTTGAAAGATTAAAAGGTTTTTTTTTTAATACAGTTGGGAAAAAAGATTTGTACCAGGTCTGTGTTTAATCTTTCAAAATTTATGACGCAAAATTAATGTATACACCATCAGTAATGTCTTAATGAATTAAACAGACAGGGCAAAAACATCTTATATTTCAAGAAATCTGTGCATGAATGCAGGTCTCCCGCTGTCTATGATGATGTCATCATTAATAATCAAACAACAGTAAAGCTGAGAAAGAGAAAAATCACTCACAGTTCAGACACTCTTAAATACTGAAAGCACTCTTTGTTCATTGCTTGTAATATGTTTCTTTGTTCCTCTTTATCATTTACTAGCTTATGTTTTGCAGCTATATTAGTTTATATATTTAAAATTATTAACATGCAATTGTTTTAATTAATGTTATAATGTGTAGTTATTTAAAAAAGCTTATTACATATATCATAATAAAAAACATTTAACGTTTTTAATAAATTCATAATATTAATATTAATAATTAATAAGGAAAAAGTTCAAGAATTGTTTTGGAATCGGATTGTGACTCCCAGAATCGGAATCGGATCGTGAGGTACCAATTAAAGATTTCCACCATTACTATACAATGATGTATTGTTGAATAATACAAAAGATAAAGAATTTAAAAAATAATTGCATATTAAATCGCAATCGCAATATTGGTTAAAAAAAATCGCAATTCGATTTTTTTCCAAAATCGTTCAGCCCTAGTTTAAGAAATGTATGATTTTGATGACCTTTAATTTGTTACCCGCAGGGACCCTGTATTCTTCACTTACATGTTTGCGGAAGAGGTCTGCGTGTGGTCCAAGCTGAGGGTCGATGTCTCTGATGAACTGCATGACGTCCTCCACCGTCCACAAGTTGGGGTCCTGTCCACTGGGTCGTGGGCTTTCTCTCGCGCTCAGAAAGCGTTCAGAACCTGGGCAGCAGTCAAATCAGACAATCAGTGAAAAATCAAGATCTTAAGAGTCCATAAGTTGTTTATGGTGGGGTCCTTACAGTGAATATTCTTCTATATTACATTTTCCTCACAAATAAATAAGTTCATTACATTAACAACACAGCAGTTTTGAGTAAAACTGAAAAATTACTGATTTGAAATATTAATGTTTGTCCTCATTTTGCTTTAAAGGATTAGTTCACCCCAAAATGAAAATTTCCTTATAATTTACTCACCCCCATCTCATCCAAGATTTCTTTCTTCAGTCGAAAAGAAATTAAGTATTTTGAAGAAAACGTTCCAGGGTTTTTCATCATATAATAGTTTTCAGTTGCAACCAAAATGCTGAAGGTCCAAATCAGTATGATGTAATTACGTCGGAACGGTCACGCTAGACGTAGGCAGAAGTACCGCCCCCGTGTTTACAAAGCGCTCGTGTGAAGACTAATACAAATGCCCTTTACCAAAAACACAAAATGTTCAACTTGAAAAATTAGGGATATATCGTTGGTTTACCTTTTTTTGCTAAAAAGCGTTTGTATTAGTCTTCACACAAGCGCTTTGTAAACACGGGGGTGGTACTTCTGCCTACGTCTAGTGTGACCGTTCCGACGTAATTGCGTCATCCTTAGCACCTCGCAGAGCTGCACAAGATGAACAATTTAGGTTAAAAAGTATATTCATTTAAAATTTTTTTTGAAAATGACCGATCGTTTCGCTAGATAAGACACTATTCCTCATCTGGGATCACACAGAGCCTCTGGAATCCATCGAAGCCCTTTGAAACTGCATTGATTTGGACCTTCAACATTTCGGTTGCAACTGAAAAGCATTATTTGAACATCTTGGATGGCATTGGGGTGAGTAAATAATCAGGAAATTTTCATTTTGGGGTGAACTAATCCTTTAACAGCAGCACCCAAGCTACACAAGTCTGCGTAAACCACCCAGAACAGAGGAGTCAATGTCACAGAGGAGTCAATGTCACGAATCTGCCTACATTTGATTAGTAACAGAAATTATGCAGAAATAAAACTTTTCGGGTTTATATTAGATTTAATAACAATATTTATATAGCGCTTTTCTAGGCACTCAAAGCGCTTTATATGGTAACGCTTTATATTAACGCTTTATACACCAATGTGCAGCATCCACCTGTGTGATGCGACGGCAGCCATATTGCGCCAGAACGCCCACCACACACCAGTTTATTGGTGGAGAGGAGACAGAGTGATAAAGCCAATCAGTATAGGGGGAGGATTAGAAGGCCAAGATGGATAGAGGCCAATGGGCAAATTTGGCCAGGATGCTGGGGTTACACCTCTACTCTTTTTCGAAGGACATCCTGGGATTTTTAATGACCACAGAGAGTCAGGACCTCGGTTTAATGTCTCAGCCGAAGGACGGTGCTTGTTACAGTATAGTGTCCCCATCACTATACTGGGGTGTTAGGACCCACACAGACCACAGGATGAGCACCCCCTGCTGGCCTCACTAACACCTCTACCAGCAGCTACCTAGTTTTCCCAGGAGGTCTCCCATCCAGGTACTGACCAGGCTCAACCCTGATTAGCTTCAGTGGGAAACCAGTATTGGGCTACAGGGTGTTATGGCTGCTTTGATTTGATTTTCACTATAAGAATTTGTTTCAGTGTGCAAATGATCTTAAAAGGTGGGGCTAGTTTGTATACCTGTTGAGCCCAGACGATGTAGTTTCCCCGGTGAGCTGCTATTCTGAGAGAGGGGACGCACTGACAAGCCATGTCCGGGAGACAAATGTGTTTTCTCCAAGACCTCAGAGCTGCCAACCCCATTCTCTATCAGGAAGGGCTCTGATAAAGTGCAAAAATACACAAACACACACCATTTAACACTTAGAACTCTTAATTGCTTTGGATCAATTCTCAAACAAGAGGTTTCAATTGGTTTCTTGTTCACATCAAATTTGAACTTCTTATTGATTTAAGCAAATTGCATGTTGCATTGCATGTGTGCGCAAAATAGTAAGTACAATTGTCTACAATTTGCACATTAAATGCACATGGCTTGTTGATCAAAACTGATGAGTTGATTCTCAGTTAAATTGTCAAACATTCTTTCATCGTGTGAACCATCACATGCATAATGAACGATTCAATTATCAAAATCTGTCAGACATGAGAGTATAAATACATCACATGGAGATATTTGCAATATCTGTTAAATTGGCAAATGGCCTGACATTGTAATAAAGTAGGAATTACAATCAACCAATCGAGTTTGAAATCATATATATAAAGAGTTTGTCCAGCAAAATCACTACCATTTCAGAGGAACGTCACAGCCCTAAACAGTGCAAGCAGTACTGTATTTAAATGCATTTATTTTTGTAGAAATGTGTTATATGTAGCAATAGGAAGATATGTAAGAATGTGTGGTGGTGTTAGGAGAAAACATAAATAGTATGCAACATTCTTGTGTAGTATAGAAAGCGTCAGTGTCAACAAATATTTCCATGGTGAAAAAACATCTAAACATTTTGACCAGTGTGGCTCACATGATGACAAAACCCCTTTTTTTTTGGTGGCATTGGCCAATTTATTGACATAATAACTAGGTTTTGAAGCATGAATTAAATGTTTTGGGTGAATTACTACATTTTGTAGACATGCAATAGAGTTCTGATGTTCCAGCAAACAGTTGTGACAATTGCACAGAATGTTAGGACAAAGCGATGGAGAAAAACAGTAAATGCTGTTTTAGCAGTGTGAAATACCTTCTGAGGAGATACGGTGTTTTTTAGCTATTTTGTGTGGTACAGGATTGCTATGGTAGGCGTCATGCTGAAGGAATCTCTTAGTTCCTCGACCAGGTCCAGAACTCAGACTTTCTGTAAAGTTTCTTCTCTCTGCAACATACACAAGGCCCTCTTTTTATGTCTACACAACTGTAAGATAGTAATGAGTGACAGCAGACATGTTTGCACGCATGAGCACTGACCTGTGTACGTCCGGCTGTCATAGTGAACTCCTCCCAGAGGCACGGGCTGATTGCCAAACAATGGGTCGCAGTGGAGGTTGTGACAGAGTTTCTCCAGAAAGCGCAGCACATACGTCACACTGTTCACTGCCGGCAGTGTTAGAGTGTGGTGCTGCTGCTCAAAGTAGGCTGTCAAAGTCAAATGGGCAAAATTCTGTGGTTATTATTAGTCTATGATCAAATAAAAATAAACATGCTGCATGCTGTGTTCTGTAAATACTGCTCCTCAGAGAACACGTCTCTGCATGAGCTCTGATTTTGGGTTGTTTATAATGCGCATTTGGGAACTTTTGAGGCTCTTAGATAATTTCTGTTAGCTTTGTGGGTCTGTGTGTGCTTACCTGATATGAGCTCTCCTCCATGGCCTGGTTTGAGGCAGGAGAAGACTATGCTCTGGTTATGTGCACAGTCAACACAGGCCTGGACACACTGCTGCAGTACAGAGGAAGCTCGGCCAGGCCCAAAGTGATCTGGCAGGGACTGTATACGTCGTGCATCCAGATGGGGACCAACTTTTCCATACTTATTTAAGTACACAC
Organism: Romanogobio albipinnatus; assembly: GCA_023566225.1. Classification (NCBI taxonomy): domain Eukaryota; kingdom Metazoa; phylum Chordata; class Actinopteri; order Cypriniformes; family Gobionidae; genus Romanogobio; species Romanogobio albipinnatus. The sequence goes on along the minus strand of CM042252.1, from coordinate 39,622,833 downwards.
ATACTGAGACACAGGGAAGTTGTTAGGAAAGACAGTATGTAACAAGGACTGAAAATGTCTTTGCCATGGTAAATTTTAAAATATTTAAGACACTTGCAGTACCTGTCGGGGCCTGTAGGGCAGCGCTGGGAATAGTGGCATTGTCCAGTGGAACTGAGCTAGTGTCTGGTTCTGGAGTGCTACTGCTTGGGGAGGTGGGCATAGGATTGGGTACCAATCGGGGCTTTCTCTGTATACAAAGAAATAAGCAGTCAGGAGAAATTTGCATAAATAACTCTTGCCTTATAGTTTTCGAGTCACACCTTGCTGCCAGGTTTGGGGCCTCTCTTTTTTGGAATCTTGATGGGTTCTGTTGGGATCTGCTGCACCTTCTGGGCCCAGCTGGCTGGCAGTTTGCCTCTGGGTTTGCTGATAGGTCTACCAGGACCTCCAATTGCTCCTTCCAGCCACGCTGTCCTTTTGGCCCAGCTTAGCTAGAAGACAACATAAAAATACAACACATTCAAACTATCATTTGAAATATTTTGGTAGCAATTCCATACATTAAAATCAATCTAAACATATTTTTACAAGATGAAATTATTCCATTTAAAATAATTAATTTAGATTAGTTAAACATTTTAAATTAACTGCAGCAATTAACATTTTGTCAGAAACTCTAGTAAATCACATGTTGTCTATTCAGAATCGTGGGAGATTTATGATCGCGGATTGTGTTGATACTTATTTCATTTGATTGCTAACACCCCTATAGTGTCATATTTAGGGATGCACCAATACCGATACCAGTACTTGGGTGTCAGTCCGATACTGTGCTCATGTACTCGTAAAACTACCCCGATACAACCGCACCCGATACCATTTTATGGCAACGCATCTTCGGATAAAATAAAACATTGTTAGAAGAACTGTAATGGTATTATTAAGTACTCATATCGGTACTTGGTATAGGCAAGTACCCAAATGTAAATACTTGTACTTGGTCTGAAAAAAAGTGGTATCGGTGCATCCCTAGTCTTATTCTAACTGAATATATGAATAAATGGAAGAATTTTACATAAAAAGATGACATGCATTTAATTAGGTTAGAAAAAAATTGCTTATAAAGGTAAAAAAAAATTATTATTATTTCTTTTTAGAAAAATGCTACTGCCACTTTGGGAGTCAGCTGTCCATGGCAGTCTTAAGTACTAGAACAATAGCACACTCAGCAAAAGATATCTAGATATAGTTTTTTGTCAATACCGCACACCCACTACTTTTGACTACTTTTTCAAATTGTGATGACTCTAAATACTTTTATACCTTGCTTCCTGGTTTGGGGCCTCGTTTTTTGGGAATTTTAATAGATTCCAGTTCCTTTCCAGGCTGACTTGTCTGGGAACCAAGTGTTCCTTTCTGACCCCAGGGCCCAGATAGTTTGGTTTTCTTGCGACCAGGCTTGCGTTTCTTCTGAGGTGGGGGTCGACCAGGCGTAGGGGTCATACCTGTCCCCTCTATGCCACCATCTGGTAGGGCAACAAGTGCACCTAGCGTCTTCGGTAACCCAACTGCAAAAAAAAAAAAAAAAAAAAAAATTTTTATATATATATATATATATATATATATAGATATATATATATATATATATATATAATAAAATAAAAGAGAAAAAAGAAAAACAGGACAATACAAAACAACGTGCGGCTTTGTGCGCAGAGCTGACCCAATTTCTTTGAGTCATTTTAACAAAGAAACGAGTTGTGTTACACATTTTAGGTGCTGGTGGCCTCTGAAGTGTATAAAAAAAAATGCGAGAGTGCACAACAAGCAAAAAGAGGAAGGGAGAGAGAATTCAATAAAAATGGAGAGAAAGATCCAAACATCTGAATTGAGATTCTTGAAAACAAAAAAGCAAGATAGAATGAAAAGTCTATAAACTTTACCCACATTAAACATTTATCAAAATTAAATTGAGTAAACAAAACACACCAGAAGAATCACAAGAGAGCAAACACACACAAACAAACACTAAAAGAGAGCAAACACACACAAACACTTCAGAGCTTTACGGACCTGTTAGTGAGGCCATGATTGCAGTTTGAATTCATCCAACTCAGGGAAATGAAGACAACACAACCTCACAGAACTAGGGTCTGCTCTTGATCTTGCAGTGCATGTCAATTTGTGGCATCTTATTCTCTCAGTCAATTCACTTCCTTCCTGCCCCTTAGTTTCGATCTTCTCTCTAAAGCTTTAAAGCCTGCTGATAGTCACACAACGACCATCTTTCTAGTACTGTTAACCCTGAAAGTCATTTATACACAAACACGTTGGAGTTTGTTTTGGCTCTATCCCAGACTGATACGTTTACACATTTTCCCAGTTTCCTTCAAGCATAAAGAAATTCACAAAATAAAACATCATAACAACTTGCTTACCATGAATAGCTGTGAAGTTTAGTGTGTATTTAGAGGCCTGACAAGGTGTTTCCTTCTCTGCAAAACTCACTGGCCTTGCATTGTCTCTTTAACCCTCTTCGCTCATCCTACCCAAACAGTCACACCAGCTCTTCAATGCGAGGCCCGCTATTGGGCACAGGGATTGCAGCCGTGCCAGCTGGGAGGATGCCAACCCCTTGTAAACCAAAACTCTCAAGTTCTCACTGATTTTCTCTCTATCAAATGCCTTTATTGCTTAAAGGAACAATTAAACCGAAAATGAAAATGCAGATATTATTTACTCACCTTTTTTTTGGTGAATTATCCCTTTAAAACACATTTTTATTTGTTTTTTTAACCCCACTTTTTTCCCCATTGTTGGGTATCATAAGATCTACTAAACACATTAAGACAATTGTGGCAAGCAGCGCGGAGCCAACAGGAGTGTGACGACAGTGGAAGATGAGAGAGGACCAGGCATGGACTTTATGTTGTTGTTGTTTTTTTAGTTTATGCGGGAGTCATTCCGTGAGTGGCTGCTGCTTTACTTTTGGTTTGTTGTTTATGTTTATTTTGTGATTAAAGTTTCACGTCGAACGTTCGCCGGTTCCCACCTTTGCTACAAACATAAACTTACATAATGTAAATTGCATAAAGTTCTTTTCCAATATGTCACTGATTCAACTCACTAAAACCACTCATTTACCAGACAACAACAAGTACAAATCCCAAACTCATAGGTAAGGCTCTAAAAGTTGTATTCAGTTCAAAAGTTTGGGGTCGGTAAGATTTTAAAAGGAATCTCTTAAAGGTTGTATTTATTTGATCAAAAATACAGTAAAAACAGTACTATTGTGAAATACGTAATAATATTTTAATATATTTTAAAATGTAATTTATTCATGTGACAGCAGAGCTTACTCATAGCATCATTACTCCAGTCTTCAGTGTCACATGATCCTCCAGAAATCATGCTAATATGCTGATTAGTGCTCAAGAAACATCTCTTAGTATTATCAATGTTGAAACAGTTTAAAGGGATAGTTCACCTAAAAATGAAAATTTGATGTTTATCTGCTTACCCCCAGGGCATCCAATATACAGGTGCTGGTCATATAATTAGAATATCATCAAAAAGTTGATTAATTTCACTAATTCCATTCAAAAAGTGAAACTTGTATATTATATTAATTCATTACACACATACTGATATATTTCAAACGTTTATTTCTTTTGATTTTGATGATTAAAACAGACAATCCCAAATTTAGAATATTGTGAAAAGGTTCAATATTGAAGACACCTGGTGCCACACTCTAATCAGCTAATTAACTCAAATCACCTGCAAAGGCCTTTAATGGTCTCTCAGTCTAGTTCTGTAGGCTACACAATCATGGGGAAGACTGCTGACTTGACAGTTGTCCAAAAGACGACAATTGACACCTTGCACAAGGATGGCAAGACACAAAAGGTCATTGCAAAAAAGGCTGGCTGTTCACAGAGCTCTGTGTCCAAGCACATTAATAGAGAGGCGAAGGGAAGGAAAAGATGTGGTTAAAAAAAAGTGTACAAGCAATAGGGATAACCGCACCCTGGAGAGGATTGTGAAACAAACCCCATTCAAAAATATGGGGGAGATTCACAAAGAGTGGACAGCAGCTGGAGTCAGTGCTTCAAGAACCACTACGCACAGACGTATGCAAGTTCCAACAGGACTTGGCACCTGCACACAGTGCCAAAGCAACCAGTACCTGGTTTAAGGACCATGATATCCCTGTTCTTAATTGGCCAGCAAACTTGCCTGACCTTAACTACATAGAAAATCTATAGGGTATTGTGAAGAGGAAGATGCGATATGCCAGATCCAACAATGCAGAAGAGCTGAAGGCCACTATCAGAGCAACCTGGGCTCTCATAACACCTGAGCAGTGCCACAGACTGATCGACTCCATGCCACGCCGCATTGCTGCAGTAATTCAGGCAAAAGGAGCCCCAATTAAGTATTGAGTGCTGTACATGCTCATACTTTTCATGTTCATAATTTTCAGTTGGCCAAGATTTCTAAAAATCCTTTCTTTGTATTGGTCTTAAGTAATAGTCTAATTTTCTGAAATACTGAATTTGAGATTTTCCTTAGTTGTCTGTTATAATCATCAAAATTAAAAGAAATAAACATTTAAAATATATCAGTCTGTGTGTAATGAATGAATATAATATACAAGTTTCACTTTTTGAATAGAATTAGTTAAATAAATCAACTTTTTGATGATATTCTAATTATATGACCAGCACCTGTATAGGTGACTTTGCTTCTTCAGTAGAACACAAATTAAGATTTTTGCCTCCAACCGTAGCAGTCTGTCGTCGTAGTAATGCATGTGAATGGTAACAAAATCTATGAGAGTAAAAAAAAAAACATGCACGGACAAATCCAAATTAAACCCTGCGGCTCGTGACGACACATTGATGTCTTAAGACACAAAACAATCGGTTTGTGCGAAAAACCAAACAGTATTTATATCATTCTTTCATTGTGTACAGATCTTACTCACCGGAAGTGCATGTCCAACAGCCTTGAGCTAAAATCAGGTAAGTGAGGTCTGTACACGATCTGGCTTGCTTAAACTACGCCAGATTGTTTACAGACCTCATTCACCGGAAGGGTTAGCGCGCTCAATGCTGTTGGACATAGTGGTGTATTAGAGGTAAAAAAATTATATAAATACTGTTTGGTTTCTCGCACAAACCAATCGTTTCATGTCTTAAGACATCAATGTGTCGTCACGAGCCGCAGGGTTTAATTTGCATTTGTCTGTGCATGTTTTTTTTTACTCCCATAGATTTTGTTACCATTCACATGCATTATACGACTGACAGACTGCAACAGTTGGAGTTAAAAATATTAATTTGTGTTCTACTGAAGAAACAATGTCACCTATATCTTGGATGCCCTGGGGGTAAGCAGATAAACATCAAATTTTCATTTTTGGGTGAACTATCCCTTTAATGTTTTTGTGGAAACTTTTGTGATACATTTGTTTTCAGGATTCTTTGATTCATAGAAAGTAAAAAAACAGCATTCATTTGAAACAGAAATTGTACAATGTAAAACATTTTACAGTCACTTTTGATCCATTTGATGCATCCTTGCTGAATAAAAGTATTTAAAAAAAATTTATAAAAAATTTGACCCCAAAAAGTTTAGAATGGTAAATTGCATAAATGTGCTTTTCCATTAAGTCACTAATTCAATCTCTAAAACCCCTCTCATTCAACAGAAAACAATAGGTAATACTCTCAAAGTTGTGAGAGTGTATTTAGCACTGGCCTCTTTAAATGAGGTCTTTTGTTCTTCAACATCTCTGTTCATGAATTGCTACTAAGTGATTCCTACCTTTAGTGCCTGGCGGCTGCAGGTTGTCTCCAGTGAGCGTGCACCAGCCGACAGGGAAGATGTCTCTGGAATCGTAGCGGCAGTAGTAATCAAAAGCGCCCCGCCAGCCGTCAAAGGTGACCAGCACCTCCACACCCCGCAGCGCGCCCACTGTAGCAGGACAGATGAAGTGAGGATTCTTCCTGTCCACCGCCTCCAGCTTCATCCCCACCTCGAAACAGTTCTGCTCTGGAGCAGGTGGCTCTTGCTGGGGGCCAAAGAGAAGTAAAAGAGAAACATATTAGACAAAAAGTATCAACGGCATTCGTTGCTTCTATTAGCATCAAATGACCAGAACATGTTAAAATAATAGCTGAACAAAAACAATGAACTTGTCTTTGACCTATTGTGTGTGTTGCTCTTTGCAACAGATACCTTGTGAAAGATTCGAGCAGGGGCCATTTCTGCTCCGTTGAGTGTTTTTAATAAGAACATGGGCCATGATGATGCGTTCAGACGAAACCCTAGAAAACAACATAGAACATTAAATATGTCAAATATAACTCCATATTGTTCAAAACACATTTTTATGAAGGCAAAGGACGTTGCTGATTACTTGTGTTTCAAGATGAGACAGCATTTAAAAAATCTTTTTGTGATCGGTTTAATTTGCTCTTTTGCATTATTAAAAACATGTAAATTATTGTGCTTTAGCTAAAATCTGAAGATGTGCTAATGGGGTAAAATCACTTATCTTTACTTGAATGATTTTTTTTTAAAAATCTATCCGCTTGTTACTTCTGACGTCACACGTCACCGTTTCCGGGTCCAATCGCTCTATCAGAAACCAAAAGTAAACGGTGTGCTGTAATACTACAGAAACATCATGATCTTAACCTCTTTCTGCATACCAAAATCTCCATTGGCCAAACAGTGATTCATCTTTTCAGAATTGTTAAAATATTGGTGTCCGGGATGTCCAAAAGACTGTAGTGTACATTGTGAGTTTTTAAAAGCTATACATAAATAGTGTTGAAACGAAGTCGAGGTTTGGACCCGGACACAGTATTTGTTACGTCTTAATGACGTAGTCTTAAAGGGATAGTTCACCCAAAAATGAAAAATATCCCATAATTTACTCATCCTCAAGCCATCTTAGGTGTATATGACATGGAGTTATATAAAAAAAATGTCCAGGCTAATCCAAGCATTATAATGGCAGTAAATGGGGGAATAAAGGCCTTCTGAAGTGAATCAATGGGTTCGTGTAAGATATCCATATTTAAAACTTTATAAATTAAAATATCTAGCTTCCGATGGGTATTCAACTTAACTGTAAAGCCTCTCACAGTTCAAACCGCTTACGCTACGGCTGACATCATCGTAGTGCTAGTTACGCTTTTTTCGTTAAGTTGAATATGGAAGGCGGTCTGCCGGAAGCAAGATTTTTTACTTTATAACATGTTAAATATGGATTTTTTTCTTACAAAAACCCATCGATTCTCTTCAGAACGACTTTCTTAACCCCCAAGAGCTGTATGGATTACTTTTATAATTGATGGATACTCTTTTTTGGGCTTCAAATTTTGGGCTGTCATTGACTGCCATTATAAAGCTTGGAAAAGCCAGGACATTTTTTAATATAACTCCGATTTTATTCATCTGAAAGAAGAATGTCATACACACCTAGGATGGCTTGAGGGTGAGTAAATCATGTGGTAATTTTCATTTTTATTTGAACAATGTCCTTAACAAGCAGATTTCACTGTGAATAGAATCAAAGTTTTATAATTGTGAGATTCTAGAGACCTAGTGGCGGCTGCAGCATGCCTCCGTTTTTCTCGCAATTGCCAATGGGCTGGATTTCTGCCGAGTCCACTAAGCGCCAGAAATCGTTCTTGTTGTCACTACCGTCCAATCGCAGGCGAAGACGTGAACCCGTCAGGCCCACCACTGTAGCAATGCAGGTCGATGTAGTGTTTCTAGGATCCTGAGCTTCCAGCTTCATGCCAGCCTTAAACTCATTCACCGGAGGGGCCGTGCTCTGAGAATAAGGGTATTTTTTTTTCATAATGTGGTAGTGCTATCAGGTATGACAATTAAAATTGGTCCATAATAACGAATAGTGTTTCACAGTTGCATGTGTGCATGAAAAGACTCACTTGTCTGAAGCAGTGAGCAGGAGCAGCGACTGCTCCTGACTCTTTCAGGTACTTCTCCCAACTGAAAAGCCCTTAAAAATAAAGGTAAACATGTCAGCATCAAACGACTCTTAAACGGGATCTATTATGCCCATTTTTACAATTTAAGTCTAATTTTAGTCATTTATGTCTCAGGTGTCCCCACAATGTGTCTGTGAAGCTTAAAATACCACACAGATCATTTATAAATCCATGTTGTAAATACTCATTTCTGTCTACAATCAAGAACAGGCTGTTTTCATGCATGTGCCTTTAAATGCAAATGAGCTGCTGCGTGCCGCCCCCTCTCCACACAGTTCCTGCCTCAATCGGATTCTCAAAGCAAGAGACGCGTCATGCCCTTCGCGTGACACACCGCAGCCTCAATAGCGCAGTATGGCAGATGTCTCGCTTTTATTTCGTTTTTCCTTTTTAATTCAAAATAAGCGCAATAAAAACGGAAGTGCGCCGCGAAGCTCAGTGCAAGCAGTCCATTAGCTTCTTCAGTTGTGTTTTATCAGGGTTGGAGCTGAACTTTGCAGGAAGGTAGATCTCCAGGAATAGGATTGGGCACCGTGATCTAGGAGAAAATTAAGTCTTCCCAGACTAGTTTCAGCTGTACTTTACAATAATGCTGAATATGACCCAATTTAGGTATCTGACTCAAAGCAGCTACTTAAGTGTAGTGATTTTGCTACCTTGGTACTGTGATGGCACACGAGAGGGGCGACCACTGCGAGAGCGCTTGATCCGTCTGCCATCTTTCCATTCATTAGCTACCGGAAGAGTAACAGACTTCAAAATCACAACCTGATAAGTCAGAATATCTCCCCAAATAACAGTTATAACGACTGTTATCGAAATCATGGCAAAATGCTTATCTGGCCGAGTCTGTTATGTCTTATGTGAATGTAAATAATTGATTGAAAATCAGATGTGAAGTGAATTAGAAATAAAATAAATAAAACGTGAATGAGTAAATTTGTACTGCTCTTGTCTTAACTGAGAAAATTGTTACTTTAAAAATGATGAATCTATATTTAATTTGTACAGTGAGAACTGAATGCAGAGGGTTTTTTTTTTTTTTTTTTTACATTTGATTACCTTATTTCTATAGTATTTCTTACCTGAATACTATTGTTAGACCTACTTGAAAAAACACTGAACACTGAAGAAGCACTGTTTATTTAATTTGTATCTTTGCTATATTTTATTTATTTGTGCTACTTGTCATTTGTTTATTTGTTCTTACTTTCTCACTGACTGTTTACCTTTATATTACTTACTGTGCGTTCACACAGAGCTCCGGGCGAGAGCGGCACGTCTTGGACGATTTGGGCATCGAGGAGAGTTGAAATCAGGTCAACTTTATGGTAATGAGCTATGACGTGGTTCGGCAGCAACCAGGCAGCAAACCAATCGGAATGTAGAAGTGCTCTGCTCGAGAGGATTCCAAAGGGCGCAGTGCTGTAAACTTTGGTACCGACCACATTAGTTCCCAAGCAAAATGGAGAGGTTGATCATTGCTGTGGCGGGTTTGATAAGAAGGCACGCAACACTATTTAAAGGCAACATTTTCGCTCTAGAACACTTGTTTTTCAGCAGGAATGCAATTAATTTGCTCAAAACAACACCAATTTGACCAATTGTATTAGAGGTCGACCGATTCATCGGTTTTTCCGGTTACTCTGCACCAATAGCTGATTGGTGGAACAATCAGTTATCGGCAAAAATCCACACCGATAGTTTTTCCGGGTTGCGTCCGTTGCTGGAGCGGCTGAGAAGGGTGTGCTGTTATTACACAGTATAAGAGTGTTGAGAAGGGTCTGTACTTCGTGGAATTATCAACTTCACGTGAATTGTGCCTCGGCACGGCACGGCACAGAGGAATCCAATTTTTTTTGAGGAGAATGTGCATGGTGAATTGGTGAATTGCTCCGTCTCATAGCTAGCACAAAATAATTGATATTTACCATAATGCACATAGCAAAACGAGAAAGGCACAACAAAGAAAACTCTGTAACTGTATAAATTAAGCAGACAAGTGTGCTTCTATTACATAATTTAACCAGTGAAATGTCTTGTCCAGTTGAAAAAAAGCAGTCTCTGCGTCTGTTTTGAACCCCTTTCAAAAGCCATTGTTTTCGCATAGGCCCAGTTGAAGTCTCTTTTTTTCTGTAGCCACTCCGAGGGTGTGTCTCAATCAGCTCCCTAATTCAGTAGTCAGGGCACTGCTCAGGGAGTCAGCCCGTTGACTTATGTCCTGATCAGTGTCCTGACTACTGAACTAGGGAGCTGATTGAGACGCACCCCGAAAGTCTGAAGTCTTTTGCATTTTACAACGGATGACTCTTTCTGGATCTGCCATCAAATTTATAAGTTTAATTATATCAAATGCTGTGAGAAAAGGCTATAAATCTCCACCTCCAACATCCTCACACGCAATATAGCCTACTAGCTGGGACACCTTCTTTATGTGTACAGATGTGACATAATGACGCAAAGACATGCTTTGCGTCAGTACCACTGAAACTAAAAACATAACTACAAGCTTACCTTTGTAAATCGAGCTAAGGTAAGCAGATAGTATTGAACACTGGCTGGTTATGTACTTGCTCAAAAATTTATTTGGGATAATTTTTAACCCATAAAGTTATGGACTGCAGCTTATACCCTACTTGTGGTCAGTCTGCACAAATGCCGATCAATATAATTGTTTGCTTTGGCCCCTTTAAATAAAGTTTAAAAAAAGACCAAGCCTTCGTTCTACGTCAGAGCGTCAGCGACAGTGTCCACAAATCTTTCTACAGCATCGTTGGCAGGGCAGCCAGAGCGAAGTTTGGCGCTCTCGCCAGCGGCGGTGTGAACGCACAGTTAAGCTAGTATACTTTGCTGTGGTATCTATTTTGGAATCGAGATTTGTGAAATTTCACCGGTATCTAAAATGTTGGTGTCGAATCAACCTTATTTATTACAAAACATGTTTACATGGGTCAATAACAACGAAAACAATAACTTTTTATTTAGATAAATTAAACAAATTATGTTTTTTTTTTATAAAAAATAGAGGTTACACTTTATTTTAAGGTGTCCTTGTTACAGTGTAATTATACATTTTAGTACTGAGTAATATTAATTAGCTACTTGTACTTACTATAAGGTTAGGGATAGGATTAGGTTTGGTTTAGGGTGAGTTAAATGCAATTATACACAATTTGATAATCACAGTATGATAATTGAAATGGCTAGATGACATCACTGTTTTCTCCAGAGCGGCTGTACCGCCGAATCAAATTATGTTGCATTATTTTCCTGTTTAACACTGTGAAGCTGCTTTGAAACAATCTGCATTGTAAAAAGCACTATATAAATAAAGTTGACTTGACAATTCATAGTTATTACTATAGAAACTACATGTAACAAGGACACTGTAAAATAAAGTGTTACCATAATAGGAAAAAAATATGTATTAGTAACTTGTCAGTAACAATCTGACATAATCAAAAGTAACATAATGTGACAACATTATACATTTATTTATAAAATATGATTTATTTTGTTTTTAAGATTCATGCATTTATACATTTGTTTTAAAAACCTTAACATTTAATTAAAATTCCAATATTTTCTATAGGCACATTTATAAATAAATATATATTAACGTACTAAACAAATAAGAGTCTCACCTTTCTGAGGTACAGGTTTCTTCATGATCCAGCTTTTTCAACCTCTCTGCAAAACATTACCACAAAACTGAGATTTCAAAGCTGTTTCTTATATTAATGTCTGTTTTATGTGGTTAGATCTGGCCTGTCTGTCTCTCATGCAGTGAATTGCTGTCCTGGTCAGCTGTCACTGGTCTCTCATTCTTAACATGCTGAACACTGCCAGTTATATTCCCCAAAGGACAATAACATGTGCATGGATAAAACAACTAGCTAAAACGAATTTTTTTTTTTTTTAACACAAATTGACCGCTTTTCCATTTCTCTTTCTGGACTGACCCAAAGGGTCGTTGGGTCAGAGGCTTAACAACCAGCATTGACCTAAAAGGTTAACGTTAAGTAGTAAACAAAAAGCGACCTGTTTGGGCAGTGCTGATAGAGAGACGGAGCCCTTCATATTGAAATTAATAATAACATAATAACAAGATAATAACACTATAAACGATAAGATCCCGTTAAACCATCGTTTTTGTAGCAGTCAGTACAATTTCAGTCAATACAAGTTATTCTGCACACGCGCATCTGACAATGTCTGTGGTCGTAAACCCGTCCTTAAATGCAGATTAAATCAATAAAACTAATTGTATGGGTACAGATACCTCAAAAGATGGCTCCCTGTCTCCCAGTTTTCCAGTTCTGTTCAAAAGCAGAGCGCCTTTGAGCGCCAAACACACAGTCCCTCCCTCTCCATAAATGACAGCGCGGAGTAGTGGCGGGGATGTGATTCATCAGTGCATCGAATCTTTTGAATCAGTTCATTAAAAAGATTCGTTCGGTCGATACGCATGGAAATGGATGAATCGTTCACTTATAAGATTCGTTCACGAACCAAACACAGCTACAGCCTCATTTCACGGGGACGCCACTCTTTCAATTCGACAACTCGAACAAAAGCTTATTCTTTATTTTTTGTACATTGAAAATCACGCCAAACACTCTAGGGATGATTTATGTGCATTTAGCGATACAAAATAGATTTTTTAAAGAACACAGCATACAAAACACCACAATCAACAAATATGCAGCTATGCTACGTAGCATCATGTCATGTTTCGTATATAGCATTTTTCAATTTCATATTTATTTACGCTCGACCACGACCATAGGAAACGGACAGTAAAATAGACTTATTTATTTGTTATTGTAAGGCAACACTTCACCTCTAATGCACATACAAGCATTAGCTAAATGCTAACCTCTAGCAACTCTCTTGAGTCATTTTGTGTTTTTCCTCTACATTTTCGAAACTACGAACGTTATAAAGTGATCATGTAATAATTGTTACGCAATTATTACGGATGGTAGGAAGGGGACTGTTTACCTTGCGCGGAAAGGTTTTTGTGTGATTTCTTTAGTGTTTATCCGCCATGTTTTTAGTGCGCGTGTAGTCTTGTGTGTGTCTGTAGCAGCGTGTGGAGAGGGAGGGGCTGCACGCGACTGCACGGGGCGATTAGACTCCTATCAAAATAGGTCAAGAAGGCAAATGCTAGTTATCTATAATGTGTAGGGTTGTTCACCAAAAGGTGTGGAATAAAAACTGAACAATTTATTTTGTTTCTTTTATCCTTTTGAACAGGTCACTTTTCATCTTACATTTTAAAAAATCACACGCTTTTTATTTATTTTACATTTAGCTTATTCATTTACTTACCTTTTATTTATTGCAACGTTCTCCACATATGTGTGCAACAGAGTGCTTGTAATAAGAATGATCTTTGACACATTTAAGGGCAGCAGTCGCGGCCTAATGTTTATGGAGTCAGACCTGTAACCTCGAAGGTTGCAGGTTCGATTCTCAATACTGACAGGAAAATGTATGAAAAGCACTCGTATTTCCCTCCGAATAGCCCCTTGAGCAAGGCACCTAACCCCCAATTGCCCCTGGGCCCAAATGGCTGCCCACTGGTATCCACAGAGTTTGCAGTGTGTGTGTGTGTGTGTGTGTGTGTGTGTGTGTGTGTGTGTGTGTGTGTGTGTGTTCACTACTCATTGCTCCTAATGTGTGCACTAATTTGGATGGGTAAAATGCACAGGACAAATTCTGAGTATGGGTTATCATATTTGGCCTTCACGTCATGTCACTTTCACTGTCACAAGATGAAGACAACTTATCTTTTCATTTGTATCACTTTTTGCTAAAATGTACAATGAAGAATGCAGGATTGTGAACATTTTCTTTTTTTAGTGGCTTAACTTAAAAAATTAAGTTACCTGGTTGCCTTAAAAGTTAATACAATGAAGGAGACTAGTTTAAAGGTCCCGTTCTTCGTGATCCCATTGTTCAAACTTTAGTTATTGTGTAATGTTGCTGTTAGAGCATAAATAATACCTGTAAAATTATAAAGCTCAAAGTTCAATGCCAAGCGAGATATTTTATTTAACAGCAGTTCCCTTTCAAAGCCTACAGCGAACGGCCGGCTTGGACTACATCCTGGTACTTCCTTCATAAATGACGTCAGTAGAACAGTAGAACAGACTAACCTCCGCCCACAAGAATACGCGAAAAAGGGGGCGTGGTCTTGTTGCTGTCCCACATGGAGAAGAGGATGTGTCGCGTGGAGAAAAGGAATTGTTGCGTTTGTCTTCGGTCGAGACGCTGTTATTTTCATCCCGGAGTCAAATCACCTTTGTTTGGCTTTCCCAGGGACGCTGTAGAGATCATTGAGCGCATATTTCTCCCGTTAAGAGGCGTGACCTTTCCACGTTCGCTAAGCTGCGGTCAAATCACAACACGGGAACCGCTGGCACAATCAGAACTCGTTACGTATTTCTGAAGGAGGGACTTCATAGAATAAAGGACGTCATCAGCCGTTTTTAGGAGAGTGAAAACAGCGGTATACAGATAAGTCAATTGTGTGGAAAATACTGTTTTTTTTTACACGCGAAACATGATCACATGTTAAATTGCACACTGTAAACACAATCAAAGCTTCAAAAAAAACACGAAGAACGGGACCTTTAATCAACAGAAACTCAAAATTGTATGTTCTCCGAACCACATTAATTATCAAAGTTGATTTGATAAAAGAAAAAAGTTGTAATAAAAAAAATCATGAAAATTATTTATTACAGTACAGACAAAGGTGTTTCAATTGAAAATTAATTTGTCAACATTATTATGTAATTTCAACTATGACTATCTAAATAAAATAAAGCGTGTAATAAGCAACAATTTAAATTATATTGTGTAAAAACATAATATACATTATATACATGTTTCTAAAATGATGACTGCCTCACAGTTGTTGATTCATTAAAAACAATCAAAAGGTATTTAGCAAAGAGACAACAGTGTGATGTTTAATATGATTTAATATAATATATAAGTAAAAGATTTTGCAATAGAACGATTTTGCATAGAACAAAACATTATTTCAAAACAAATACAGGCAAAGAGTTATTGAGCAAGCAGCGGTTGTCTTGTAGGCGAGGTCGCACAGCTGTGGAGCGTGACACGAGGGCGGGGCGCAGAAGGAGGGCGCGTCCAAAAGATCCTCCTCAGAGGCTCTTACCTGAAAAAACTACAGGAATACTTACGCCATAGTGGAGGCATGTCGAGGACGCGAACACAGGATGATTTTTTTTAATTAGCTAGGCACCTATTTCGAGATACAGCATGTATACGACTGAACGCAGGCGCATGAGCCTGCACGAGACCAAGAGAAAGGATCCCGTGCGAGTTTCAGCTGGAAGTTTATGGCAGGACCCTTTGGCTCTCGAACTAGGCAGCGGGAGTAAAGGCATAATATCCCCGCGGAGTCGGACCAGGGCTTTGTCCGTGGTGTATATCGCCGTTGAGGACGGGTCTTTGCCTCAAACTGAGGAGGATCTTTCACAGACGTGTCTTACAGAAGCCTGCGCAGAGGCGCACGCCGTGCTCAAGAGCATTTCTTTTGAGCGCATTGCGTTGGGCACTACTGAAATCCTGGACACTTTTTATAACGCAGGCAAGTCGTGGCACGCACATACCTGGAATTTTCAGGAATATTTCTAAAGTGCACGTGTAAACTGTTGTTTTTAACTCTGTGTTTTAGATGTTGTTGTGGTGGAGATGAACAACTCTATTTGCCAGCCGTCTCTGTTTTATCACCTGGGTGTCAGAGAGAGTTTCAGTATGACCAATAATGTCATCCTGTACTGTAACAAACAAGAGGACAATCTTCAAGTTGTCAAGGTGAGACTCAACACACAAAAACACATCCTTCAGATTTGTAAAGTGCAAGGTTGTTTTCGAAAGTCAGCATAAAGTAAGTACACTTTTTAAAAGTCCGTTTCTGTATAAACTAAAGCCACCTGCACAAACGTCCACACCGAAACCGATTCAGTTCATTGAACACGATATATCGACTTCTTGACAACAATGCTGTCTTGCGAAATAGGGTTAGTTGCGACCAACAGCACAAACAGCCAAATCTAAAAAATAAAACAATTATGAAATGATGCATAAAACAGCATGCATAGAAACATTTCAAACCATTTTTTTGGCCACACATTAGCTGTAATAATACAATTACAACCCAAATATAGGGCTGGGTATCGTGCAAAAAATTTCGATACCGATACCGTGACTTCGATATTGGTTCCTGAAAGATACTTTTTTCCACGCCAATTTTACCAATAATATTTTTCCGTTTTAACAAGATTACATATTACCTTCGAAAACTTTTTTTTCCCCCCAGTTTGTTGACTTTTATATGGCGGAATATGATTCATAACTCATAAAGCTTGCCGCAAACCACTGGCAAAAGTAGCCTAATGACTATGAATGTAAAAATAGTAAGGAGACGTTCATTTTACTTGTTTATTAATAACCTAGTGTTTTCTGAGTGTTGGTTGCAAATATGAAGTTTTAAGAATGATGTTGACTCGTCATCTCCGCAGTAGCGCGCCTATAGAGGGAAATTAACCTTTCATACGGATTACATAATCAAAGTATTTGTTTTAGATTCGAATTGGTTCCTTTAAAGTCGGCATGAAACGGAAATTGAGATCGTCTTTTTCTCCTTATTGTGACGTATATCCGAGTGAAACGGCTTCTGAAATTAGAAAAAAATGTAGGGCGAGGCTTGATTTCGTCCTTCGGGAATTGATTGGATCATTGGAAGTTGGGCGTTGCTAATAAAATGGAGGCAGATTTGAAGTTTGCACTCAGTTGTGGAGGAAAACTCGATCTATCTCTTAAATAAATGTATTTTCTCTCTAATTCTTTTCTACATATGTTACTGAGCATATTTCCTCACTTTTAGCTGGTTTATGCTACATATTTCACTTATTTTAAGCCTTTTATGGCTTTATTTCTGTCAAACCTTTTTCTCAGTTCTCCCTTATAAGGGGGCGCGCCGTAAGCGCGTTCACACGCGCTGCATTCCTAAGTGCGAGCCGTAACCCTATGACCGGGAGAGAAGAGAGGTCGTTTCGATGGGGGAGGGAAAGTTAACATATTTGATTAAAGATTCTAAGGGTAAATGAATTTTTAAAAAATAATGAAGTGCACAGATAAATCAGTTATAGTTAACACTACAATATTAAATATAAAATACGAATTGTAAAATTTGATTTCATGCCGCCTTTAAAAGTAGTTTAAGTAGCCAAATTATAATCCCCCTCATTGAAGTCACTACCTGATTGCCTAATCCTAACCCCTCCCCCACACCTACTCCTAAACCTAAGAATAGAGGGTAGCACGTGGGTATTGCACGCTTTCTAGGTGATATAAAAAAATAATTAATAGGACTATAATATATTCAGAATTTGAATAAAACTTTTGTTTTCCATTCTTGACAAGCGGCCACATACACGCAAACAAAGGCCCATCCGCATATAAATACAGGATTCACTCTCGATATTGTGATGACTGACAGTGATAAATATTTATGTATCGAAATCAGGCTCATATAAATGTAAAGAAAACATGATTCCTGTCTGCATGTCAATATCCATGGATCACTGGATCTTTGGTAAGTTGTAAGGAACACAATATCGAGTCCAACCTTTAGTTTAAACTGATGACCGTATGTTTTACTTGCGTTTTCCCCTATTAACTCCAGTCACGCCACATCTCTTCTGCCACTCAGTCCTGGCCGTGTTCCGTGTAGATATTTTTGATGAAATCCGAGAGGTTTCTGAACCCCCCTTAGGCAGCAACGTCATTGCAACTGTCAAGGCCCAGAAAGGTATTAAAGACATCTTTAAAATAGTTCATGTGACTACAGTGGTTCAGCCTTAATGTTACAAAGCGACGAGAATACTTTTTGTGTGCAAAAAAACCCCAAAATAAAATTTTTATTCAACAATCTCTTCTCTATCACATAATTTTTCTATGCTTTTGGCGTAGTAAACACAGTGCAGGGCTTCCAGGTTCAGAACGCTGGCTCACTATTGGCGGACGCTGTTCATGTGAGCACCACGACGACGCATGTGTGATGCTGACGCAGGAGCTAGCCGATAATGAGCCGGCGTTGTGACGTAGAACCTGGAAGCGCTGCGCTGTGTTCACTACGTCAACAGTGTAGGAGTATGACTTAACTAGGTGAAACTAACTTCAGAAAAACCACTGCTATTTAAAACAAGCATTTGTATAATTAGACTTTTTACTCTGAATCTGACTGACCGTCCTTGTGACAACTAGCCCCGGTCCTTTATAATGATGTGTTTGTTCTGTCTTCTGTATTTTTCTTTCTAGGAACAATGTGGTAGCTACACTTTTATCCCCTACATGGTGTCACCGCAGGGTAAAGTATTTGCCTGTGATGCCACACTGATGAGGGGGATCAAAGATTTCCTTCATTCCAGCTTTAAATTTGAATCCTTGCTGACCCCTTTGGTGGATCGACTGGTCAAGTTGCTGGAAAGTGTTCACATTCATTCTAGGTAGGAAAGTAATTTTGTGATTTTCTTTTTCTGGAATTGCTAAATCTCACTTTTATATTGTCTGAATAAAAGCTTAACACACTCTCGCCTCGTAGCGAATACCTCCACGAGGCAACCCGCAGGGAGATCCGTCTGGCTCGAGAGCACTTCACCGGACAGGCCCTGAGCCAGGAGCTGGGTCGCATCCAGAAGCGTCTGGACTCGGTGGAGCTTCTGAGTCCAGACATTGTTATGAGCCTCCTGCTGTCTTACAGAGACATCCCAGTGAGTTACTAGAGTTAAATGTGTACAATGCTAAGCCAATATGACACAATATGATACTCATGCACTATGAGACTTAGGCACTTTTATCATACCTTTTCCCTTAAATATGTATTTGTTCAATCTTTGCGGTTGAATGCATGTTTGTGTCAGCAATTCGTTGTGTGAATGTTTTGATTGTCGCTGTGATACACATCTAAATCTGTTTAATTATTAATGAGATATAGAAATGAGATCTCATCAGCTTTGATGTAATAAATCGTGTAGTAAACAGTAAATTATTGCTTCCTGTTCTTTAAGATTTTCATGCTTTTCTATTATATGAAAAAAAATGTATAGGCCTAAATATATTTTTTGTCTACCCAAGGAATAAGCAAGAATATTTGACAATGGTTGTGAAATATAAGAGGTGCCAGCCAAATGTGTGAATAATTTATTGAAATTGAACTCTCTTTCTCTATGTAATTCAAGGACTACGACTCCATAATAAATCTGGTGGAGACCTTGAATAATTTGCCCATGTGCATGGTGATAGCACATCAGAACATTAAGTTTCAGTATATTTTTGCATTGAACAGGTGAGATTTGTTTTTTTTGTTGAGAAAAATAACATTCCACAAAAACTGGAGTAAACATTCATTTTATTCCCTACACATCATTTTGAATCTGTTTAAAGGAGGAATCACACTGGTGATCGTGACAAGGCTTTAAAGCTCATTTTACCCATTGTGGAATCGGGAAGCACCGTGGCCTCGGACGTGTACTGCCTGTGCGGGCGCATCTACAAGGACATGTTCCTGAGTTCTGGCTTCAAAGACACATACAGCAGAGATCGAGCATGTTACTGGTGAGTCCCGGTCTTTGTCCTCTCGATCGACAGACTGTTAAATCTATTTCACACATTTATAAAGCACTTTACTATAAGGTGCTGTGGTTGGAGAACATCTGATCTTAAATAATACAAATATTTGTTCAGTGGTATGCACACCCTTCCAATAAATTGTCTTTACAGTAAAAATATGTGAACAACCTTAAAACAAGAACTTTGTCAACCTCTTGTGCAACTTTGTCGTTGCATGTCGCCAGTGGCTGGCGGTGAGGTTACTAATGTGCATTCTCACTACTGGTTGCCTAGTAATGTTTGTGAATGACATTCACGGATGTTACTCCATGGTGTAGACAATGAATCAGTTTACTTGTTGCTACAAAGAAGTATTTTGTAAGGACAAATTTAAATATAAATGGAATCAGTACATAAACTGCCTAGTATGAAAGATAAATGAGAAACAGCGAGTGCTCTTTGCCATCGCAGCTTATCTGCAGCAAAAGAGCAAATGCTGGTTTATCTGGGCTCAGAGTCAGCACAGCAAGTACCTACGTGTGTATGCAGAGACATATCAGAAATCATAGGGCAGTTGCTGACCGCTAAAATGAGCTTCTCCTTCATTTTGCCTCGAGAAGAGGGATGACGTGCGCTCCATTGACTTCACTCTTATTGGTTGTCGCTCTCGAAAGTCGCTCTTCATTTAAATAAAGTTGAACATATCTCAACTGTGTCATGTCGCTGGACATGCCTACATCCTGTCGCCAATGATCACTATCGCTCGTGTCGGCGGAAATCGCCAGCTCTCCATTGAAATGAAACGGATTGAGTCGCAATGCCGCTGCTTGTGGCTTAAGATATTAAGACTTTTTGTCAAAGAATATATATTTGTCCTGTTTTCAAAGAATGATTTTTCCCTAAGCATTGGCAAATCATTTTAATAACAAAAAAGAAAGAAAAACACATTTCAACAATCTTTTTTTTTTCTTGTTTTAAGCATAAAACAAATGTTTGTAGATGTAAACTTCAAACATGCAATGGGATAGTAAAAATAAATTAATCCAAGATATATTCGCTTGGGAAAAAAAATATATATCTAATACGATTTTGCTTCTGAGGTAAATTTGTCTGGATTAAATCATGTTTAGATATTTTTTTACAGACAATGGGACAAAATAATAATGAATATTTTTTATTTCTGTGGTTCAAACTGTGATCCAATCAGCAATCATTAAAGGGGTGATGAATTGAGAAATCAACTTTCCATTGAGCCTTTGATATATAAAAGTGAATCGTGATATAAGAATATCCTGTATGTTTCAGAGCTGAAAACTTCCTTGTTAGTCAAAGAAAAGCTTTTATAGACACCAGGCCCAGAAAACGATCGATCTCAGAATATGTCGACCACTGACGTCATAGAATGCAGAAGCACCGCCTCAAGCCCGCCCACCGACTCATGGAGCTAAACGGGTCGCGCTACCGAGCAATAAACATGCCGTTTCCAGCTCACGTGCATAAGACATTGTGCGTTTGTCCGCTTCATTTCACCACGGAATCGATTGTAAACAAGATGCAGGTCGAGACTGGATTTGCAGACATATTGAGATTAAAACGCAATGCTGTGCCTTCTATATTGGATCCGACAGGAAAGGTGAAACACACACTTATGTGAGTAAAACGTGTTTTTTATATGTGTTAGTATTGCATTGTTACAGATCGTTTGAAATCTGCACGCGGTCACAGGCTGGAGAATCCTCTATTTGAAGTGTTATTGCGTCGTTCGTGATCATACTCAGACTTGTAACGTTAAGGGCCAGGGCTCGGACTTGACTTTTTTTAAAAGCCCAACGTCCCCGGGGCTATGTGTTTTTCAGATGGGCTACCAAAACATATCACCGGCCTGCCGACGGGCTATCTTAAATAGTGAAATAGCATTCCTTTCTTGTGTGTGTGTGTGTGTGTGTGTGTGTGTCTATGTGTGTATGGTTTGCGGTTATATTCACTGATCGGGCGACATTCCAATCAATCGCGGGTGGCTGAGAGATGAATCATTGTGTTTGTTTGATAAAGATATTTTGTGAGTCCTGTGAGCGTTTCTCCAGACGCTTTCAAAACAATTCCCACATGTACTGAGAGGAGCTGAAGCTCATTAAATATGCAAATCTTATCCAATCCTAGCCGTGGGCGTTTATTTCCAAGTCTTCAGTGCGGCACGCCAATCAAAACTGACCGTTTCTTCAGAGAGCCTCAAAACCAAGGCAGAAAATAGCCTATTACTTATTCACTATGATGTTTTTGAATGTAAAAACCACGCAAACATCATAAGTTGACCTCAGACAACAGTATATATATAAAAATTTAAAAAAAGCCAGTTCATGACACCTTTAAACAGTGACAGACATTTGTGTTAATGCTAATTTCTCTGATATTCCTTTTAACATTAAGGATGTCTTGTGTTTCTACCTTTATGTTTGTCCTGCAGGTATGGCAAGGCCTTTGGGATTGAACCGTCTTTGCACTCCGGAATCAATAACGTTGTGCTTCTGATGGCTGCTGGGCACGAATTCGACACCTCTATTGAACTGCGGAAAATCGGTGTGTTTATGTGTCCTTTATTTAGCTTCACTGCTCTGGTTGTGTGCACATTCAACAGTGAGATGGGTTATGGTTTGGTCTACATATCATGTAGTGCTTTGTTGGCTATTACATGGCATTTTCTATATAGCAGCTAGTGTACAGAAACTGATATTTTGTGGCCTACTTTTATGATCCAATTGCTTCGGGGATTTAACATGAATGCATGGTAACACAATGTATGGGTATCGAGAATGTGAGAAAATGACAGTTAGAGGTTGTTAAACAGGTGTTGCTTTATTTTCACACTTTAGACGTGCTGCCCTGTCTCATGCTTTTCATACATATACAAGTTGAGATTGATGCTATAGCCCAGACTGAGTTTTTATTGATTATAAGGTATTTATTGAACTTTGTGCCTGTTGTGCAGGTGTCACACTCAGTAGCCTGCTGGGCAGGAAAGGCTGTCTTGAGAAGATGCAGGACTACTGGGATGTTGGTTTTTATCTGGGGGCTGGAATCTTGGCCAATGAGCACAAGAAAGTCATAGAAGCTTCCGAGAAACTCTACAGGCTCAAAGCGCCAATGTGGTGAGCAAAGGAAATTATTAATTATCCATGTTTAGTTTGGTTTGTATGAATTTAAAACTAAACCCTTTTTTTTTTTTTAACAAACTATGCTTTATTTTCAGAACTGTAATAACCCTCATTCAAATAAGACTAGGCATTTCTTTTTCTTTTTCACAAATTGAAGTACTTCAAGTTTGAAACGGACAGATAATAATTCCATTATCAAATTTTTGTCCCCCTAAAAAATGAAATAATCACACTACATTAATCAGACATGTATTATTTACTGCAAGGTGATTTCTCCTTTAAACCAGGTATGTTGCATCCATTATGGAAACATACATATTATACAAGCAATTTGCCAAACCCAAAGAAGCGAATCATCCTAAACAGGAAACTGTGGACTTTTGGATGGAGTTGATGGTGCAGGCGTGTAAGCCTACAGTTTCCACAGCACGCTGCCCGGTAAGACCACTTCTTTTCTCCTCCCTCAACAGTACAACCTTAAGGCCCCGATATACTCACAGCGGCGTAGTTTGAAATAAAAAGAAGTTTGCAATACATGACCAGTGGTATACTGTTAGCGAACATCCCAAAGCCACCCACTCTGCTGAGAGCAGCGTTTAGATGAATGTGTAAAATATGTGTTGTGCGCTTTCCTTTTTAAACTAAAAAATAAACAAATCAAACATAACAGTGGTGATTAAAACCACAGTTAAGAAAGCATCTGATCATAGCGATGTGGATATGTTTGCACACGCAACACAATGCAGCACTCCAATCAAGTCACGTCACGCTTATTTATATAGCAATTTATACAATAGATTGTAGGGCTGCTCGATTATGGTAAAAATCATAATCACGATTATTAAACATGATTATTGGTGGGTGATATGATCTAAGTCTTATTTCATGATATGAGTTTTAATTTTAAATGTCTTTGAAATTTCACAATGATCAATACTTCAGCAAACACTGCTGTATACATAAATATAGACTAATCCTTATTAAGAGTGTTTTTTACAGTGAGTGATTTTGTCTTTTGTTTTTTGATTAACAATAATGGGTCTTGTTCATGAAACTTTCGCAAATATACGAGTAATTTGCGCGTAAAATGGACCTTTACGAAATTCCTCCATGAATTCCAAACATTCGTAAATAGGGTGCACGTGCACGCTAATTCATAATTCGCATAATCCCCGCCCCTGAGTTGCAACTGCAAATGACGTGGCCAGGAATGCTGTGGAATCTTCTGGTATTTTCAGGTTTGGCTCCAGTATTTTGCATAAATGCTAAAGAGACTATTTGACCATATGCCTAGCAATAAATATTCAATTATCGTGTGTCCATCAAAGCATTTTCAGCCAGCTAAAAAAATATAAAACGCCTGGTGCTCTACTGAAAACGACCAGCTGGTGGCGCTTGAAAGCGCTTTGCAATCACAGCGTTTTTCCAGCTGAAATACTTTGGTTGCTATGATACTGAATATCCATGGCAGTCATTTTGAAGAATATTACTGAATATAAAAATGCAGTAAAAAGCAATATTAACTCCCCCATTGTTGTTCAGTCGGTGTGGGATGATTGGTCGGTGTAGTATTTGTCTCGCCACTCCTCCACTGTGATTGCATGGCTGGGTAAAAATTGACAGTGACGAGCGCTGTGTTTTACCCAAAGTTGAACAATAATAATTAAAAAAAAGACAGGGCAAATGAGCTTGTGAAGTATGCAATGTCATCAGTTTGCCTAAATTAGAACACAGAACGTTCAAATGTTTTATGCACCATTTACACGTGGTAGGGAGCAGGTGTAAATATCTTTCGTACCAACTAACATTTTGAAAATTGACGTCAGAGCGGCTTTGCGAACGATTTACACACAAATTCGCTCTGCTCGTGTTTCATGAAGGAGGACCAATGACTGCATTTATTAGGCTGCTGTCACTTTAAGAGCTAACACACTGACCCAATATACTGTTAAAAACGCGCTCTTTCTCAGTGTTTACATTCACTGAAGACATTTGTGTGTAGGCTATCTGACCATTTAGATGCGTATATGAAGCTTATGCTCATTCTGCCCTTTCTCAGTGCGCACTCACAGGGGGCCTCCTTGGGGAACAGTATCTCTTTCGCAGCTTAATGCGCTTCTGTATAATATCAAGCACGTGCCACAGTTTACCAACAATTTGGCTGATTTGGATGTCAAGTTTTGGCCTTTAGGGAGGAACGAAAGCACACCACTGTGAAGGAAAGGAATATGCGGCAGCAACACAATTATAGTTTCATGTTGATTATCTGGTTTTTAAAAAGTCTAAAAAATCAAGTACGATTCATTGCACAGCCCTTATAGATTGCTTTAAAGCAGCAGCTTTACACTATTAAACATTAAAAAACAGTGTTATTGTCTCTTTCCATTAGAACGTCATTTTCTACTATAAAGCAGCTCTCTAGTGTGTTTGTGTTTTTACTCACGGATGTCTGACTTCGACCGACTGAACAGAAGAAATCAGGCGCAGAAGGAGGTGGAGCCACAGAGCACACCTACATATTACATAATCACCACGGACCAATGGTAGTTCGAAGGTGTTTACTAGCTGGAGTGAACTTGTGAAAACTCCCGAAACTAACTTTGTTTTGGCCTTATTTTGTTCGAAATGACGTCACACTGTCTTTGATTTCGCTTGAAGTATATTGGGGCCTTTATCCCACTGCCCAAAAAACAGCTTGTTTTACTTAAAGAAAATGCCAAAAAGGTGGAGAATATAAACAGACCCAAAATATCTCTGTTTTTTAGGTTCTGATTCTGGAGCCAACTAAAGTGTTCCAACCCAGTATAATAAGCATAAGTGAGGAAGATGACAGCCGTACGGTGCAGCTGAGACACGTCACTCCACTCGAGGTAAACACCCTTGACTCTTGGCGCTTTTCACACATGGCATTCAAGACTAATTGTGCAGGGTGCAGTTTCATTGCATTGTGTTGTAACGTAGTTGAGTTTCCATCTTATTTAATAATTTATGTGAAAGATTGGCATCATTTAACATGACGGAAGAGGGTGTGAGCCACCCACTGCTTTATACTCTACATGTCTGTGGGAGTGTAATGTGCTTTATTTGGCTTTCCCAGAAAGGTCTCCATGAGTGGACTTTCCCAGCATCTGCTATCCGTGGAGTAAGGTACTGTGCGCTTATGAAAATACTGCCATTTCCTTTTTTTTTTTCTTTTCTGTTTTCCATTTCCAAGCTTGCAGCATTTTATGGTCCCACTAGAGCTGCTCTCTTTTGGCCACAGCCCAGCAATTTTTCTCTGAATAGGTCTTTTTTTTTAAGCTTCCCTGTTGCTTGGCCTGGTTGACGCCTGTTATCCTCTTTCCAGCTTTTTAAGCTTCAGGTCAATGTCTCTTTCTGTTCTTTTTCTTACTGTTTTTTTCTATGTACAGCCCTTAGGGCAGCAGACATCTTGTTTAGAGCTCATGTTGCAAAACAAATGATAATGGATGTTAATATGTAAGGTCAGATCAACCTATATTTAAATTTATTTTTAAATAATTTTAGTTATGGATTTATGGTCTCCTAGTGGGATCTGTATTCCTGTTAGAATTAGTATGTCCACACAGATTCTAACAGGAATGTCATGTGATATATATTTCTCATCAAAATGTTTTTAATTTGCAAAGAGCTATTCAGTCATGACATCAATTTTTCCGGCCATCCTTGATGGTTTGGATTGCCTGTTATATTTTCATGTCGATTTTTATTCCTTTAAAATATTAAAATATTTGTATTCAGTGAAATAAGAGACTATTTAACACAAATTATACACTTTCACCTAAAACTTTGAATTTTGAAACTGCTGTGTGTTACAAGACTACAGTAGTTACACATTATTGTAAAATTAACATTTTAGGCTTTAAATGTGTCATTTATGTAATGGAACAAAAGAACTGTGCACCGATAAAGGAACACTTTTACACTGTATGTGGAACTGTCCTAAGGTGCAGGAGTTTTGGAAGAAGCTAGTCTTATTTATTTTTCAGCTGGTGTCTGTTAATCTCCCAATGAAACCAGAAATTTTTATTTTGGGGATTTTTCCTGAGAAAATTGTCAATTGTAGCAGCACCCGTAAACTCATTGATATGTGTATACTTCAAGCAAAGCGTCTAATAGCTATGTATTGGAAGAAATTGGAAAGATCATCTATCTTACAGTGGATCAATAATATGTCCTTTTTTTGTTGATGGAAAAGATTACATATATTTTGAAAAGTCTTCATTTGAGAATATTTGGAAGCCCTTTTTGTCCTTTATTTCAAACTCTGATTTTGGTAATATAATGAATGAGGTAGAAAGAGATTAATAAGCTTGATTGTCAAGCTATCTTCACCCAAAATCCATTTATTGTTGTTTGTGCTTAAATGTTCAATGTGGCTCCACTGAGTGCAAGACAAATTCCCCTCGGGGCAATAAAGGTTCATTCATTCATTCATTCATTCATTCATTCATTACTATACCATTATTCATTTACTTTACTTTTAATTTTTTTTCTAAATGACCCCCTGTTTTATATCATGATTTGCGGCTCTTGTATGCATGACCATTTTCAAGTCTTCTTAATGTGTAGCTACCTGAATTGACCTGTGCCTTTTCTTTCTTTCTTCTTTTTAATTTTTTTTTAATTTTTTTATGTTTTATTTATCTTTTTTTATATTATGTAAAAGAGATCTAACTATTTTTATTTGTAATATTCTTAATATAATATATTGGCATCATTTGTTTGAATCATTTTCAAATAGTGAAAAGAGCTTGACCCATTATCTTTAATATTTTATTATTATATACATGTTGGATTGGTTTAAGAATGCTCATGTTTATTTGGATTGAGAGACCTCTGTTGTTCCGCTCATGCAGCATCTCCAAGTTCGACGAACGGAGCTGCTTCCTGTATGTCCTGTACAATTCAGATGACTTCCAGTTGTACTTTCCCAGTGATCTTCATTGTAAAGGGTGAGATCCGCCGACCGACACATTGCTCAAACATGCTGCCAAGGACAATATGAGGGAAGAGCTCCAATGTCATGAGTGTTTTTGGCAGAGAATGAACACCTAAACGATTAGGTTATGTGAATTAGTGTTATGTTTACTGAATTAATAGGCTCCAGGCACTGAGCCTTTAAAATACATGCCATATTAACTTACCCTTATGTTGTATCAGGTTTAGGAAGTCACATTTGACCTAATCTTAAGTTATTCACATTCTTCCAAGGAAAAAAGCATTACACGATTACGTAATGGCCAAAGGCTCAAGTGTAAGTGCATGTTTGAACACCATGAAGAAATCAAGGAAATGAATCACAATGAAAGATATTTTTCCATTGAACATATTCTCAAACCCTATAATTTGTTTGTTGCTCTTCAGGTTCTGTGATTTGGTGAACTCTCTATTGCATCAAACAGAAAGTCCCGTGGAAGATTCCAGTCCAATCACAGGAGGGGAAGGAGTATTAGAGGTGAGGGAAATCACCATGAAGAGCATATAACCTCTCATTGTTTGTCCAGGCCCGGCATGAGTGAAAATGTGCACTTGGTTGATTAAGCAGCTATTTCTACCTTATCCTTAGAACACAACCCTTAAATATTACTTTCGTTGATGCAGACTAATGTTGTCAGATAGAATAGGTTTATATTTTTTATGGAATAAACCTGAGATCTTTTTCAGGTTACTATAGTTTTGAGTAACTGATTAGGTTATTCATTTCTTTTGGCTTGGACTTTGCCAGTCAGGATATGTAGTGTTGCTCCCTTGACAGATGACTTGGCTGTAATGTTTTTTTATGAAAAGTATAATCATCATGAAACAGTTGAGTTGCCATTTATGATATTTTAATTACTGTAGTTCTCTCCATTGTGTATCATTCCAAATGCAGCTTACCGTTGCTACTATGAGTATGGTACCACTATATGATGGGCAGTACCATAATGCAACTGTGTTGTCAGCCTGTTTGCTTCCTCTTTAACTATCTTTAGTTTAAGACTCCACATTTACTCCAACTTACTTCCTGCTGCCATGTGTCGTTACTGCCAGTTTAGTGCTTGTTGAATGTAGCAGTTAGGTGTGAAATGTAATGCTTTTCTTACCAAACTCAGTTTTGCGTTTTTTAACAAGCATTGGGCATGCAGTGTTCTTTTAAATGTCAAATACTTCACGGAACAGCTCATATCAAAATGCTTCAAAAGCTTTTTGCCATTACAGTTCAAAAGCTTGGGCTTGGTTTGATTTATTGATTGATTTATGTTTTTTTTTTAAGTAAATGCTCTACAAGTCTGCATTTGTTTGTTCAAAGTTGCAGTAAAACAGTAAAATTGTGAAATATTATTACAATTTAAAATATTTGTTTTCTATTTTAATATATTCAACAAAACATCATTAAGCATCATTACTCCAGTCTTCAGTTTTACATGATCCTTCAGAAATCATTGTAATATGCTGATTTGGTGCTCAAGAAACATTCATTATTATTATCAATGTTGAAAACGGACTCCATTACGGTACTTTTTCTCTTTCAGTATATTTATGAGAGCAATGAGAATGTAGGCAAGGTGGTGCTGGGGAAAGGAACATATGGAGTGGTGTACGCTGGACGGGACCTCAGCAATCATGTGCGCATCGCCATCAAAGAGATCCCAGAGAAGGACAGCACGTATGAACATGTTTATCCATTGCGTTGATATTTTTGATGAAATGCATACTTTAAAATGTTTCTCTTATCAGTTTGTGTAAGTTGAACTTGATGTATGTTACTTAAAGGGTTAGTTCACCCAAAATTGAAAATAAAGTCAGTAATTACTCACCCTCATGTTGTTCCAACCATGTAAGACCTTCGTTCATCTTCGGAACATAATTTTGTATATTTTTGATGAAATCTGAGAGCTGTCTCACTCCTCCATAGGCTTTCAGAGGGAATGAAACTTGATGGCCCAGAATAGTAAGTAAAAACGTAATTTTTCGCATGCGCGAAAACTGAGATTAGTAGTAGTAGAAGAAGAACGCCGTTTTCGCGCATGCGTCGTGGCGTCAGAGGCTCAAATTGAACAACAATAATAGTGGGATAAAGTCGTTATTTTTGTTGTTTTTCCGCTCAAAAAGTATTTTCGTCGCATGATAGACTTAATACAGAGCCACTGTAGTCATTTGGACTCCTTAAATGACGTTTTTACTTACTATTCTGGGCCATCAAGTTTCAGTCCCTCTGAAAGCCTATGGAGGAGTGAGACAGCTCTCAGATTTCATCAAAAATATACTAAATTATGTTCCGAAGATGAACGAAGGTCTTACATGGTTGGAACAACATGAGGGTGAGTAATTACTGACTTTATTTTCAATTTTGGGTGAACTAACCCTTTAAAGGGATAGTTCACCCAAAAATGAAATTCTGTCATCATTTACTCACCCTCAAGTTGTTCCAAGCCTGTATGAGTTTCTTTGTTCTGCTGAACACATAGAAGATATTTTGAAGAATGTGTGTAACCAAGCAGATAGAGCAACCATTGACTACCATAGTAGGGGAAAAAATACTATGTTAGTAAATGGTTGTAAATCTGCTTTGTTACAAAACATTCTTCAAAATATCTTCTTTTGTGTTCAGCAGAACAAAGAAACTCATACAGGTTTGGAACAACTTGAGGGTGAGTAAATGATGACAGAATTTTCATTTTTGGGTGAACTATCTCTTTAACAATGTAGTAAAACATACTAACTTTCATGACACCTAAAACATGCCCACTTTTGGCATATAAAAGTACTGTATGATAATAATAATAAAATATATTAATAATTAAGCATTAATAATTTAATATATTAAATATTGAACATATGATTAATTAATTAATTGAACACCACTTCTTAACTGTGTATTAGTACATTGTTGAACTGCTTCTGCAAAAATCCAGCATTTGTTTGTTGACCTCTGACCGTGTTCAGAGGTCCCCACGGCCCAGTGATGTTTGTCCTCTGGACTAATGCTTGTTTAAACTGTCCTCACATGGACAATTTGCAGATGTAGACCTTTCCATGTGATCCAAGATTTGTGCTTAGCCGTTTTACCAAATATGCCCAAAAACACTTATGATTGTGGTCAGAACTGCATAGTTTATATCATCATAATATTTACTTTTGTCTTTTTGTTGTTTTTCTCGTTCTGGCTCTTAGCTATTCTCAGCCGCTCCATGAGGAGATTGCCCTGCACAAGAGGCTGAAGCACAGGAATATTGTTCAATATTTAGGATCAGTCAGTCAGGATGGCTTCATCAAGATTTTCATGGAGGAGGTTCCTGGAGGTGTGGTGTGCTTTGCTCATTGTTCTCTAACATTATCTCTTTTTAGAAGTTTTCCTCTTTAATGACATGGAGGAATGTTGATTTTTTTTTTTTTTTTGCGAAGTCTGTTGAGAAATTGGGTGTGTTGTGTGTAATGTTGGTGTGTGGGAAGATCTATAGTTGGGAGTGTAATGATAATGTGCTTTACTGAACAGCACAGACCAGTTCAGAGAATTCATCTCGGTTATTTATGGGTCAGTGACGTAACATCATGAGCTTTTCGTGATGAAAAAAAAGTTGACTTTTCTGGAAAAATAAAAAATTAAAATAAAATCAAAATTTGACTAGCTTTTTGCCTAATCAAAGACAGTGTGGTGTAAACCAACAAGCAGCCATTTTGTTGCAATGGTACAAAACATGTCATAAAACAGGAAATTATATAACTGTAGACCCTTGTGGTATATTCCTTAAAAATGGAAAAACAAAATACATCTACATTTACCTGTTCAGTTAGTCTGAAGATAAACCCCGTAGAAAATGATCCTATTCATGAACAAAAATTCATATTTGTTGAAAAATACTTTTAAACTGAATGAATGCTATAATATGTGCACACACACATGGACTCAAAATATATGTTTTCTTTTTATGTTGATTTTTACTACATTACCATTCAAAACTTCGGGGTCAGAATGTGTTTTTATGCTCCCCAAGGCTGCATTTATATTTCATCAAAATACAGTAAAAATAATAATACTGTGAAATGTTGTTACTGTTTAAAATAACTTTTCAATTAAAATGTAATTTATTCCTGTGATGACAAAGCTGATTTTGATCCTTCAGAAATCATCTAATATGCTGATTTGGTGCTTAAAGGAACATGCCACTATTTTTGAAAATAGGCTCATTATGCTCACAATGTAACTACAGAAGAGTCAAGTTTTAAACAGGAAAAATATCGAAACTCTTTGGTCATTTTTTTGAGCGAGATGCCAACGGTCTAATCAGATTCAATGAATTATGCTAAGCTATGCTAAAAGTGCTACCGCCAGACCTGGAGATCAGCTGAATGAATTCGAAAGCGGTAAAACTCGGTCAAGGGGAGTTGGAAAATGAGCCTATTTTCAAATATAGTGGCGTGTTCCTTTAAGTAACATTTCCTATTATTAACAATGTTGAAAACAGTTGGGCTGCTTATTATTTTTGTGGAAACTGTGATTAAAAAAAAAAAGTCTAATGGATCGAAAGTTCAAAAGCATTTATTTATTTATGTTTTTACTAGCCCTTTTTGATCAGTTTAATGCATCTGTGCTGAATAAAAGTATTAATTTCTTTCAAAGAAAAAACGTACAGACCCACAAACTTTAGAACGGTAGTGTATGTTACACCACTTGAAATTTTTAAGTCATAACACCTACAATTGTTGAAAATAGAGCACTGATTGAAATCAATATAAATGCAAAGATTACAATGTGTAAGCATTTTAAATGACATTTTTTCTAAATATTCTTGTCATTATGTCTTTTATTGTCTATTCTTTTCATTCTGCTGTCTATTTTATTGACCTTTCATATGTGTATATGTGCATCTGTTATCTTAAAATGTATGATTACACAGTTCCTGAACACTAATGATCATGTGTTTTTTCCATTATAGGAAGTTTGTCCTCTCTCTTACGATCAAAGTGGGGGCCTCTTAAAGATAATGAGGCAACCATTGTTTTCTACACCAAGCAGATTCTGGAAGGGCTGAAATATCTCCATGATAATCAGATTGTCCATAGAGATATTAAGGTATGAATACATCACAGGGCTGCCATTGCTTTCAAGCTATCTGTTCATCAACATGGAAATTTTGGCTGCATTTTTTTTCATCATGTGTCACACTTTACATTACATCATTTTTTATCTCACCAGGGTGATAACGTTTTGATAAATACGTACAGCGGTGTGCTCAAGATATCAGATTTTGGAACCTCTAAGAGACTAGCCGGAATCAACCCATGTACAGAGACGTTCACAGGTGAGTCTCCTAGTGCATACTTGCATGCTTCTCAGGTTACATTATGTACTCTTGTGTGTTTGCTTTTCAAACTCCTCCTGATTTGTTCGGCCACAGGCACTCTGCAGTACATGGCTCCAGAGATCATCGACCAAGGTCCTCGTGGGTACGGCAAACCGGCTGATATCTGGTCTCTGGGTTGCACAATCATAGAAATGGCCACAGGGAAACCACCTTTTCATG
Organism: Romanogobio albipinnatus; assembly: GCA_023566225.1. Classification (NCBI taxonomy): domain Eukaryota; kingdom Metazoa; phylum Chordata; class Actinopteri; order Cypriniformes; family Gobionidae; genus Romanogobio; species Romanogobio albipinnatus. The sequence goes on along the minus strand of CM042252.1, from coordinate 39,589,485 downwards.
AGCTGGGAAGTCCTCAGGCGGCCATGTTTAAGGTGCTGCGGTTTTTTTGAAGCAGGAATCTGAGTGTTATTTTAAACTAATGTTATATAACCATGTTAAATGAACTGTGAAGTTTATTTGCATTCCATTCTCACATTCCCAATTGACTTCATGCTTCATTGCATATTTATTAGATTTACTGTAGGGCCAAAAAAAAATCCTCATCCTGCATGTAAGCACGAAGAACAGAAGACGGTTTATGCTAATGTCTTGTATAGCACCCCTTGTGGAAAAGACTGATGGTGTAAAACTGGCGGTGTTATGACGTTCTTAAGAGTGTTTCGAGCCTAACAGTTTACTGTTTTCGTCCCTCTGCAGGTGGGCATGTTTAAGATTCACCCCCCAGTGCCCGAGTGCATGTCAGAGCAAGCGAAAGGCTTCATTGTGTGCTGCTTTGAACCCAACCCAGACAAGAGAGCCACAGCTTCAGAGCTCCTGAAGAATGTCTTTCTGAAGGGCAGTCCCAGGAAGAGGGCTAAGCCACAGTTGGACAACTCTCTGAAAGAACCTGCCGGTGAGCTTGTAGAATCGCGTCCATAAATCCTTGTGATCTTTAACACTTTAACATCTTTAAGTAGGCGTTTCTTCAAATTTGAGCACTTTTGTCCCTGTGGACTTTTAGAAAAAACACTCTCACTGTTTTTATTTGTCCACTAATGTCCAGCAATGTTTATATATGCATCACACAAGAAATTTTTGTTTGTTTGTTTGCTTGATTGTTTATTGTTGTAGTTATTTGTTTTATCATTCAATTTTCTATGTATTTAATATATTTATACTATTTATATTTTATTAACATATTTATTCATTTATTTTATAATTAAATTATTTTGATGTATTTGTATTATACTTTATTTACCCATTTATTTATTTTCCTACCAAAGTGTCATTTACACCATTGACCACTTATATCAGGGGTGTCCAAACTCGGTCCTGGAGGGCCACTGTCCTGCAAAGTTTAGCTCTTACTTGCCTCAACACCTGTCTGGAAGTTTCTAGTATGCCTAATTAGACCTTGATTAGCTGGTTCAGGTGTGTTTAACTGGGGTTGAAGCTAAACTTTGCCGGACAGTGGCCCTCCAGGATCAGGATTGGACACCCCTGACTTATATGAAAAACAATTGTAAAATGGAGGCATGATAAACGTTTCCCAGAGAGTTTTATTATGATCTTTATATAATAAAAAGAAAAAGTTGAAATCTTTTAGTTTCAATGAAAATTAACTCCGGGACATAAAAGTACCCACTTATGATTAGTGACTTAAAGTAATTTGATAACAAGTTAATTATTGGATATTTGAGTTTATTTGGTCATTATATTGTAGGGGACTTTCACAGGAGCATGTCTGTACCCGTTCAATTGTGTGTGGAGAACGTAGATGCTGAACACAATGATCTGTCCTGCTCTTTTGATCTGAGAAGGATCATTCCTGTCTTCAAAATAAATGACATGGCTGAAAGTCCTCCCAGCTCCAGTGGCTTTTTGACGTGAGTCTATGCATCAGATCCCAAATTCTGATAATTATATGTTGAAATCATGTAAAACTTCCAACACCTGAAATCACTTATTTGCCTTTATTTTGCATGTATTTGCTGTCCGTAGAGTGCCCGATGATCCTCAAGGAGACATGACCACAAGTCCAGTCAGTTCTGGAGAGAATCTAGGTCTGTTCATGCTGAGAAAGGACAGCGAACGGAGGGACACGCTACATAGGATCCTTACTGAGTACATCAGCCTTGTAGTTCAAAACATTCAGGAGACACTACCACAGGTACATTCACACACTACTGTCACCTGAGGTGCTTGATGTGGAATGTTGTCCCACCACCATTGCCCTTTCTGGAATGCCTGAAGGATTCTGAATTGAGTTGTATGTGAACACTTGCTGTTTTTTCCCATCTCACAGGCGGAGGAGTCGTGCATTACCTCAGAGCACATCAGCGAACTGATTGGCTGCCTCCGAGAGAACATACGCTCTCCAGACAGAAGGCACCTGAGTAACAGGCTCTTGACTTTGCGCTCCAGTCTGCTGAACTCCTCTGTGCCTCTCAGCCGCCTGCAGGCGGTGCTCTTTAGCTTCCAGGATGCAGTATGTTCTTTGCTTTCAATTTGCTTTCATCTCAGTTAAACCAAACTCAGCAAACCAACGCTAAGAGTCTAATTATTGGCATTGGCAAAAATTATTATTTCGATTGCTCATACACATTATGGGTTTTATATATATATATATATATATATATATATATATATATATATATATATATATAATATATATACTTCAGATGCAAAAACCTTTATGTCCATCTGACATTTTTCTTTTAAATTAGCATTTCTTTTATCAGGCTCCTATGTTTAGATTCAGTAAATAGGGGTCGTTTCCCGATCCCACCCTATCCCTCTCCTGTCACTCTTCAATATTTTTTCTAAATAAATGTAAAAGGCTCAAAAATATAGTCAAAAAACTATTCACACAGTATAACGAATTGGGCTGAGTAAAAAGCATAAATGAGATCACTCTGGCGCAGCTCAGCTCAAGAGAAGCGGCAGCGCGGAACGAAACGCACGTGAACGATCTTCTCTTTTGTCTTCTTCAATACCAGTTACAGCGCAAAATAAACAAGAACGAGCATCTTAATGTGTGTTAAAAGTTAGAGTACAACTTATCGAAATCCGCATCGTGTCACATGGAATCGCTCAATCAGTGTTTCAACCACGGAAGGACGTCTGTAAAACAGCTTGTAAACAATGTCATGTAATAATGTCGTATTTGCCTCATATTCAGTGACCATGAACTTGTTAGTCAGCCAGAAAAATTTATTCTAGAGAGGAACATTTTGCTAAATATATGCACCATATTACATATTCATAATCATTTTTAATGTTCTTCAATATTTAAGGCATGTTTGAATAAATCAGTTGTAAAAAAAAGTTATGACAGCCACCATTTAAATGTTTATTTTTCATATAACTTTATTATTATTAAAAAAACATAATTGAGTGTAATTTAAGTGTTTGTATAGAAATCAGTTAATTTTTACCTTAAATATTACAGTAGGCTAATGTAGCCTAGTAGGATACAACTGACTCCCATAGTTTACAGCATATATAATCATGATGTATAAAAAAAAAATTACTATAAAAAAGTACTGTTAAGTAAGAAGTGCATTAAGTCATATATAAATCCATTGTCATAAAATGTAAATTTCTGGTATAAACATCTTTAGTTAAAAATGTCTTCAAACAGGATAAAAACTTGCAGCTCAACAATTGAAAGCCAGCTTATGCACACGCCGTCATTCATCTTGAAATCATACGATTCGATTTGTGCCTTCTGATTGGTTCTTTGAACTTAGAGGCTTTTGCTGGCAAAGAAAAGTGGCATTTAGAGGTTTCTGCCAACGAACTGGTATTTCTGAATGGGCTGAGGCTGGGATTTAGTGGGTTTGAAGTGAGAGGATTTGATGAATGTATACTATGTGCGAAGAGCATTAGATCTCATTTTGGACCGAGGTGGTGTTTGGTAATAAAATTGAATATGATGTATTTTATTCTAAAAACTAATGACAGCATTTCTCCCAAATTTCAAATATTGTCATTTAGAGCCTTTATTTTCAGAAAATGTTGATTTCAGAATTTTTTTTTTTTGATTTCCATATTTTAAGATCTCGAATAATGCTAAGAAAAAACAGTTTATATTCATTTTTAAAAATTACAATACTAATGTTTTAACATAGGAAGAGTTCAGAAATCAATATTTGGTGGATAAACCCAGATTTCCAATCACAGCTTTCATGCGTCTTGTCTTGCTCTCTACCAGTCAGTAGCATTGCTGTTGTGATCTTGTGTCCTTCTTCTTGATCAGATTCCAGAGGGTTTCAGTGGGGTTCAGGTCTGGCCATGACAGGGTCTTCAACTGGTGGTCTTGATTGCATGGAGTATTGTCCTGCTGGAAAAAACAATCCTTTCGAGTTGGGGAACGTTGTCAGAGCAAGGAAGCATGTTTTCTTCCAGGGTAACCTTGTACGTGGCTCTGACAATGTTCCCCAACTCAAAGGATTGTTTTTTTTCCCCACAGGACCATAAAGGTGTGGCTGAAGGACCACCAGATCAAGACCCTGTCATGGCCAAGCCCAATCTCCAGACCTGAACTGCACTGAAAACCTCTGGAATGTGTTCTGGAGGAAGGTCACAAGCCATTAAATAAAACTGATCTGCTTGAATCTGGCATCAGGGTTCAGGCATTGACCAGTTGTCATATTCTACAAAAAAACAAAATGCTCTAGATGACGTTTTCACTTGAAATTTGGATGAAATGTTGTCAGTAGGTTACAGAATAAACCAAAACTGTTAATTTTACTCAAACACATACATATATAAATAGTAAATCAAGAGAAACTTTCAATGTTGCAGTGGTCTCTTAATTTGTTTCCTATTTTTTAAACAAACCCCTAACCCTGAATAGAAGTTGTCATAAAAATGTATTATTTTAATTTATTTTTACAAAATCTTATTCTTCATAATATGTGACTCTTATGTTTGTAGGTCAAGAAGGTTCTGAAGAAACAACAGATAAAACCTCATTGGATGTTTGCTTTGGACAACTTGCTGAGACAGGCTGTACAAGATACTATCACGGTTCTGCTGCCAGGTACGTAAAGGACACCATTTAAAATACAACAGTGGCCCCAAATGCTTCTATAGCATCACTAAATCTTGTTACCAGCATACCTTCATTGCAATCCATCAAAATCCCTGTGCAGAGCTCAAGCTTCAGCTACAGTCATCGTTTGAAAATGAGGAGAATTCTCAAGAAACCGAGCAGTCCACAGAGGCTGATCCTGAAACGGTCGTCACTGCCCTCACAAAGGACAAAGAGGAATCGCATATCACACAGAATTTTGAAGAAGGCCATGCCGAATGCAATGATCTCCACAGTGACCTCATCTCCAGCCAATCTTCACTCGCAAAGGAGCTATCAGATCTTCGCCTTGAGACTATAAGGTATCCAAAACCTTACCTCGCTCTGCTGCATTCAACACTTTAAAAATGTTATTTTATTTCAGCTAGTTGCCAATTGTCTGGCTATCACCTGACCAAGCTCAATTTAAGATTGAACATTGGTCTGGGGAGTCTGCTATGTATTTTCTACTGCACAAGAGGCATGATAAACGTGCATAAATTAAATGACTATACGCAATTGGATAGTCGTCCAACCAATCAGACCACAAGAGGCGGGATCAACGGGCAACGACCCATCGCTTCTCTATCCGTCATCGTGTTAAACCCGCCAATAGCACGCCAGGTGGATAAGCCAGTCTGTGATTGGTTCCTGTCAAAAGTGTAACAGAAGCAGTAGAAATGAATGTACAGGTTTCCAGACTGAGTTGCAGGGTGAAATAAAATTCGATCAGGAAAAAAAAATACAAAAAGATCAGGCTGGGTTAACCCAGTCTAAGTTGCCAAGGTAACATTTCTCTTTTTTAATTTAACTTGATGCACCAAAATAACTACAGTTAAAATGAAAATTAAAAATAAATAAAATCTATATAGATGTATCTTTAAAAGTTAATTAATAAAAATGAAGAAAAAAAACACCCAACAAAATTACAAAAACTTTAACCGAATTTAAAATAGAAAAATATAATCATACTAATTTCTCAATCATACTAAAATAACGCTTATATATACACCAACGTAGGGTTAGTCTTTTTAAAAATAAATTAATACTTTTATTCAGCAAGGATGCATTAAATTGATCAAAAGGGACAGTCTAAGACATTTATTACAAAAGATTTATATTTCAAATAAATGCCATTCGTGTGAACATTTTATTTATCCAAGAATCCTGAAAAAAATGCATCACAATTTACACAAAAATATCAAGCACCACAATTATTTTCGACATTGATAATAATAAGCCATGTTTCTTCAGCACTAAATTAACATATTACAATGCTATAAATATACAAAAAACAAATGATGCAATCACAATTACAGGTCTTCAAAGTACAGCAAATATAAGAGCTGTGATGGTGATGTCACAACAGAATGACTTTTAATTAGCCACAAGAGGGCAGTGAATGAAAACAGTAACGTAATGAACCACACTGATTTGTTGCTGTTGGGAATTGTTCACACTATGTTCCAACTTCCAGGTTGCTTATTCAGCTGAATGAAAAGGAGAAGGAATTCCAGGAGCTTCTGAAGAACTCCATTCATTCCAAACAAAGGCACATCAAAGCCCTGGAGGTCAGAGCAGTGCCTGCAGCTAAAGGTTGCTCACATTTTTTCTTCTATTAATTCTGAAGTTAACTCAGTATTTACCCCTGAACAATTGTTTGTGAACCTGCTTCCTCCGTATGAGAGAAAGTTGTAGCCCGAGGCAGTCAAAAAGGTGTGGTCATGGAGAAATATGTCACATTTATTCACATCTACTCAACATGCCACATCTTGTCTTTAGTTTTGGGAGGAGTTTTTGATACTCATGAAGAACACTCCCTGTAATCATTTAAAACTGTTACCCAATTTCAACCAACCCAAGTTTATGCCTTACCCTCTGGGCTTGCGTTTTCACTACATGTACTTCTATGCAGGTTTACATAAGTACAAATTAATGCATATACGTATCAGTGTATATGTAGCCAATGTGTGTTATGTTTATTCTTTCCAACAGATAATACACCTTCATCCTATAATGCTCAAAATTCTATGGTACGCTGGTTAAAAGGTGTTCCAGTGGATGAGAAAACCATAGAAATTGTGAGTGGAAATATGGAAAAAATATATTACTTTTAACCACAAGCTTTAATTCATATTTATAGATTTCTAATAGTGAAATTTAGCTTAAATATGTTGAAGTTAATACTGATTGCCTGTTTTTTTTATTTTATTTCTTTAAGCTTGTTTTTCATGAGTTCACCTTGGACTGTCTCCTCCGCCTCACCTGCAGAGATGATCTGCAGTACTGTGGCATCAAGTAAGTCCTATAGACATCATTACCAAACAGGAAAAATATGGCATGGTGTAGGGGAGACGCTACCGTTTTACTATACAGTGAGATTTTTTTAAATGTTTTTTTTTTTAAGAAGTCTGCTTTAATCAAAGATACGGAAAAAGCTTAATATTGTGAAATATTATAACAATTTAAAATAACAGTTTTCTATTTTAATATTTGATTTATTAATATTAACATTTTAAAATGTGACGGCTGAAAGCTGAATGTTCAGCATCATTACTCCAGTCTTCAGTGTCACATGATCCTTTAGAAATCATGCTAATATGCTGATTTGATGCTCAGGAACATTTCTTATTATCAATGTTGAAAACAGTTGAGCTGCTTTATATTTTTGTGGAAGCCATGATACACTTTTTTTTATTCTTTGATGAATACAGCATTTATTTGAAATAGAAATCTTTTGTAATAATAAATGTCTTGACTGTCACTTTTGATCATACACCAGGGCGCAATGCAAGTGTTTTTTGCTAGTTTCATCCTAAAGCATTTATAATTTTCTCGTCCAGCGTCACGTTGTTTAAATAGCAAATGCACTCTCGCCCATCTGTTCAACCATGGTCTGAAAACGAGGTGTGTTCACCTATTTTGAGGAAACTGAAAATGACCAACAAAAACCTGGTATAAAGTCAATAGCTCAGTATTTTTTGGGTTATTTAAAGGGCGTGTTGGTAATATGCGTCAGTGATGCGCGGGTCAATGTATAAACAATCCGCACCCGACAAACGTTTTCAACTAACCCGCCGCAACTCGGGCCGCAAAAAAAAGAAAATATTGTACCCGACCCGCTTCCTGACCCGCATTTTTTAAAAGTAGTAAATGCTCATTGTAGCGTCATTTGGCCATAGACGTAGGAACTAGGGGTGCAGGGGGGAATGGCCGCCGCAAACTGTTCTTTTTCTGAATGCTGTATGATATAGCCTAGTGTTATGTAATAAAGGCTTGATTTAGTCATTTATTTCGTTTCATTTTCTTAACATTTAAGATACTGCATGTGTTTATCCAGTCTAATCGAAGTGTGCGTCTCTCCCCCAACTTTACCAACAAAAATCCCGCCCCCTCTCAGAAAATACATAAAACTGACATTACTGAGCTATATGCGTTAGTAGCCTATTAAAATGGTACAATGGCATTGCTCAGTTCAACGTGTTGGGAAATCGGGCATTTTGTCCCGCGTCAGCATTTATTCAAAAATTAATAACGCTCAACATTCAAAAGGTAAAAAGATTTCCCACTTGTATTAGTAGGCTTAGGCTATTTCGCCACGTGGATGCCCAATTGAAGCTCTCACAGGCACAAAATGCAGGCATAGAATATGGTAATAAAGTCTTTATTAACGCATTTTAGACAAACAAAAACAGGTAGGCTAAGCCAAAGACTGAGGCTACAATATCCATAAATAAATGTTCACAAATACCCATGAAGGTAAAACTGAAAACTGAAACACACAGTAAACTTAACCTGGGCTTAAAAAGAAGGCTAAAGGGTGCCACTTGTTGGTTAAAAAAAGTAGCCTAATACAAGATAAACGCAAAATAGGCATTTGTATAAGAAAATAAAACACGCTGCATTGTTTAGCCTACACAAATATATCCATAAAACAGACCCACTTTATATTAGGTGGCCTTAACTACTATGTACTAACATTTTAATTAATCATTTGATACAATACACTTATTGTGTAGATACATGTTTTTACATTGTACTTACATTTGAAAAAATACCTGCATGTAATTACATCTGTAATTAATTTCTGTAGTTACATTTGTAATTACACAGTTGACACTTCCCTTACACCTAACCCTACCCTTAAACTTACCCATACCACCACACCTTTCCTTAACCCTACCCGTATCCCACCTCAATATCAGCAAAGGTGTTTTGCAATACAATTTGAACACAGTAAGTACATTGTACTTATTTTTTGATGTAAGTACATAGTAGTTAAGGCCACCTAATATAAAGTGGGGCCCATAAAATTAACACAGGAACCTAAATCAAATACAGTAAGCCTAACTTGGGCTTAAAAGGGCTATAAGGTGCCGTTAGTGGCCCAAAACAGAAGATTAGCCTACTTATTTTTAGCTTTCCACGCGCTGTGTAGAAATAATATTGAATCAACCAGCAAGGACGATCCTCAGCGTTCCAGCATCAAGTGCAGCCAGTGAGCGCACATTCAGCTCCGTGTCATAGAGGCGAAAAGAAACGACTCGACCGACCATGACCCGAATATCATTAAAAATATTTTTGGATGACTGCAGGCACCCGCTCATTTTGGTTCAACCCGTGATATGCTGATTTGCGCCTATAGGGTGGTACACAACGTGCAAACACTCTGCTTATTACACACACATTGACGCACAGCAGTACACAAACGTATATTAAATATTAAAAATAAAATGATTCTTCTCTGGAGAAGCACTCAGTCATTCCACACACAATATCCACCATCTAAATAGCGAATCCGCCATGTTGCAAACGCAACTGGCTTTTAAAGGGAATGGGAGATGAGACTCGGATTGGTTTATTGCACGTTAGGCCGATAAAACACACCCATGACTCAGTAAGAGACTAGGTACAACACTTTTGGACCATGAGCCTGGTTGTGACGACCGTTTTTTCCATCCTTAAACTAGCAAAAACGGATTTGGATGCACTCTAAGTGCACCTGCGCCATGCCCTCCTGACCATGCGCTCAGATCGTTAAAATAGGGCCCTTCATTTCTTTAAAAAAAAAAGAAAACATTTTGAACAGTAGTATATAGTGAGGTCAATCTGTGTTTGTGCATTTGTTTCTCAGAGGTGGGATGCTGTGTCGCTTATGGGCTGCCATCTCCATGCAGAGGAAGTCTCTTCTCAGTCCAGTCAAAGAGGACAGTGAAGATACCACTCTCTAACAGACATGACTGATTCTCTGTTGTCCAGTTTTAGATACTATGAGCTCAGTGAGTTTGCAGTGTATAGAGTCTGTGCCTTTTTTTGCACTATTACTTTATGTCTGTGCCTGACGCTAAGAGGAAAGTAACTAATTGTATTGAAAAAAACTCTACTGTTCGAATGTATGGGATTGTAAGATCTTTTAATGTTTTGAAAGTGCTCACCCAGGCTGCATTTGAATGAAAACAGAAATGGTGTGAAATATTATTACAATTTACAATATTTTTTTCTTATTTAATATATTTTAAATTGTAATTTATTCTTGTGATGGCAACGCTGAATGTTCAGCATCATTACGCCAGTCTTCATTGTCACATGATCCTTCAGAAATATTCTAATATGCTGATTTGCTGCTCAAGAAACATTTCTTATAATCTAATGTTGAAAACAGTTGTGCTGCTTATTTTAGTGGAAATCGTGATATTTGTTTTTCCCCCTCAGGATTTTTTGATGATTAGAAACTTTTAGAGAACATCATTTATTTTAAATAGAAATCTTTTGTAACAAATGTCTTTACTTGCTTGTTACTTAAAATGATTCATTTCTTTAGCAAAAACTCTTAATAACCCCAAACTTTTGAATGGTAATATACAATGTCAGAATAGTTTTGAGAACATTCAGTTTCTCAAATGTAACCTTATATAGAGAGAGTCAATATATTTTTATGCATTTATATCTCTATAATGTGTGAAATATTTATGCTAATGTGAATGTGCAGGACATTGAGTTGTGTATATATTATATGAATATGGGTACCAAATGCTGTATTTGTATTTATTGTTATGCTAAATACTAAATGTTAACTACACTTGCAAAAGAAAGTGATGCTGACAGCAAAACTAGAAAAAAAATGTATACCACAATTAAAACTAAAACTACAATTTACTTAATTTATCTTAGAAGTAATGCTTTTTATTTTTAATGCACAAGTGAAAAGAAACTTATCCAATTTTCTTTCTTGTTCAACAAATACATTTTTAAAAGTAGTTGCAAGTAATCCTTCGATTTATAAGAGATAATAAAAGCTATGTGAAAAGAATTAGAGAATGTTGTTTAAAATGCTTTTAGACGAAGTATAGCATTTCACATTTGCTTTTCAAAATGTTAAAGCAATGATCTTGTCATAGAAGAAAATACAGTATGCAAACCCAAGCGCACAGTGAAAGACTGACACTTGCTAAACATCTGAGTCAGCGTATTAGCAATTCACTTTGTTCTTGGTGCATTTTTAATGAAGCCAGTTTTTTTTTTTTGTGGACAATCTAGCTTCTTTCAAAACATGACAAGTTTGCTTGCATCCACATAATGCATCTGGACGAATGTGTCAAGTCATGTTGTATTATTTGTACATGTCAAATTGTAGCTACAGTAGATGCTGCTGCAGAGTATTTGAATACTTTTTGAACATCTAAATATGTCATTACATGTGCGTACAGTCCAAAACATCCTTTTACACAAGCAGCAGTAACACCAGTGAGAAATTTCATTATAATTATTCACATTCCTCAGATATGTGGCTCAACCCTTCCTGGCAATACAAAGTGTGAGTGTCTAGTGTATGCGTGTTTGGAAGGTGGGTGGTTCACAGTCCTGTTTGGAAGAAGTGATGCCATGCACTGAAGCTGATCTAACAATTCCAGCCGTGCTTCCTTATGTTTCTGTTGATGTTGCCTTGGTAACAGCCATTACGTCATCCTCTGACACATGCTTCCAGGTTGAGGATCACATTAGTGTTTACCACAGGCAAAATGTATATTTCCCTGACTCTTATGTGGCTGTGATCCACTTCTTTTGTTGTTGTGATCAAGCAAGAACATGAAGGGCTTAATCACCCACTTATAATAAGCAATGGGCTCAGCTTCAGTAGTCATTCAGCAGCTTGTAGATTTAATGAGCCATACCTTGCATTTTTTCCGTAAAAGACTTGAATACACTAGACAACTTTTAAGTCTGAACACATTTTAAAACTCTAGGCATACACTTGTCGCCTTTGTAAAAGGTTCTCACCAAAATATGCAATAAATAAACTTTTTATTTATGGAGCTTTTTGCCTGCTGGATGTATGCACTTTTTGTCTTAATTCTTCCAGGTTAAAACTGGACACTAAATGACTGAGGATCACGCATTACCAGAACTTAGTTCAGAACACAACAAACTCACAGAAACATAGGAGACGCATGACAAATGAAAACAATATGTGAGCTAAAATTGTTTGATATCCTCTGACTGGATGGAATCATAGGGTACTTTTACATGACAACAATGTACTAAACCATGCTTTTTTCATATACAGACGACAAAGTTGTCAAAGCGACCTCCATTCACAAGGATCTGCAAAAACCTCCAAAATGCTGTATTATGCTGCCAGGCCAGTTGGCAATGTCAAGAAAAGTAACGCTACGTGCTGAACACATATTACGCATGCGCATGACAGCACCGTTTTCACAAATTCTTGTTTTTGTGGTTTGGTAACCATAGCTATACATAATAAAGGCTAGATGTCTTACGGTGGAGTCTCTAAAGTCATCACTGGCGGCCATCTTGTCACAGGCAAGCTTCTGGCGGGCTCTGTGGTACCTGATGTAAGGTGAGTGATCTGCACCAACACAAATACTCTTATCTCGCTGAAAATCTTGACGGATTTACAAATGGTTTGGTTTCTTGCACACGTTATTAACGTGGCTATAATTATGGATGCTTGAACAAATGATTAATAATTATTCATAAGTATGCAGTGTCATAACTACATCTCTGACGTTTATAACAAACCTAACAGTTTGAAAATCGGTAGAAAATTGAGCAAGTTATGGATAAATATTATGGATAAAGATTAAAAAGTGCATGCACCATTAAAATACAATCTTACGAGTGAACGAGCTGACTGTGACAAGATGGCCGCCAAGTGCGGACGTCGACCTCCATTGGCCAGCAGCACGGACGAGACATCTAGCCTTTATTATGTGTAACCCCTCCTGTATGAACCGCCTGCTCCAAGCGGGACTCAAACCTGGATCCACCGGCATGAGAGTCAAACGCTCTAACAAGGAGGCTAAAGGCTGCAACCTCCAGCGTCAGTCGCTAGAGCGTCTCTTGAGATCAGAAGAGTGAGGTTGACTCGCAGAGCAGCTACTAGCTGGCCTCCGTTACACATGGAGACGATAACAGTCTTTTCAAAAACGTGCACGTTTAAACCCCGATTTCAAAAGCTTGTTTTCAGGCTGCCAAAACGGTGTTGTCGTGTAAATGAACAGCCAAAATTCATTCAAAAGTTTTCCATTTTTGAGTTTAAAACGGTGTTTTGTAAACATAGTCTGAAGCTTAAAAAATCCATCATGCGTGTCCATTATGCACTGTGTAATCTGTCTTCTCCGAATGCCCAAAATCTGAAGACTAGCTTTGGCAACTAGCAATTGACACGTTCAGTGTAACGGTCATGTTCTGTTCTGGGGTGCGTTCCCAAAAGCATTGTTATCCAATGATCGCAAGTTCTACCAGAAAGATTCGGAAGCCAGATGAAGTGCAAAAAGTAACAAGTTTATTGATAGCCCAGCAAGTATGATAATTAGAGGTTCTTTGGCGTAGGTCCCGTCCTTAGCTTTCGTTTCGAGGGTAACGGACTCCACATTTCCTGCCTGAAGATGAAGGCAGGTTGCGCAGTCGACCCCCGGGAGGTATAGGCGGGGACCATCCGGGTGGTGGTGGGGAGGCTGGAAGTAAATGTCGGTGTTAGCATCTGCGAACTCAGACATGAGTAAGTAGTTTTTTTATGCATGACGTGGACTTCATAAATCCATATCTTGAGCAAAATAGGCAAGCTGACATTCAGTACAATCTATATATTTTTATTTAAAATACATACAAATGTAATTTATGTCTTAGTTTGTCAAGAGATTTAAAGTGCTGTTTTTGAACAGTGCGCATATGCGTACATGCTCTAGTACGTAAGAATAAGCCTGTGATTAAATCAAGAAATAAAGCAAAATAACTGAGCAAAATGAGAATTGGTCATGCCATGTCCGTAATTTATGGCAAAAAATCTAGCATTAAAGGGATAGTTCACCCAAAAATGAAAATTAGCCCATGACTGACTCACCCTCAAGTCATCCTATGTGTATATGACATTCTTCTTTCAGATGAATAAAAGTTCTTCGTTTTTGAAGTCCATAAAAGTGCATCTTTCCATCATATAACTGCTCCACACGTCTTCGGGGGGTTAATAAAGGCCTTCTGAAGAGACGTGATGTGTTTGTGTAAGAAAAATATCCTTATTTAAAACTTTATAAAGTAAATTGTCTAGCTTCCACCAGGTCGCCTTCCGTATTCAACTTCTCGCAGTCCAAAATACTTACACTACGTCTGACAACATTGCACACCAGTTACGCTTTTTTTCGGATCTGGCAGTAGCTAGATATTGAACGACAAATTTGCGACAATACGGTTTCGGGAAACAATCGTGACTAGCTAGTTGATTTCTTCAGCGATGCATCATACTATGGTAGTTAAGCAGCGAGTTACGTAGTTGTACGGGAAAGCACCCCTGTTTCCTTAGCTGTCACTGTTTGCATGAGTTCTCATTCATTATTTGTTGCTATGGTTTCTGATTGAGTTTCACACCGTTGATTACCTCCCCTTCGGTATAAACAAACTAAAACTAAACTGAAATTTATAGCAAAATTGAAAACGATATTAAAATAAAAACTAATTTAAAAATGCTAAACTATAATAACCTTGACGTGGACAACGTTTTGACAACGTTGTCATCTGTTTTTAGTACATAGTTGTCGTGTAAACACACCCTCAGTTCTTTGTTTGCTGTTGTCCGAGTTATCGTTGCTATTTAATGTATAGTTGCTTGTTAGTTTCTTAAAGGTCCCGTTCTTCGTGATCCCATTGTTCAAACTTTAGTTAGTGTGCAATGTTGCTGTTAGAGCATAAATAATACCTGTAAAATTATAAAGCTCAAAGTTCAATGCCAAGCGAGATATTTTATTTAACAGAAGTTCCCTTTCAAAGCCTACAGCGAACGGCCGGCTTGGACTACATCCTGGTACTTCCTTCATTGATTACGTCAGTAGGACAGTAGAACAGACTAACCTCCGCCCACAAGAATACGCGAAAAAGGGGGCGTGGTCTTGTTGCTGTCCCACGTGGAGAAGAGGACGGTCGCGTGGAGAAAAGGAAGTGCTGCGTTTCAGTGTGTTTGTCGCCATGTCGTCGAGACGCTGTTATTTTCATCCCGGAGTCAAATCACCTTTGTTTGGCTTTCCCAGGGACGCTGTAGAGATCATTGATCGCATACATCTCCCGTTAAGAGGCGTGACCTTTCCGTACAACGTTCGCTAAGCTGCGGTCGAATCACAACACGGGAACCGCTGGCACAATCAGAACTTGTTACGTATTTCTGAAGGAGGGACTTCATAGAACAAGGAACTCATCAGCCGTTTTTATAGGAGAGGGAAAACAGCGGTATACAGATAAGTAAATTGTGTGAAAAATACTGTGTTTTTTTACACACGAAACATGAACACATGTTATATTGCACACTGTTAACACAATCAAAGCTTCAAAAAAACACGAAGAACGGGACCTTTAATGTTCATTAAAGTTTCTTGTGTCCCTCTTTTGTGGATTACACTACACAGCGCATGCACGCAGCATGGCATCCAGACTGCCAATCTGGGCAAAGATCTGTACAAATGTTGTATAGTGTATTCTGGGCATGACAAAAGATTGGGAAGTTGTTGGCATGATGTGTGTGCCAGAAAGATGTTGTCCATATTTGGAAATGAACCCAAATTAAACTTTTTTGTTATTAGACTCTTATTTATTATGTTATTTAAATCCCATTGCAGTAAACAACACTGCTAGTCCATTTTCGCTGGTCGCTTTTTATTGATTATCCATCAATTGCTTTTTAATGACTTGGCAAGAGTAATGGCTAGAAGAGCATAGCTTGCCCTTGAAATCTGGTTGAATTCCAGGACTCTAGTGGAGCTTTGCAGCAGGTGGAGCAGATGTCGCTGTGCTTTGGCCAGGTTGTGAAGTTAACTAAATACGTTTTGCTTTTCATGACCATATATTTACTCTTTCTTCCTGCCCTATTTCTTTTTTCTGTGTATGCTATTGAGCTCATTCTGTCCTCCTTTTACTGTCAAGACCTCTTTATCACTCTCCTTGTGAAGGCTTGGTGCATACAATCCATTAAATATGGAATAACAGGGTATTTTGTACAGGGATTGGGCTTTTGGGCAAACTTCATTCTGTTCAGACTTCGTCTGGAGGAGGATGTTCCTTTTTGTAGATGAGATTATCCACTATTTCAAATTAAGCTCTCTTATCAGTGCTCTACAGCCTTAAGTTTTAAAAATTTGTCCTGTGGTCAGTGCTGGCAGTGCTAGGCTAGGGATAAGTCCCCCATGGACACCCTAATGATTATCCTGTTTTCTATTCTCAGCGTCACTTTCATAAATTAAGGGTTACTTTAGCGATTAGCATTAAGCTTTGTATCAGTGGAAACCCGGTAGTATATTCAAATTATCATACTTTCCCCCCTCCTGTCCCCCTGAGATGAGAGAATTATGCATTTTATTTCTGGAAAAAATCCTTTGATGACGCAAATATCACCATTTTGCGTCATCTGAGGATTTTTTGGCCAGAGACAAGAGACTACAGCCAGTAGGAGGAGCTAGTTCTGCATGTTTTCAACCTGCCCACAGCGGAGGGATCTCACTCACAGAATGAGCTCGGCTCGGTCATTAATAATGGAGCGGTGCGGAGTAAAGTGAGTGTTTCAACTTTTCAACGAATTCCTATGAAAGTTAAGCTTCCATAGGCATGATCTGAAAACATGCCAGACTGGACACACGTCGTGAATGACTGCCGCGCTTACCTCAGCTCTTCGCTCTCGTGATGAATGAAATCTGACTCCTGCTGCGTTTGTGCCGTGACTTTCGTTTGGCTCACTCACACTTTATTGAAAAGACACATTCAGTTTTTAATTGTAGTGTCTATTCTCTAACTGAACGAAATTATTGTATTACTATGAAAATCAAAACAACGGTGGGGCGGTGTCATGGTGGGCAAGTGATAACTAGTAACCGTGGCTTTGGGAATGGACTCGTAGGGCAGCAAAGCAGCAAAGCAAGTGCATTCTGGGAGTTGTTGTCTTTCATCCACAAGAGACAAAAATACATTTTCTGTCTTTTCTCAGTCTAGAAGGCACCAAATTAAAAAATAATTTCACATTTCTACTACATAAATGACCTAGTTTGAATACACATTAATCTTCGCAGCACTGAAGTACCTCTTTAAGCTCCCCATCAATAGCGATCATAATGGATGCTATTCAAATCAAATCAAATCAAATCAAAATCAAAAATCAAATCAAATCAAATCAAATCAAAACCAATCAAAATCAAAAAAAAAAAAAAAAAATACAAATCAAATCCAAAATCAATCAAATCAAAAAATTCTAAATCAAATCTTTAAGCTCCCCATCAATAGCGATCATAATGGACGCTATTAAATATGTAGCAAAAGACCGGAGACTTCAGGCACAAGAATAGCTCAGATGATAACAACAGATGTATTCTCCTCTGCAATTGGTAAGTAGCTTCTTTGGTGGCTGATCTTTCACTCATGTTACACATCAAATAATATAGATTTTAATATTAATTCTTGCCCAGCACCCTATAGCCTGGTGATGAAAAAGAGAAAAGGTTGTATTTGATCTCATAATGCGTTAAAGGGGACCTATTATGCCCCTTTTGACAAGATGTAATATAAGTCTCAGGTGTCTGCACGTGTCTGTGAAGGTTCAGCTCAAAATACCCCACAGATCATTTATTATACCATGTTGTAAATGCCCATTTTTGGCAAAAAAAATAAATAAAAAATTTCCGTGCATGTATCTTTAAATGCAAATGAGCTGCTGCTCCCAACCCTCCTTTCCAGAAGAGGGCGGAGCCTGTACAGCTTGTGCCTCTGACGCTGCATTCACACAGGGCGTCAGTGCTTCTCGTTTACTTTGAATGGGTGACGTCATGCGTTGCCGAACTGAATTGTGGGTTCTGTTGCATCTCGTTACTGGTGTTGCTCGCAGCAGAAGTTGAAAACTTTTCAAGCACCAACACAGGCGTCAGTCAATCACCTATGCAAATACCCTAGCACAGACGCTAGCCAATTGCGTTCATGCAACAACGGAAAAGTAATGTGATTGGCTGTTTTCACTATGACGGTCACGTCAGTACCAGCTTCAGACACACCCAACACCAAGCGTTGACGCCAATGCCCGATGTGAATGCAGTTAGATTCTCTGCCAAAATCCAAGGCTGAATCCGAAATCGGTAAGGTATTTAAGGTAAAATTGAAAATTAAAGGTGCTGTATGTATTTTTTTCACTCTAATAAAGCAAAGAAATACCACATTATGTTTGCAGATGTTTAGGAAACATGCTAAGTTGACACTTGTTTCTCTGAAAAACAATGCTACAGCCAGTTATTCTACTTTGAAACGACTCTCTCCAATAATTTGGACTGCAGTACCCATTTCGACCATTAGCTGTCAATATTACATACTGCACCTTTAAATAAAATTCAATAAATGCAGAATATTGACGTTATTAGAAATTTTCTTC
The DNA here is from genome assembly GCA_023566225.1 of Romanogobio albipinnatus. Classification (NCBI taxonomy): domain Eukaryota; kingdom Metazoa; phylum Chordata; class Actinopteri; order Cypriniformes; family Gobionidae; genus Romanogobio; species Romanogobio albipinnatus. The sequence continues at coordinate 39,570,862 of CM042252.1, read as the reverse complement.
ACCTCCTTAGGACGTGGAATTACGGGATGAATTCTGAAAGAAAAGAAACAGTGAGAACAGAACATTTGTAGAACAGAGTTACAGGGGTTTGACAAACAGCTTCAGGCTTCAAGGTGGAATTTAAAGTTTTCTGCCACTTTTGCTGCAGTAGTTCTGTATAGTTTGGACACAAACGATGGTCCCTATCATTCACTTTTGGGTTTTTGTCTAATGTTCTTCTTCACTGATGTAATCTCACTGTGCTTTGTGTGTAATAATCGTAAAAACTATTGTTCTTAAAACAATACAGAAGCACCTGTTAAACGGGCTCATGATTCGCCCTTTTTGGAAGTCTGATAATCCAGCCACAGCTTGTACTAACCAAAGCCATACCATAATAATTATATTAACCCCTATAACAATAGGCAGCTATCAGAGCATTAACCGCTAGGCCACACTCCGAAAAATTTAATTTCTTTATTGGCATCGGTTCCATGAAGAAACTTGAACATCCATACAAACTTTTCATTGCACAAAAGGTTCTTTAGATTATTAAAAATTTCTTCACACAAGAAATTTTTTTTAAATAAGGTTCTTTAGGGAACCCAAAACGCTTCCTCTATGGCATCACTGCAAAAATCTCCTTTTGGAGCCTTTATTTTCTAAGAGTGTACATCCATTATCAGAATATGCTTGCAAAAGTATGGAACAGGTTAAGCTTGGAACCACAGCTGTATCTGCAGTGCATAAAAGCTCCACTTTAGGTGGCAACAATTAAATTATTTTTTATACAAACGTTTTCATTCAAAATGTACCAATAGGCTATATTTCAACAGAGAAGGACGTTTTAAAGAATAGTTTAAGCTTTTAAACTGATCCAGTAGGGTCACAGTGGGTCATTCACCCACTCTGTCCCTTTTTCATTCTCTCTTTTTCTTCCCGGTAAGTACAATGTTTGTCATGGTAATGAAAGGGTCTATGGGCGGATCTTTGGATGGTGGAGAACGGGGTGGGGGATATATGAAGGTGTAGAAGGGCAAAAAAAGGGGGCTGTGGTTTCTGCAGTGCAAGGTTCAATTCATGGCTTTGGAAAGGGGTTTGAAGGTGAGGTGTGGGGGATGAACATGTTCATGTTTGGGCGTGCATGTGCTTTGTTAGGTAAGATGAGGGAAGATTCCCCACTTAAGAACAGTGTGCATTTGTATTGCTAAAATGTAAAATATGGACAGTTTAGAATGTACAGGATGGCAATGCATCATCCAATATATTAGTTTAACACTGTAAAAAGGATTGTTGGTTTAAAAAATAAAGTTACCAGGTTGCCTTAATTTTGAGTTCATTGAAATAAAAAAAAATAGTTAATACAATGGAGATTGGTTTAACAAATCGAAATTCAAATGTTATGTTATTTGAACCACATGAATTATCTAAGTTGATTTGACAAAAGATAAAAAGGTGTGATAACAAATCATCAAAATATTTTTTTACTATTTTTTTTTTTTTTTTTAGATTATTAGGAACACCATACTAATACTGTGTTTGACCCCTTTCGCCTTCAGAACTGCCTTAATTCTACGTGGCATTGATTCAACAAGGTGCTGAAAGCATTCTTTAGAAATGTTGGCCCATATTGATAGGATAGCATCTTGCAGTTGATGGAGATTTGTGGGATGCACATCCAGGGCACGAAGCTCCCGTTCCACCACATCCCAAAGATGCTCTATTGGGTTGAGATCTGGTGACTGTGGGGGCCATTTTAGTACAGTGAACTCATTGTCATGTTCAAGAAACCAATTTGAAATGATTCGAGCTTTGTGACATGGTGCATTATCCTGCTGGAAGTAGCCATCAGAGGATGGGTACATGGTGGTCATAAAGGGATGGACATGTTCAGAAACAATGCTCAGGTAGGCCGTGGCATTTAAACGATGCCCAATTGGCACTAAGGGGCTTAAAGTGTGCCAAGAAAATATCCCCCACAGCATTACACCACCACCACCAGTCTACACAGTGGTAACAAGGCATGATGGATCCATGTTCTCATTCTGTTCACGCCAAATTCTGACACTACCATCTGAATGAACAGAAATCGAGACTCATCAGACCAGGCAACATTTTTCATGTCTTCAACTGTCCAATTTTGGTGAGCTCGTGCAAATTGTAGCCTCTTTTTCCTATTTGTAGTGGAGATGAGTGGTACCCGGTGGGGTCTTTTGCTGTTGTAGCCCATCCGCCTCAAGGTTGTGCATGTTGTGGCTTCACAAATGCTTTGCTGCATACCTCGGTTGTAACGAGTGGTTATTTCAGTCAAAGTTGCTCTTCTATCAGCTTGAATCAGTCGGCCCATTCTCCTCTGACCTCTAGCATCAACAAGGCATTTTCGCCCACAGGACTGCCGCATACTGGATGTTTTTCCCTTTTCACACCATTCTTTGTAAACCCTAGAAATGGTTGTGCGTGAAAATCCCAGTAACTGAGCAGATTGTGAAATACTCAGACCGGCCAACAACAACCATGCCACGCTCAAAATTGCTTAAATCACCTTTCTTTCCCATTCTGACAGTCAGTTTGGAGTTCAGGAGATTGTCTTGACCAGGACCACACCCATAAATGCATTGAAGCAACTGCCATGTGATTGGTTGATTAGATAATTGCATTCATGAGAAATTGAACAGGTGTTCCTAATAATCCTTTAGGTGTGTGTATACCTCCTATTTTGATTCCTTTTTATTATGTTTTGGTCATTTAATTAGTATAATGACATACAAATCAAATAACACAATATTCAATTTACTTTATAGAATTCTACACTGTAATTTTTTTTTCAAAGTTACCTGGTTGCCTTAAAATTTTGAGTCAATTGAAATTAAACATTTGAGTTAATACAATGAACATTTTTGAGAATCGACATCACCCTTTATTTAAATATTATCAAAAAAAATGTAAGCATATTGCATAATTGTGTTTTATTTGTAATAATGCAGTGAAATTGCCAAATTGTGCTGTTTTCGTGATTTATCACAAAAATAAATAATTTATACAATAATATTTTGAGTTTCTATTTATTAAACAAATTTCCTTCATTGTATTAACTCAAATTTTAAATTTCAATGAACTTAAAATTTTAAGGCATCCAGGTTACTTACTTTTTTAAGTTAAACCAACACTATTTTTTTACATTGTATAAATCATTTGCAGGCATATATTTTAATTGAAGGGATGTCAAAGAATTGCACTCAACTGGTTTATATGTTATGATAAGTAATGAAGATGTTTGAAAGGTATGTCAAATTCATTATACTGAATAATAATGCCATGGATTACAACAATTATTTAATAAAAGAATACAATCACCAGCAACAACATGCTTCTTGGAACCTTCTGCCTAATAAGCAAAAGTAGCCTGATTGAACAGTTTGTAAATTCAACCTAAAAAAGAAAGATAAGAATCACAAAAAACAATTAAGACCCAAATCTGCTAAAACCATAATGACTGATAAACCTAAATCTGTTATATTGCCTCAATTAACACAAAGAAACACAGTGAGTTTATATGATGTGACAGTACAATATTCAGATGAATGACGAAAGCTTGTATGTATAGTGCACTTCATCTTGGCCTTGAAAATGTGCTTTTGTTCCTTATTCAAATAGAATTTGTTAAGACTTTCTTTGACTTCACATTTATGAATATTTACCTAATTATTGAAAGACCCTTTATCGTAACTGTTACATTTAATAAAATAAGATTAATAACAACTTTGCGGTTGTCTTTGCCCACATTTTACAACAACAAAAAATAATTTCCCAACAACATTCACAGTGTGTGCTGATTAATATTGCTTTACATTGCCTCACTAACAATATCTAATGTCATGCAACATTAAACCAGAACTGTGGTGGACTGGAGAAAAGTATTTCAGACAAATGACATTGCATGCTGACTGATTGGGTTCTCATTCTGCTACGTATTATGAACTCTAATAAAAAAAAGTAGCCTGATTTATTTGATACCACATTGTTTTATTTATGATCTGTCAACCCCATCCTGTTTCTTCCCATCTGAACGCTACAAGGCAGGAAAGAGTTTGGCAGAAATGTTTCAAACAATGGACAGATGAGCCTGCACAGACATCTTCTCAATACGTTCCCTCTCTAACATTATTCTAAAGTTGGCTGATACCGCGTTCCTCACATAAAAACAGACTTATGAAAGACTGGAGGTCTATCTAGGTGCATTCTGGGCATTCCTGTTATTGTGTTTTTATTAAGGGGCCACTGATGACCCTGCACCATGCAGAGATACTGACCCTTGGGTTCTTTAGGACAATAGACAAGCTTCTTGAGACTGACACTGTTGAACCTGAGCCTCAACAAGAATATAAAAATACTGTGTTTTAAGCCCAGTGTCCAGAATGGAAGCAATGGAACAAACTGCTAGATGCCAAATAGCAATTGAACTGTAGTTTAGATATTTGAAAGTATAAAAGTCCTTTGGCATGAGGACAAATTTTCATTGTAGACATTTGGATTTTCTCTGGAGAAATTTATCTTGTTTATATGTATGTGTGTGTGTGTGTGAAAATAGTTAAACCAGACTTGTTTCTCACTCAGGATCATTTCCATTTCTAATTTTTTTAAAATCTATTGTGTCCTGTTTACTCCGTGGCTGGATGTCCCTCACGGTCCAGCCTCTATTCAGCTATCAAATTCAACAAAGCCATCAGAAAATATTGCCAAGAATTTGTTTAAGTTTGTGTACGCCCACAGAGACATAAATATTCACTATGTGTGTGTGTGTTCACATCTTTACTTCACACTCACAGTGCCTTTTTGTGAATGGTTTTGTTCTTTTCTTCTATGAAATGCTGTTTACAATTACATTATCAGTGCACTCACAAAACTGTCCTCAATAAAACAAATCTGCACTTTATCACAGCTCATTTATTCTTAACTCACATAGAAGTTTCTGAGTGAGTCTTTCCATTAGCGTCATGCTTTAACAGTGCAAGTGAAGAGCATGAGGTCAATGAAAAGAGGGATTTGTGAATACATTAGCAGATTTGTAGCTATAGTATCATTTTAATATACCTAAAGCTTTGCAGAAAGAGTAAACTTCAGAACGAGGTCTGTTCATACTGTAATTATTAGTATTACGCATGTGATCTAGAAATGATTATATATGTTTTCAACTAAAACATGGTTGTTCGCCATTCAACAATGAACTGAGAATGCTGTTTAAATTCCAATTTAATTCCAAAAGGTGAAATGACATCCGATTTGAATTTGAATGGGAGGAAGTAATTAAAATGAATTGAGATTCAAAGCATGTATGCTATATTATATGTATTATTATTATATTAACTATAAGCTAAGTTTGGCAAAGTTGCCTTGCCAAATAATTGCCTTGACTGTATGGTCCTTATGGACAGATGGACAGACAGACAGAATTAGAAGAATAGATAGAAGAAACTTGGGGCAGGGGCAGTGTTTATTGGGGGTCCTCAGCCCCTGCACCAAGGTTCTAAACCCCCGAAATCACTCTGTCCAGTTGCAGTGACAGGTGTTTTTTTTTTTTGGTGGGGCGGGGGGGTTGTATTTGTGTTAACACAGGCCAACAGCTGCACAAAGGAGTCCCACTGGTCTTTTCGGGGGACGTGATGTCCCCTCTCAAGCGTGCCATTTGCACCCCCCAATCTCACTCCTACACCAACCCCCTCTCCCCTCAATAGTGTCCACTCTTATTCCTCTTGAGCAGATGCCAGCTGGGCTCTACAGGTGGCAAGCAGCTTCGTAATTCATATAATATTCAGCAAAAAAAAAAAAAAAAATCTGTTATCATTGTTTCGTCCCTCATGATATATTAGGTTATGCTGAACTGAATAAAAGTCACATTGATTGAAAAGAGAAACTGATTTCGTCTGATGCAATATAATTGTGACATTCTTCAATCTTTTATTTAAAAAATTGCATTAAAGTTGTGAAATTTGCTATTTTGATTTGTGTTAGCTCATATAATAACATAACTTATAACAAACACCAAGCAAGGCAACAAGCATGAACTTCTGGCCATTTTATCATTTGCTTTGAGTCTTATTTGGGCATAAGAATGACATTGAAGGGATCCCAGTTTCTTTCCCGTGCTGCTGTATTTCCTTTTGAAACAGGAAGTTTGGATGGGATTTTGAAGCTTTAAACGTAGGTAGTTTTAGAGGGATGTCAATTGTTCTTGTTCTAGAGCATTTGATTGGATAAAATAAGTGAGTGCAGTATGAGTCATCAATATTTTGAGCTGTTGCCTGGAAGAGAAATTTTAAATGCGCATATTTGGTAAAAGTTATTTTCAAATTTGCACTAGCATATACGTGACCACAAAACTAACACGCATGGACAAAAATCCACAAAATTCTACTTTTTACACACATGCATATAATCTAATTTGTAAGCCTATTTGAATAAAATGGGGGAGGGGTATAGTCTCAGACACTGTACAGCATGTGATATGGGCTCATAGAGAGAAAACTTCTCTCTAAATAGTCATTACGGCATCTTTCTATAATGAATAGGGATTAGCCCATTGAGTCACAAACTAGAGACAGTCAGACGAAACCTTCTGATGTATAACAGGTTGGACAGGTAAAATAGGTAACCGTTTTTAAAAGATGCGAGCTTGTTAACGAAAAATAAATTACTAAATTATTTATTTTCTATTTTTTCTGATTAGATTTGCAATTTCTAAACCGTATTAACAAACCATTGAGGGTAATTATGCATTGCTTTAATTCTACATCCACCCCTACGTAAAATGTGGTACAATCCACACTGGAGGCCGAGTTGGGACGTTCTTCAGCTCACAATGAGCCGCATGCCATCACCTCCAGAGCGGCAGAGAGAACACACAGGCGTCCGCTGTGTGTCAGAAAGTTTACTGAATCTCACCGCTCCATGAGGCCGTGACAAATCTACAGTTTTATGACTGGACTTTAATCACGGGCTCTACATGCGTCCATCGTATCCATAATATTTTCCCAAGGCCCTTCAGCTGACTGTTTTGGGTTTTTTTGTGGGCTGAGCAGAAACAGGGCTCGGTCTCGCGTGCCTGTGGAAATCCGGAGCGACTGAAGAAAGTTTCTCCCTGCCTCACGGAAGGAATGAATGCATTCTAGAGAGGAAAATCCTAATGGTTTAACGAAAAACATGGAATTCAACCATCTCGATGCACAACCGGGGATAAATCAGCTGACACCATCAGAAACACGTAAGTCGGTGTTTTTGTTAAATCTGTATTTCTCCCCGTGATGTATGTGAATAGTCTGTTAGTATAGTCTGTATGTTAGTAGTCTGTAGTAGAGCAGCTTTGCTTTTGCCTTCCACCGACAATATCCGTTCAATAATTGTAGCGGAACAATACAAAAACTGCTGTTTTAGGGTAAACTTTGACATGGTTTGCAATTACACATCCCTAAGGTAGTTTATACAAATGAAATAATGATAAATAATGCCAGGACGTCCCCCAGATAGCACACGCACGTCTCCAAGATGTCTGTTATAGAGCGGTTCTTCTGGAAAGCGTCTGACAAATATATTTAAAAAGTCAGTTTTACATTCATTCTAAATCATAAACATCTTAAAGACGTCTTCTCAGTATTTAACATCTGACACGAATTGCCTTAGAGATGTATTGCAGAGTTGTTCTAAAGTGGTAGGCCCATTATTTATTAATGTATTGTGCATTAAATAAATGCATACATATATATTCATTTATTGACTTGTATAATTGATGTAGTATGTGTTTTTATTTTAAAATAGACGTATAAACATGTACTTCTAATGAATTGTTTGTCTATTATCTCAAATTATCCATTGATTTTTTGTTTACATTGATTCAAGCTAAATCATGAGATGTTCAAGCAACCATTCAGGCTGAATGGACAACGATTTATATATCTGACATATTCAAAATGTTTTTCACACAATACTAGTTATTAGCTGGTAGTTATGCTGCATGGTCTGAGCACTAGCATGTGTTTTGCTGTCATTTATTGTTCACCGCCTTTTTTCTGTGACGTCAATAATGCTGTATTTAACTTGAGAATATAAATCGATTAAAGATGAATTTTCAGTTGATCACAATGATTGATTCATCATTAAAGGTCCCGTTCTTCGTGTTTTTTGAAGCTTTGATTGTGTTTACAGTGTGCAATATAACATGTGTTCATGTTTCGCGTGTAAAAAAACAAACAGTATTTTTAACACAATTTACTTATCTCACTTATCTTATTTCACTGTCCTAAAAACGGCTGATGAGTTCCTTGTTCTATGAAGTCCCTCCTTCAGAAATACGTAACGAGTTCTGATTGTGCCAGCGGTTCCCGTGTTGTGATTTGACCGCAGCTTAGCGCACGTGGCACGGTTCCTGTGTTGTGATTGGACAGCAGCTTAGCGCACGTGGAAAGGTCACGTCTCTTAACGGGAGATATATGCGCTTAATGATCTCTACAGCGTCCCTGGGAAAGCCAAACAAAGGTGATTTGACTCCGGGATGAAAATAACAGCGTCTCGACGACATGGCGACAAACACACTCAAACGCAGCACTTCCTTTTCTCCACGCGACACGTCCTCTTCTCCACGTGGGACAGCAACAAGACCACGCCCCCTTTTTTCGCGTATTCTTGTGGGCGGAGGTTAGTCTGTTCTACTGTTCTACTGACTGACGTAATTAATGAAGTTAGTACATTTAGGGGGTTCGTGGATTTTTGCCCATGTTAATCGATTGCCATTGGGCGCATAGTGGGTGCGAGGGATCGCAGGGCCAATTGGGAGTCCAAATGCCCGCTTTTTAATTGACCAAACGGACGTTTCGTGATTACCCCCCTCCCGCAGATTACCCCGGAACAGGGGGTATTTGGACCATGTAGGGGGCGCTCTCGAGGGCAAACACCCCCCCCCCCCACATCCACGAACCCACTATTTGTCCGATTACCCACTAAAGTGGGCAAATGACCCCAGGACCCCCCCTGACCCCCCCCCCCCCCCCCCACATCCACGGACCCACTATTTGTCCAATTACCCACTAAAGTGGGCAAATGACCCCAGGGCCCCCCCCTGACCCCCCCCCCCCCCCCCCACATCCACGGACCCACTATTTGTCCAATTACCCACTAAAGTGGGCAAATGACCCCAGGACCCCCTCTGACCTCACCCCCCCCCCCCCCCACATCCACGGACCCACTATTTGTCCAATTACCCACTAATTTTACGGACCGCCCCCGTTCGGACACGGAAGGTCATTGGATCTTGAGATCTGAGATCCTGAGGCTCAGTGGGCCCCCAACTCGGGGCCCCGAATCGCGGAGCTCTTCAACATCCCAATTTTTTTCCCTACACCATAGGGCCAACTGCTTTCGATATGTTGCTCAGGGCCCCCCCAGGGGCCACTGTGCAAAATCTGGGGCCCCTGGGACCTTTCTGTAAAACTCCCACCTACCCATTAAATTAATGCGTTTTTCACAGTGGGTTCACGGATGTGTACGAAACGGCTTGGGAAGGGCCGATTGACTAGGGGGCGTCATTTGTCTTCTCGCCACGTTCCCCTGAGTCGGGCGGTCAAGTTTGGTGGCCCTTCGACCTCGTTCAGGGGTCAAAAGGTCAAAAAAGGGACGAACGTCCACCAATAGCCTACGCGTTTAATGGGAGTGAGGCGGGGCTCCCATACGGAGATGGAGGGTCGTGGCCCCTTGAGGTTTGAGATTCCGACTCTCCAGGGGCCCCCGACTGATGGGGCCAAAGCACGAAACCCTGGCATGTTCCTGACAGAAGTGCCCCCATTGTACCTAACTTTGACTCAAAAGCCTCTTAGACGGTATGAGTGTTAGAGGCCTGAGGTCAATATTAGGGTTAGAAGTTGAAAATGAGTTCTCTTTGTTCTAGGGCCAGGCCCTTTGGGTATGTTGCTCAGGGCCCCCCCAGGAGCCAATGTGCCAAATCTGGGGCCCCCGGGACCTTTCTGTCAAACTCCCACCTACCCATTAAACTAATGCGTTTGCCACAGTGGGTTCACGGATGTGTACGAAACGGCTTGGGAAGGGCCGATCGACTAGGGGGCACCATTTTTGTTCTCGCCCCGTTCCCCTGAGTCGTGCTGTAAAGTTTGGTGGCCTTTCGACCTCGTTCAGGGGTCAAAAGGTCAAAAAAGGGACGAACGTCCACCATATTAGGGTTAGAAGTTTAAAAGGATTTCTCTTTGATCTAGGGCCACGCCCTTTGGGTATGTTGCTCAGGGCCCCCCCAGGAGCCACTGTGCCAAATCTGGGGCCCCTGGGACCTTTCTGTAAAACTCCCACCCACCCATTAAACTAATGCGTTTGCCACAGTGGGTTCACGGATGTGTACGAAACGGCTTGGGAAGGGCCGATCGACTAGGGGGCGCCATTTGTCTTCTCGCCACGTTCCCCTGAGTCGTGCTGTAAAGTTTGGTGGCCCTTCGACCTCGTTCAGGGGTCAAAAGGTCAAAAAAGGGACGAACGTCCACCAATAGCCTACGCGTTTAATGGGAGCGAGGCGGGGCTCCCATACGGAGGAGGAAGGTCGTGGCGACTTGAGATTTGAGATTCCGACTCTCCAGGGGCCCCCGACTGATGGGGCCAGAGCACGAAACCCTGGCATGTTCCTGACAGAAGTGCCCCCATTGTACCTAACTTTGACTCAAAAGGCTCTTAGATGGTATGAGTGTTAGAGGCCTGAGGTCAATATTAGGGTTAGAAGTTGAAAATGAGTTCTCTTTGTTCTAGGGCCAGGCCCTTTGGGTATGTTGCTCAGGGCCCCCCCAGGAGCCAATGTGCCAAATCTGGGGCCCCCGGGACCTTTCTGTCAAACTCCCACCTACCCATTAAACTAATGCGTTTGCCACAGTGGGTTCACGGATGTGTACGAAACGGCTTGGGAAGGGCCGATCGACTAGGGGGCACCATTTTTGTTCTCGCCCCGTTCCCCTGAGTCGTGCTGTAAAGTTTGGTGGCCTTTCGACCTCGTTCAGGGGTCAAAAGGTCAAAAAAGGGACGAACGTCCACCATATTAGGGTTAGAAGTTTAAAAGGATTTCTCTTTGATCTAGGGCCACGCCCTTTGGGTATGTTGCTCAGGGCCCCCCCAGGAGCCACTGTGCCAAATCTGGGGCCCCTGGGACCTTTCTGTAAAACTCCCACCTACCCATTAAACTAATGCGTTTGCCACAGTGGGTTCACGGATGTGTACGAAACGGCTTGGGAAGGGCCGATCGACTAGGGGGCGCCATTTGTCTTCTCGCCACGTTCCCCTGAGTCGGGCGGTAAAGTTTGGTGGCCCTTCGACCTCGTTCAGGGGTCAAAAGGTCAAAAAAGGGACGAACGTCCACCAATAGCCTACGCGTTTAATGGGAGCGAGGCGGGGCTCCCATACGGAGGAGGAAGGTCGTGGCGACTTGAGATTTGAGATTCCGACTCTCCAGGGGCCCCCGACTGATGGGGCCAAAGCACGAAACCCTGGCATGTTCCTGACAGAAGTGCCCCCATTGTACCTAACTTTGACTCAAAAGCCTCTTAGACGGTATGAGTGTTAGAGGCCTGAGGTCAATATTAGGGTTAGAAGTTGAAAATGAGTTCTCTTTGTTCTAGGGCCAGGCCCTTTGGGTATGTTGCTCAGGGCCCCCCCAGGAGCCAATGTGCCAAATCTGGGGCCCCCGGGACCTTTCTGTCAAACTCCCACCTACCCATTAAACTAATGCGTTTGCCACAGTGGGTTCACGGATGTGTACGAAACGGCTTGGGAAGGGCCGATCGACTAGGGGGCACCATTTTTGTTCTCGCCCCGTTCCCCTGAGTCGTGCTGTAAAGTTTGGTGGCCTTTCGACCTCGTTCAGGGGTCAAAAGGTCAAAAAAGGGACGAACGTCCACCATATTAGGGTTAGAAGTTTAAAAGGATTTCTCTTTGATCTAGGGCCACGCCCTTTGGGTATGTTGCTCAGGGCCCCCCCAGGAGCCACTGTGCCAAATCTGGGGCCCCTGGGACCTTTCTGTAAAACTCCCACCCACCCATTAAACTAATGCGTTTGCCACAGTGGGTTCACGGATGTGTACGAAACGGCTTGGGAAGGGCCGATCGACTAGGGGGCGCCATTTGTCTTCTCGCCACGTTCCCCCGAGTCGTGCTGTAAAGTTTGGTGGCCCTTCGACCTCGTTCAGGGGTCAAAAGGTCAAAAAAGGGACGAACGTCCACCAATAGCCTACGCGTTTAATGGGAGCGAGGCGGGGCTCCCATACGGAGGAGGAAGGTCGTGGCGACTTGAGATTTGAGATTCCGACTCTCCAGGGGCCCCCGACTGATGGGGCCAGAGCACGAAACCCTGGCATGTTCCTGACAGAAGTGCCCCCATTGTACCTAACTTTGACTCAAAAGGCTCTTAGATGGTATGAGTGTTAGAGGCCTGAGGTCAATATTAGGGTTAGAAGTTGAAAATGAGTTCTCTTTGTTCTAGGGCCAGGCCCTTTGGGTATGTTGCTCAGGGCCCCCCCAGGAGCCAATGTGCCAAATCTGGGGCCCCCGGGACCTTTCTGTCAAACTCCCACCTACCCATTAAACTAATGCGTTTGCCACAGTGGGTTCACGGATGTGTACGAAACGGCTTGGGAAGGGCCGATCGACTAGGGGGCACCATTTTTGTTCTCGCCCCGTTCCCCTGAGTCGTGCTGTAAAGTTTGGTGGCCTTTCGACCTCGTTCAGGGGTCAAAAGGTCAAAAAAGGGACGAACGTCCACCATATTAGGGTTAGAAGTTTAAAAGGATTTCTCTTTGATCTAGGGCCACGCCCTTTGGGTATGTTGCTCAGGGCCCCCCCAGGAGCCACTGTGCCAAATCTGGGGCCCCTGGGACCTTTCTGTAAAACTCCCACCTACCCATTAAACTAATGCGTTTGCCACAGTGGGTTCACGGATGTGTACGAAACGGCTTGGGAAGGGCCGATCGACTAGGGGGCGCCATTTGTCTTCTCGCCACGTTCCCCTGAGTCGGGCGGTAAAGTTTGGTGGCCCTTCGACCTCGTTCAGGGGTCAAAAGGTCAAAAAAGGGACGAACGTCCACCAATAGCCTACGCGTTTAATGGGAGCGAGGCGGGGCTCCCATACGGAGGAGGAAGGTCGTGGCGACTTGAGATTTGAGATTCCGACTCTCCAGGGGCCCCCCACTGATGGACCCGAAGCGCGAAACTCTAGGACCTTCCTGAAAAAAGTGCCCCTCCCCTGCCATCAAACCAAAGGGATACCACTTACAGTTATTTTGGGTTGGAAAATAAAGTTGCTCTGATTGTCTCCAAACTCTGGATTCTGATAGGGGGCGCTGAGGCGTAGATATGAGTGCAAGAATGGTGGCCCTAGACCCTTCCAGACCCCAATGGGAGCCCAAAACACAAGACGTCCAATTCCCAATTAAGTAGTGGCCGCCAAATAAGTGGTCCACGGAGACTGTCATTTCTATGCAAATTAAGCACTCAAATGAGTTGAAAGTTACATCAATGTGTTCAGTTGAGTGTGCCAAGTACAGTAGAGGTGTTTAATTGACAATAAATGTTAAGTATCATCCATAAACACTGACTCCATGGACCAATTATTTGGCGCCCACTACTTCAATGAGAAGTGGGACGTCTTTGCTTTTCCAGCTCCGATTGTCCGAAAGTTGCTCCGATTGTCTCCAAACTCTGGATTCCGATAGGGGGCGCTGAGGCGTAGATATGAGCACAAAAATGGTGGCCCTAGACCCTTCCAGACCCCAATGGGAGCCCAAAACACAAGACGTCCAATTCCCAATTAAGTAGTGGCCACCAAATAAGTGGTCCACGGAGACTGTCATTTCTATGCAAATTAAGCACTCAAATGAGTTGAAAGTTACATCAATGTGTTCAGTTGAGTGTGCCAAGTACAGTAGAGGTGTTTAATTGACAATAAATGTTAATTATCATCCATAAACACTGACTCCATGGACCACTTATTTGGCACCCACTACTTCAATGAGAAGTGGGACGTCTGTGTTTTGGGCTACCGTTCGGCTCTGGAAGGTACTAGGGCCCCCAAACTTGCGCTCCTGTCTATGTCACGATGCCCTCTACCAGAATCCAGAGTTTGGAGAAGATCGGGAAACTCAAAAATTTCCCTCCAAAAATACCAAAGGGATACCCCTTACAGTTGTTTTGAGTGGGAAAATAAAGTTGCTCCGATTGTCTCCAAACTCTGGATTCTGATAGGGGGCGCTGAGGCGTAGATATGAGTGCAAGAATGGTGGCCCTAGACCCTTCCAGACCCCAATGGGAGCCCAAAACACAAGACGTCCAATTCCCAATTAAGCAGTAGCCAAATAAGTGGTCCATGGAGACTGTCATTTCTATGCAAATTAAGCACTCAAATGAGTTGAAAGTTACATCAATGTGTTCAGTTGAGTGTGCCAAGTACAGTAGAGGTGTTTAATTGACAATAAATGTTAAGTATCATCCATAAACACTGACTCCATGGACCACTTATTTGGCGACCACTACTTCAATGAGAAGTGGGACGTCTTTGCTTTTCCAGCTCCGACTGTCCGAAAGTTGCTCCGATTGTCTCCAAACTCTGGATTCCGATAGGGGGCGCTGAGGCGTAGATATGAGTGCAAGAATGGTGGCCCTAGACCCTTCCAGACCCCAATGGGAGCCCAAAACACAAGACGTCCAATTCCCAATTAAGCAGTAGCCAAATAAGTGGTCCATGGAGACTGTCATTTCTATGCAAATTAAGCACTCAAATGAGTTGAAAGTTACATCAATGTGTTCAGTTGAGTGTGCCAAGTACAGTAGAGGTGTTTAATTGACAATAAATGTTAAGTATCATCCATAAACACTGACTCCATGGACCACTTATTTGGCGCCCACTACTTCAATGAGAAGTGGGACGTCTGTGTTTTGGGCTACCGTTCGTACCGTGATTCCCCGAATGACTTGAAATTTTGCACAGTGGCTCGTGGGGGCCCCCCGAGCGGCATACCCAAAGGGCGTGGCCCTAGGGCGTAGGGAAAAAATTTTGAATGTCGCAGAGCTCCGCGATTCGGGGCCCCAAGTTGGGGGCCCACTGAGCCTCGGGATCTCAGATCTCAAGATCCAACAACCTTCCGTGTCCGAACGGGAGCGGTCCGTAAAATTAGTGGGTAATCGGACAAATAGTGGTTCCGTGGGAGGGGGCGTGGCCGGGGGGGGGCAACCGGGGGTCCGGGGGTCATTTGCCCACTTTAGTGGGTAATCGGACAAATAGTGGGTTCATGGATGTGGGGGGGGGGTGGGGGGTGGGGGGTGAGGTCAGAGGGGGTCCTGGGGTCATTTGACCAATTTAGTGGGTAATCGGACAAATAGTGGGTTCGTGGATGTGGGGGGGGGGGGTGGTGGGGTCAGAGGGGGTCCGGGAATGGGGGGTAAGTACGAAAGCGTCCACTTGCAGCCTAAATGAATGGCCAGAGATCCCATTGAACTAATGGGGCCGTGGACCTGGTGGTGGCGGCACACTGTGGATGAAGGCAGTACTGCATCTGTGGGCCTCAGACTTGGGGGGGCTCCCGTCCGGCCCCCGGTGGGGTCAGGCCCCCCGAAACCCCATCAGGGTCATCGAGCGGCCGAGGAGGGTCGTCGGGCATCGTCAGCCGAACCCCCAAAAATTTTGGGGGGGCGGCGCGCAGCGTCCGTGAACAGGCTACCACGAACCCACTATCTAATGGACCGTTTGGACGCTTTACGAATCCTGGGACTACCTAGAGGAAGTACCAGGATGTAGTCCAAGCCAGCCGTTCGCTGTAGGCTTTGAAAGGGAACTTCTGTTAAATAAAATATCTCGCTTGGCATTGAACTTTGAGCGTTATAATTTTACAGGTATTATTTATGCTCTAACAGCAACATTACACACTAACTAAAGTTTGAACAGTGGGATCACGAAGAACGGGACCTTTAAACACTTAAAAACAAAACTCACATGTAAGTGATTTCTATGTATCTGTTGACTAAATCATCTTGGCAATGATGCCATAGTTACCAAATAAATAGAAGTGAGAACCATATGACCTTCATAGTGATTTGGATGATCGTCTGGTAACCGCTAGAAAGATCACCCATTAAGATACACCCTGCAATTATGCATGTCCGGATAAGCATAAATATATACTGTAACATGACAGAGTTGATCTATTTCTCAATTCATGTTACAGTCATTTAATGGAGCTCCTGAAAAGATGGAGATCTTTAGCTGTTGGGGTTTGGCTGTTGCTTCTCCTTATGATAGTTTGTTATGTAACATGAAGCCCTTTTGCAGCATCTAGGTTTTGCTTCCCATTTCTTCTGGCTTCAGGCTTATAATTGAGCATTGGATTGGGTAAAACTACCCCGTTTTTCTTTTCCGTCTTTGCTGAATATTCAGTTCGGATCTCCCTGCAGATACTGGATTTTAATCCATATTTTGCACTGGCGATTCTCTGTGGTTTCATGGTTCGTGATGAATACGTTTACCAAAAGTTATGCTGAAATAATCGACTTGGTCATGCTTTTACTGCAGATGTGTCATCATGAGAATCATGCCTATGACTCGTAAATATCCTTGAGAGTAGTTTCTAACTGAACATTTTGTCCTAAAGTGAACCTTAACAAGATGCTTCTTTTGTGTTTAAGTCCTTTGCATTCAGGACTTCATTCACTGTTGACTGTTACTCATTAACTTTCTTTTTTAATCTTCATAAGAGAGCTCTGTTTGTGTCTTTAGACTGATTAATTACCTTTTGTTGTCCTTTCATTTTATACCAAAGTCACATTGCATGCTAGTGCACACTTAGGAGCCCATTATTCAATTGTTTGAGAGAAAATGCAAAGTAAATTGAAGTCGTCAATGTTAAAGGCATGCCCTGAATGGGAGCTGAGGCGTTTTCAGTCTGACGAGGTCTGCTCTGTTGAGTTTTGCCCTGTCAGGACTTTTGAAGAGCATCTTCTAATCTCTCTTTTCTTTAGATCTGCATTCAGGCACGAGTGCCGCTTGGTTCCCCCCGCCTTTCGTTTTACATCCCGACTGTCGACACTGTCTGGGCCTCTTTCTTTGTAGTCTCCCTTTGCTAACCTGAGAATTGGTCTTTAATGTGCTTGAATCATTAAGATTCATAGCTTTCAATAGCTGTTTCCATCCAAAGTTGTGAATTTAACTTCTGCGCAAAACTGGAATATCACATAAAACATTTGCGAATAAAGCACCGTTTCCATCCCATGTGTTCAAGAGAACAAAATCATCACTTCCTGGAAATTTGGCACAAAATAACTGTAATAAAATTGGAAGTTTCTGCAATTGGGGAAACACTGTCTCTTTTTTTCCCTACATAAATGACTTGCTTTATGCATAATGACTGCCATGTTATCTTTCTTTGGCTTAGGCATTTCAGAATGACCAAACCAACATTTGAGATGCTGTGCAATGAAATTAGTCCACTGATTGGTCCAGTTATCCAATCACATCCACTGTTGAGGCAAAGTCACGTGAGTTTTTTGCGCATTAGCCTTGCTGCGATAGCCGGTGTTGACAGTGTTACCGGTGTTTAGCCGCAACACCGGTTACATCACTTGCCCACAGCGGCACTGCCCCCACCATCATTTAGATTTCTTTTATAGGAATAAAAGAATTTCGTTCAGTTAAAGTACAGACTTAATAAAGCGTGAGCCAAACAAGAGTCACAGCACAGACCAGCAGCAGCACAAACATGCGCATTTTACTTTTGCTTTCATATTAGCGATTTAAAAGCCCCCGCCGGTCATACCGGTAATACCGGTGTTGTCACGCATTGATTAACTGGTGGGAAAATATTGTCACCATCACATCCCTATTGCGCATCAAGGCAATTATTCGGTAAATGTGTTTCCATCATAGTTCATGCACTTGTCTTCTTTCTTATCGGATAAAAAAATGTATCCACCTCAGTTGAGAGCATACTTTCTTAATGCACGTTTTTAGAATTTATGCGCATCTTTGCGTTTCAATTGTGTTTTTTTATTTGTTATATCCCAAAATACTTTATTTATATATGTTTTCTGCAGGTTCAATGAACTCTAGTGCAACTAATGAGAATTGAGAGTAGTGATTGGCCGATATCTAATCATAATATTTACTGACAGAAAATGAGATGTATACATTTGGGGAATTTAAATAGGGATGCACCGATACCAGTACTCGGGTGTCGGTCCGATACTGTTGTGAAGTACTCGTACTCGTAAAACTACCCCGATACAACCGCACCCGATACCACTTTATGGCAATGTAACTTTCCGCGCGGCTCCGCATCCGAAGATACATGATTCGCTGTGCACACCCGCACACCGCCGCACCAAGTGCAAAGGGGTCTCGCGCTCTGAAAGCGCACGACAGCCATAATATGGCTTCATTTTTGCCGCGCGCATTCGAACGCTAGTGCGGACGCGGCGAGTATAAACCCAGCTTAACCGCTCGTGAGGCAGATACCGCTCGGTAGTGAGTGCTGAAAGTGAAGGGCTGTTTAGTAGGGATGTGCGCAATGACTAGCCTAACCCCGGTAGTATTTTCCAAGTCGTCTTGCAGCAGCACTAACGTTTAATTGACTAGTTTTGCACATCCCTAAGTTAGCTCAGTGACATACATTGTAGATGAAAACAGAAACCGGCTCATAGCTGATAATGCAGAGAAGCTTCTTTTCATCAAAAAGAACCAGCCTCTCACTTTTCCAAAAAGGGCTGTATGGCTATGATAACGTATACTAATTTAATTCAGTTGTTCTGCTACTATGTTGTGTGGTACTGGAATCCACAAGAATGGTACAGTTTACATTTATGTGAAATGGGCAGCAGTGCCATGTTTGTTCAGGAAAACTCCAAGTTGAATATTAAAATGTCAGCAACAGCATCAATTTGTGTATTTACTTTGTTACAGTCAGAAAGTGAAAAACATCTGATGAAAATAAAACATTGTTAGAAGAACTGTAATGGTATTATTAAGTACTCGTATCAGTACTCGGTATCGGCAAGTACCCAAATGTAAGTACTTGTACTTGGTCTGAAATAAGTGGTATCGGTGCATCCCTAAATTTAAATAAACACTTATTTTGCACATTTTACTTGAGATTTGCTAAAAAAAAAAAAAAAAATAGCCAAAGTTTGCAAAATGGCCAAATTTTGAAAAAAGAAAATTTGAAAAAAGTATTTGAATATATTGTCCGATAAATTAGCCTAGTTAGTATTTCGGTATATTTCAGAACAATGTACTGTTTTCAGTATAGATAAAGTGGAAAGAGCAGGGATGTTTCCATGTTTTACTACTTGTGAAAGCACTGTTGCACCATGGTGTTCAGGTTTCAACAGAGCATTGAACACGTTTGTCAAGGTCTGTGCGTTCTCGTTGTGGAGAACGTGGCAGTTTATTAGGATCAATAAATGCTTGCTGCTGTTAGTAAGTGGATATCCATTTGAAATAGTATATTTGTCAAAACAAGTCCTTTAGCTTTCTGTATAAACAAGTCTCATGTTGATAAAAATAACACTTTTGCTGTGAGGCTATATGATATTATAAGTTATTCCTCCATCCAAGTTTGATCAGGCTGATTTGTTTTTCTTAAAGGCTGCATTTGGAAGCATGATCCATTATGTGGTGTTTGTTTAATGAATATTATTTGGAGTTATTTCGGAGATATTTGGTGTCACAAAATTTTTTTTTTAAATGCATGTCAGCTCTGTGGAGGCCCAGTTTCTGTTATGTAACATGTAACAACCCCCAACACACATACATTTACACACACCCCTCTCTGTTACACCCTAGAAACAATATTCAGTTTCAAAACTTTGAACCAAGGGGCTCTTAATAAGCAGAAAATGACCCCCTTTTCATTAATGACTTTGTAACAGAAGGAAGAAACCACGACTTTGCAAAATATATTGTGCTCTAAATGAAGACAAAATGCTGTTCCATTAGGCTGTTGGCACATTATTTAGTTCCTTTTTTAGAATGGTGGGAAATATTTTACTTTGGCTTCATGGCATGCAGATGTCATTAAATAAGTGCCGACAGCCTACAGGGCAAATGTGTTTAATTGGACTGGGTAAAAAATAATGATTCCTCAATTTGAATCATTTCTAATTTTCCCCAACCGATATCGATTCTTAATTCCCAAGAATCGATTAGTCATACTATTTGCAGCTGATGAATGAACGGAACGTTGTAGCGCCTCCCATCCGATAAATCACACTAATATTTGTGCTTTGTTACTTTTGATATGAAACAAAGTCTCAGATTTCAAATTACGTCCATTTTATTACGAGAAAACCCCCCCGCTGTGGCGCAGCTCAGCTCAAGAGAAGCACACGTGAACTGATCTTCTCTTCTGCCTTAATACCAGTTACAGCACGAAATAAACATGAATGAGCATCTGAAAGTGTGTTAAAAGATACAGTACAACTTACCGGAATCCGTATCGTGTCACATGGAATCGCTCATTGTTTCAACCGTGGAAAGACATCAATAAGACAGCTTGTAAACAATGTCACGTAACTTCACATTTACCTCGAAAACCCATATCCAGTGACAATAAACTCGTTAGTCAGCCAGAATAAGTAACTCTAGAGATGAGCATTTTGATAAATAAATGCACCACATTACATATTCATTATAATTTTTTAATGTTCTTCAATATTTAATGCTAGTTGTACCTGATATATATGCACAATAATCAATATCATATTGAATCGTGAATTTGTCTCAATACCCAGCCCTAATTGGAATGGAACAATCAAATGATCCAATTTTATGAATCCTGACCACAAGCTTTAATACTGGCACTCACATGCACATATGCACCAGTAATAACTGAAGCACATTCAGCCTGAGGAATAGTAGCGGTTCTCCACAGCATCAAATCTGGCCTGGAAAGTGGGCCTCTGAAGTAATTAATCCTCTCTTAAGATTTGAATACTGTCAGACCCAGAAAATAGCTAGGAAATGTGAAAGGAAAGGGATTTTTAAAGACTCACATCTGGAGATTCTGCAACTGGGTAATATTGGCCCCTATTTTTCGTATTCATAATAGGCTTGATAATCCAATTTGTATGACCTCAAGAATATCAAATAGGTTTACAAATTGTATTCATCCGTTTTGCTTCCCACAATGAGTTTGCATTGAATAAAGGATCTGGTAAATCCTCTATGTAGCTGTGTGTAATATTTTGCCTCTACATAACAAATATGCGGTAGCCTCTAGTTTACTATTATTAAAAAAAGGGATAGTCCATCCAACAATGAACATTCTCTAATCATTTACTCACTTTCATATCATTCCAACATTGTGTAGACCTGAAAACTGATGGGAGGAGATGGGAGGAAAAAATATATTGCAACAATTTTGCATTCTCTCACAAAATTTAGCTTTCTCTCTCAACAGTACTTACTAATACATAATATTTTTGCGGGAAAACATGAAAAGTTTTGTGTTTTGTCTAGCAACTTTGCATTGGCTCACAAAATGTTTTGTTCTCTCGCAAAGTTATTGTGCTCCCCTGAAATCTTTGCATTGGGCAGAGATTTAGCTTAAATTTACAGTAACAAACTGTATTTCATGAAATTATATAATGTTAATATACCAACCTATACAAATATATATACATTTTTTCTATTGTAAACAACCACAGTGGTGATGAGAGACACATGATGAATCAAAGATCATCATAAGTGAGAAAGTAATTTAATATATATATATTAGGGGTGGCACGGTACATGAAAAAACATCCGAACCGTTTGGTTCGCTTGTCTCGGTTCGGAGTGTGTGTGCGGCATGGTTCGACGCATGCGCAATGTAGCCTCGTGCCCGTATGTTACCTCAGACAGCAGCGGGTGTCCTTTTCGCGTAAAATAAGAATATGTGTGGACATACAGTAAAAGACAGTACAAGTGGAGTGCTGCAAGGGCGCGTTTCAACCGAACCAGGAAAGACCTCAATTGGATAGACCTACAACCAATCAGAGCAACGGAGCGACGCATAACGTTAGTTGTCAAATGTCAACAGAACTCAACTGCACTGTGTTGCCAAGTCCGCGGGTTGAAGCGACCCCAATTATGTGATATGCAGACCCAGGAATGCGAAATTTAGCAGCCGTGCCAAAATAACACATATTTTACCCCCCAAATGCCATTTTTCCCGGAGAACCCCCCCACCCGGAAAGCTATTGGGCTTGTTTTTGGCTAGTTTTGAGTAGCAATTGGGCGAGTTTTGCTGTAACCACTTGGCCACCCTGTCTGCCCGCACTCTGAAATAAGTCACGTTAGAAGAAGAAGATGAGTGTAAACGATCTTTGCCGGTGTTGTAAAAAAGAATTTAAGGATACACAGAGTACTTACCAACACGATCATCATTTCTGAGAGAAATAGTAAAGGTGAATGCATATACGAACAAGTTCTCCGTTTAGGATTAGAACAAATTTAACCCAAGTGCCTTTGATGACGTGGATGATTACGTTACTGTTTATCATCTGTCCATCATCGTCTAAAGCCCGCCCTGACAATTTCATTGGTCCGAACAGTTTCTGTTCGGGCATAATCACTTCTCTATGGATCAAGTCCAGACCGAACTGCCCGTGCAAAACATTTTGTGGGCGGGGCTAAGTTCGTCTGGCATCCAGGCTACTCCGACCCCTGTCTGTCTCGTGCTTTGATTTATGATGGGCAGCATATATCTGCTGCAAATGCGACCGTGTTACCCTCTGTCCCAAACACACATGCATAGGTATAACACAGTTCACATATAAGTAGTTCATATGATAAATGTAACATTACAGTTAAGATATGCTTCTAGTTTTAATCATTTAAACAGGCCTTTGAAGTTTGGGCAAAAACTTCTGGCAGTGTTGTGTTTTCTTGTAGGCTATTTTATTATTTTTTCACAGCGCGGGATGTTAGGGTGAAACACACGGAACACTTCACTACATGATTTAATAGTGAAATTTTTTATTTTGCATGTTAATCAGGTCAGTTGCTCACGCTGAATTAAAGCCACAGTGAATTGTTCTGATCAAAATTAACATGATTAACATGAAAAATGTTACGCCAATGTGTCGCACTTTGGTAGACACAGTAAGCAGGAGACAGCCAGTTAGGAAACAACTTCTACATGATATAAACATTTTTTTAAATACTGTATCCTAAATTGTGGATAAATAAGCTATATATCACATGCTGAAGTAAATTTCTGGAATGTTAAGGATTAAAAGAAAAAACAACAACATGAACGTACAGAACCGAAACCGTGACCCTATAACCGTGATCCGAACCGAACCGTGGGTTCTGTGAACCGTGCCACCCCTAATATATATAT
The DNA here is from genome assembly GCA_023566225.1 of Romanogobio albipinnatus. NCBI lineage: Eukaryota > Metazoa > Chordata > Actinopteri > Cypriniformes > Gobionidae > Romanogobio > Romanogobio albipinnatus. The sequence continues at coordinate 39,547,490 of CM042252.1, read as the reverse complement.
ATTTATGCACAATGTCATTCACACAAATACTAAACACCATTATGTTAACACACATGACACTAAAGTAATGTAATTAACATTCATTGAACAACAGTAGATGTAACAAAACCCTAATGTACATAACCGATTAGAAAACTGTCACATTTTTTATAGTCTTTTACCGTCAAAATCACAATTTCTTTTTTTACAGTAAAGGAATGCAAAGTTTCTTGGGGGAACCCACAAGTTTTATGAGAGAAAACATACATTTCAAGTATTGAAATATAATTTCTCCTCTCATCTAATTTTTTCCCCCTTCAACTATCCCTTTAAGACTGCAGATATGTGATTTTGTTGTAATCGGGACAAACATCGAGCTACCTCAGTATGGAGACAGCATTCATATTTGTCATTTACAGCAGGAGCTGTTTTCTGGTGTGGCCACAGAGTGCTAGGAATGCTAAACATTCCTCACTGAATGTGTGTCTTCTGTTCAGCTGAGGAGCGCGCGAGAGAGAGAAAAGAGGCAAGTGAAAGCGGACATGCAAGGATTGGTGTGACAAGATTCCAGAGCTCATGCCTGCATACAGATGGAATCGCTTCAGGTCTCCTTTCCTGTGTAGCACCCAGATGGTGTAAATCCCCCTCCTCAGACATGAAGCGTTTGCGGTACAGCACAGTCTCATCTGATTGGATAAAGGCATCTATCCGCACCAGAATATGACAGAGGACACTTTCATCAAATGTACCGCCATCATCTCCAATACACAGAATGCTGTGCTGTATTATTTTTTTTTAAAGGAAAATGTTTGATCTGTTAAAACTGCTTTATTTAGAAGACAACATATAAAATGTCACTACTATCTGACTGATTACGCTGAAATGGGTGTCTTGAGGAATCACATTTGTCTCTGTGGCAAAAAATAATCACTTGTATTATCCGATCAGACAACTTTCTGCCAATTTACGGGAATTCGGGGACTACTTGTTAAAAAGATGCGTGGGCGAGGCTAACATTGCTGAAATTGTGGCTTTAAGGTGGGAAAAATGTTTGCTATTCAACTTAGGAATTTTGGACAATGAAGAATGTGAAAAACTGGGAACCACTAGAATTGTAAGAAATTATGCTATCTTAAACTAAGAGGTTTGCTGGTTTTAGCTGGCCTCCCAGCCTGACTGGCTGAAAAGTGCCAGAGACCCCTTTTAAAACCAGCCAACAGACCAACTAAGACCAGAAAACCAGGTTAGGCTATATAAGAGTTAATTTTCAGGCTTTTTTAATACTGTGGCTTACAGTTTTTAATAATGAATTGCCAGTTGAGACTCATTGCTTGCTATGATACGGAATATCTGCGGAAGTGTTACTAGTATCTCATTTAACAGATAGTTTGTTTCTGTATTCATTCTATATAAAAATGTTGATACAATGTAAAGTATTCGCTCTGGCTCTTATTTTAAATGATTTTATTCCGTTATTATGCTTCTTGTTGTCATCTGTTGACGTTGTTCAAGCAGAATGTAGTGGTTGGTCGGTGTTGTATTTGTTCCGCCCCTCCTCCACTGTAATTGGACGGCTGCGTGAAAAGTGACAGGGATGAGCGCTGCTTTTTACTCAAAGTTTATTACAAGTAAAGAACTGAATATTCGCCTAGACCAGCATTTTAACGTAACTTTGTGTGTATTTGACCGTTTAAGTAGCTGACAAGCCAGACCCACATGACCCACAAGATGTTGGGTCTGGGAACACACCATTGGCAGGGCTCAATCCGAAGGGCGGGATAAATGGTTGTCTTTCAGATTCCCTCAGCACGCAATAGGATAGCGCTACAAACAATCAGAGCCCTATCAGTGGTGAGACAACAGTCACAAGTGGGTTGTGGCTTGTGTTTTCCCCACCAGCGGAGCTAGTTGATAGATTAAACTTTTGCTATATCCAATCGGCAAAACTTTGAACACGTCTTCTTTTTTTAAGAAAGACTTCAGTGCCGCTCTTTGTTAGCAGGGAATTCACGTGGAACCGTCGCAACTCTGCCGCGATTATGTTAAGCCCGCCCACCGACTCTGTGATTGGCCTGATTAGAGTTTGGTTTTTCAAGCTCACAAGCCAATGGAAAGTTGCTAGACGACCCTGGCTGAGATCTGCAAATTACATTTGCTGCTGCTAGGGTGTGTCTAGATTTCTAGGCTACCCTTTACCAGTACTTGCAACTCGCAAGCTGTTTGAGAGGCTGCTTAATGTGTGCGTGCGTACACTATTGGTGTGAGTGCGGAACCTGCGGGAACTAGTAAAATGATGCACAATACAATCACTTTTTGGAGTGAATGAGACAAGTGAGTGAGAGGAGGCGGGTGTGTGTCACTTTACCGTCGGAGAGAAGAGAACGAGAACGCGCTGCTAACGTTATTGCCTGCGCCACTGGCAACAAAACGGACCTGCTCAGAATTGGAAAGATGTGAGACTGACCAGCCGGACACCTGTCCACGCCAATCATGCTGGAAATTGTCCGATTCCATTCCCTGGCCCGTCGGTCGGTGAATCTCTAACCAAAACATTAGATTAGTGAGCCGTGTTGCTGTCTACTGCCTACATAGGCATCCACCTTCTAAGAGAGCATCCTCTCTAAAATGGACCCTCATAAGTGACTGATTTGAAATGCCCTTCTCAGGCAGCAATTTTCTGCGCCATACATTAGGAAAGTGCACTGGAAACTTGTTGGAAACTTGACCAAAGTTTTTAGACATGTTAGTTCACTCTGTGGCAATTTTGGTAGCTTGGGAGCTTTTTCCTATGTAGGTAATAGGCGTACAAGTATAGTTCCGGTCTACTGTAGTCTCATATGCTGTATCTGGTTTGATGTTAACATGTTGCAAAGCATTACATACCTGTAATGCCTTAAATGTTTTCTAGGTAGTCAGCTCGGCAGATTTTGAAACAGAGCTGTTATCTTTTAAAGTTGTGATGAAAGGGAAGTATACAGCGACAAATCTTTTCTTCTGTATTGTGACGTACATCTACAGTGAAACAGATTATCGAAAAAGAAATGAAAATGGGAACTTTGCTCTGGTATAGTTTTTTGATTGGATGGAGTCAGTTCTGAATATGTTTTGCATTCTGTTGTAAGAAAGGGATAGGGTTAGCCTGACGTCGTCATACTCAATTCTAGTCAGAATATGAGTCTGATACTGCTCCGTTGGGCTGTGATTATGGGGCGTGTTTCAACTGAACCAGAAAAGACCTCAATTGGATAGACCTACAACAAATTAGAGCAACGGAGCAACGCATAACGTTAGTTGTCAAATGTCAACAGAACTCAACTGCACACAGTGTTGCCAAGTCCCCGGTTTTGCCGCGTGATGTTTTTCCATGTCCGCGGTTTGAAGCGACCCCAATTATGTGATATTTAGACCCAGGCAACCCTGCCAAAAAATACATATTTTACCCCCCAAACGCCATTTTTCCCCCGCGGAAAGCTATTGGGCTTGTTTTGGGCTAGTTTTGAGTAGCAATTGGGAGGGTTTTAATGTGAAAACTTGGCAACCCTGTGCACGCACACTGGAAAAAGATGAGTGTAAACAATGTTTGCCTGTGTTGTAAAAAAGAATTTAAGGATACACAGAGTACTTACCAACACGATCATCATTTCTGAGAGAAATGGTGAAGGTGAATGCATATACGAACAAGTTCTCCGTTTAGGATTAGAAAAAATTCATCCCAAGCGCTCTTTGGTGACATGGATGATTACGTTACTGTTTATCATCTGTCCATCATCATCTAAAGTCATCATCATTGCCACCCTGACAATTTCTTTGGTCCAAACAGCTTCTGTTCGGGCATAGTTGCTCCACAACGGATCAAGTCCAGACCGAACTTCCTGAACTAAAATGTTGTGGGTGGGGCTAAGTTCGGCTGGCATCCAGGCTAGGGCAGGGTTTAGTTGCAGACTAAATGACTGAAGAAAGTCCAGCAAATATCACCAGAGAGAAGTCTGTCGTTATCACCAGAAGAATTACGAGGTCAAAACAAAAATACAAATGCACTGAAGAATTGTTCAAAAACATAAAAAAAAATAGACAGGCTTTATTTTCCTTTCATGCCAACTTTAAAGTCACTCTGAGGAATATTTACTGGCCACATTGTCATACCTCATAGGTGGTGTAAAGTTCAAAGGCCAAATAACAGGAAGCCTTGGAATGCCATCAGAGTCTTTCCTGTCCGTCACTCTTTTGCTTGTTTTACGTTCCCTGTGTGGGGGAATTCAACGTTTTGACGTCTTGATGTGCCCTAATTTTAGCCCATAACAGCTGTACTCTTCTTTGAGCCCTGCTGTATGTTGTCAAAGGCTGGATTTACAGTCTGTTTCTTCTGGGGGTTGGAAGATCATATCAGGGAGAAGGCGGAATGTAGTGACAGTCAGCTGATCTGTGCTGTAATGTCGGTCTGACGCAATTAAATGACAGTGATCTGAGTTTCAATTGTGTTTTTTGTTTTGTTTTCTCACAGTCACATGCAGGTTTCCTATTGTAATTTCTTTAGAGATGCACAAATATTATAATTCTGGCTGATACTAAGCCAAAATAATAATTTTCATGCCATGGCCAATATTAATGTTCTTTTTTATAAATTTTTTTATTTTGTCCAAACAAATTGTTAAAAAATAAAACCAATCGTTTTAGATGCTACAAGTGAATTTAAGCAGATCGATTGTTATGAAAACATAGCGAATCTGCCATGGTGCAAGTACAACTGGCTTTTAAAGGGAATGGGAGATGAGATTCTGATTGGTTTAATGCACGTAACGCCCAAAACTCATCCAGGGTATGGCTTCATATCATTAAAATAGGGCCCATAAACTTTAAAAACTGTTAGATCACAGTAAAATGGATTTCACATTAAAAATGGAGGGAATGAGAATAATTATCCAGTATCGGCCGAGATATATATCCATTGACCAACAGCAATAAATTAATATATTTAATATGTAGGAAATAACCGATATGTTACCGTTACTAATATATTGTGTTTTAGAAGGAAATTGGATCAGGACATGTGCCTTTGTGGTTTGGAAAGTCTCGATGAAGCACAATGCAAAAACGTCAATATGCTTTAAAGGTGATGCGATTCAGATTTACATAAAAATTACGTATTCACACTTAAATCTCAGTGTGTTGGAATTAGTAGAAACCACTGATGGAGCTTATAGTATGACCCTGATTTGACCTCAGTTTTATATTTGATATTTTGCGTTGACCACCAAACCAGTAGCACATCACACTGCTTTTATTAGTTAGATACAGATGCTAACAGTTTAGAAAATTAGCAATTGATTCAAATCATATGACCATTTTGTTTGGCCAAACCAAAATAGTCTCCATGTTGAGGTTGAATATGGATTTAATGAAATGTAAATGTTTATATGAGGCCTTGTGTTTTTAATTTTCTCATGTGATAGTTTAGCTCTCAGTTTGCAGATCTTGTTCTTGGCTCACTCTAGTGTGAGCGAGTTCACAGTACATTGAAGTGCTTTAGCGCTGAGGTTGGTGTGCATGTGGATCCCATAATAGGCTTCTGCTGCAGGAATGGCTGTCAGATGGAGCCGGTTGGGTGGAGCTGGAAACACAAACACTGAATTTAGCAGAACCTACAGATTGTTTTGAATTGATGTTTAGGTCTTTGCTGGTTTAAAATGAACCGGTTGAAGGTTTCTTCCACCAAAATCATGCTGGTTCTCATGCCAGAGCTCAACAGAAGTATCTGAGAACTGCTCTGAGGTTGTAGGGGTCAGTGTGGGTAAAGATGAAATTCTCAAGGTGAACACATATCTTGAGGCTAAAGGTCTATTTAAAAAAAATCAAGTCAGGAATCTGGGCGTTTCAGTTGTCATGTCAAAGCAATAACACAATCAGCCTACTATCATCTAAAAAATATTGCAAGAATTAGATGCTTTGTTTCCAGTAGGGATGGGCAACAGTGGTCGAGTAATCGAGTACTCGAACGTGACAGCGATCATCGATCATGAGAACGATGATCGCCCTGAAAAAAATATATTTGTCTCTTTTTTATTGGTTATTGCATCGTTTTGCGGAGGTCTGATTGGTTAGCGTTTTACAGCACGCCTCCAGACCGCGGCGAAATAAAGGCGTGCACTGCAGCAGTGATGTCTGGAATCATGAGATCATTAAATGGTTAGTGCAAGATGTGCAGCGCCAATCTGTCATAGCCTACATAGCATTATAATGAAAACACGATGGAAATAGAATGCTGTAAAGGATCTGTGCTTAGTTCCCCGTGTATCAGCTGATCCACAGAGAAACTAGCGAGAACACTCAGACGCGTGAAGTTCATGTGAGCATCCGCGTCCTTATCTGCAGATGCACGTTGTAGATACTTTTATGTTGTCTATATCTGATTAATCTAATATAAGAAGCGTTTGGTTGAGCTTAATAAGCTAGAAAAGCGCTGCCGTTATACCGGCTGTTGTTCATTCTCTTCAGTTTCAGCTCAAACGCATATTTCATGCTCGACATGATGGTTTTTAGAGACGGTCATATTCTTTTCAGATAGGCTATTTCTTTCTCAGAATCATTGATATTAGTAATGCAGCACTGCTATACTGTTCTCGTATTTTTTAACAGTAGACCTAGTTTATTTAAAGTTGGTTTTTCGCTATGAGTTCGAAAACGCGCAGTGATGTCTGTAAACGCTTCGATCATGAATAATAAAATTAAGTGCATGATGTGCAGAATCTGTCAAAGCATTATAATGAGAACAGGATTTTAATAAAATGTTGTTTCTGTGTGCTTTCGTTGTCCGTGTATGAGCGTAAGGGAAGAGCGCATTCAAAATGTTCCGTTTCAAACCCGTCGCCTGTAAAATCTAGCACGCTGAAGTTCACGTGCGCATTCACGTCCTTTTGTGTTGATTTATGTCGTAATATGTTCATAATAATCTTCATATTAATAATGATATATGGTGCGTTTGGTTGAGTTTATTAACCAGCTAGCAAGCTCTGCAGGGTGGTGTTATTTCACAGTTTCAGCTCAAAGGCAATGCTCGATATTACTGACTTGGTTATTTGAGACGGTCATTTTATAAAGATGTTTCTTTTTCAAAGACATTTATGCATCATAATCTAGCAGTTATTTTTTGTTTTATATGTTCATGTTTTCATATACCCGTTTTCATGTCACGTTTGTATTTGTCAACAACCATTTTCATAACAGTTTCATTATCTCAATGACGGGCATGCCCCGCCCCCTGCACATGCCCCGCCCCCAATTACTCGAGTACTCGTTTTTGAGACCTACCGATGATCGAAATGAGAAATTGACAAAAATGCCCATCCCTAGTTTCCAGACAAGACTTAGAGAAACTCGTTCATGCTTTTATCACCAGCAGGGTGGACTATTGTAATGGTCTTCCCACTGGCCTTCCCAAAAATACCATTAGACAGCTGCAGCTCATACAGAACGCTGCTGCCAGGATCCTGAGCAGAACCAGAAAATATGACCATATCACACCAGTCCTCAGGTCTTTACACTGGCTTCCAGTTACATTTAGGATCGATTTTAAAGTTCTATTACTAGTATATAAGTCACTCAATGACCTAGGACCTCAATACATTGCAGATATGCTGATTAAATACAAACCCAACAGATCACTCAGATCATCAGGATCAAGTCAATTAGAAATACCAAGGGTTCACTCAAAGCAAGGAGAGTCTGCTTTTAGCTATTATGCCAGCCGCAGCTGGAACCAGCTTCCTGAACAGATCAGATGTGCTCCAACAGTAGTCACTTTCAAATCCAGACTCAAAACACATCTGTTTAGCTGTGCATTTACTGAATGAGCACTGTGCCACTGTACATCCGACTGACTGCACCTTATCTTATGCTTTTACTGAATGAGCTCTGTGCTCTGTCCAAACTGCTTGCACTTCTTTTCTTTTAATTCCTATTATAACTGTTATACTATATATATTTTTATTTTATTCACTTATGAATATTTTAACTTAATTTCTGTGTAAAGCACTTTGAATTGCCACTGTGTATGAAATGTGCTATACAAATAAACTTGCCTTGCCTTGCCTTGTCTAAAGCCGGTTTTAGTAAAATAAGTTTTGAAAGAATTAATACTTTTATTCAGCAAGGAAGCATTAAATTGATCAAAAGTGGCAATAAGAATTATTTCACATCAGTGTTGTTCCTTTGAACTTCATTACACAAAAATACTAATATTTTCAACATTGGTAATAAATAGAAATGTTTCTTGAGCAGCAAATGAGCATATTAGAATGATTTCTGAAGGATCATGTGACACTGAAGACTGGTGTAATGATGCTAAAAATTCAGCATTTCCATCACAGGAATAAATTATTTTAAAATATATTTAAATAGAACAGTTTTTACTGTATTTTTGATCAAATAAATGCAGCCTTGGTGAGCATGAGATTTCTTTAAAACCTTAAAAAATCTTAACAATCCAAACAATTGTGTATGAGATGTAAGTAATAATATGTGATGTATGCTAATTTTGTGTTGAAATTGGTTGCTCTCATATGACACTTTGAATATTAACACCATACACTAGTCACTAAGGGTGACTGCTTTCATGGTAACAGAGCATGAAGTTATGAATGGCATGGCATCCATCATTGCATTGTCAGCTATGGCCTGCCAGATATGTCCTTGTCACTTCCTCTGAGGATCGTCCTTTAGAGGAAAACATACTGGGTCGTTGTGGTTACAGTCCCAAGAGAACCTCTGCTGGGTTCAAACCGCACGCTGCCATCTTAACTCCCTGTCTGTGGTTTTGTAGAGGGATACTAGTATTTAGCAATGAATGTGGTTTCGGAATGGTAAATGTCATTGTCATTGCACAACAGAGTTCAATTCTTTATGGTTGCCAAATAACATCGCAACTTGTTGCATTAATATAGAATGAATCTTTGAAGCATTTAGTTTTTTACTCAAATGTAGCAGACTCCTTATTGATTTTATGGACATCTTTATTGGTACAAATTCCAATTTTATAAGAAATCTATGATCAAATGAGATGAGAAATGGGCTACTTTTCATATCAGTTTATTATATCCACTTATATCATACATTTTCTCATAGCGTGATATGTATGTGTACAATTAAAATGTATTTTTAAATTAAAAATATGTAATATTATATTTAAAAAGTAAATTGTCATTTTCCTGTAGCATAACAGAAATGCATGAAGCTGAAAACATAATGTAATCCTGAGCTACTGTTACAATTTACCCATATCTTTCCTTTCCTCTCTCAGACACTCCCTCACACACAAACACGCACAGAAACAAGTTTGAGCTCCAATGTGAGCCATTTAAATCCTAAGTGTATTTGTCAGGCATGCAGTGACCCAGTCATTCACTTGGGAAGTGTTCTGCTCGAGTCCGAGGAGCTTAAGTAAATTTATTTTGACGCTTCGCATTTGAGCAAATCCAGACAGTCAGAACTTTGGAGCACCATTACAGATCAGTCTCTCTCTTTCTCTCTTTGGCTCTGTCCCAGCAGCTGGTGTTTACTCTGTGTTTCCAGTGAGTCTGCTCCTCTCCCTCACACTCCCCCCAGAAGAGGCGCTCTGCCTGCTTACATCATCCATCCGGGGTGAGGGGCGAGGGGCCGGGGGGTTGAGGATGAGGTAATTCATTAGGCCTCAAATGAGATGCATATCCATTCTCAGTCGGCCTCCCAATTCTTCTGTTCTCCCCCCAACCCCCCACTCACCTCTTCCGATCTTTGATTTAACGGTCGCTGCTTGCTTCCACTTCCGGCTCCCTGTTTGTCTCATTTCCATATTTGAAAAAGAGCATTGCTCAAGCTCGCTACCCTTCAGAATCAATGCACCCTTTTGGCAAGACTGAGATCTGCACTCTTCATTAACATGTTTCTGTGGTTTTAGGGCAACATAATGACACATTGTCCTTGAAAAAGAGCAGCAGATATGCTTGAAGTATTTATTTTTCATTCATTCTTTATAAATGCAGTGCCCTCCACTAATATTGGCACCCTTGGTAAATATGAGCAAAGGCGGCTGTGAGAATAAATCTGCGTTGTTTATCCTTTTGATCTTTCATTCAAAAAATTCTAACCTTTCATTGAAGTAAAACAATTGAAAGTGGGGAGAAACTTGCATTATGAAATAAATGTTTTTTTTTCGCCAATGCATGTTGGCCACATTTATTGGCACCCCTAGAAATTCTCTGAAGTATATCAGGGCCCGTATTTATCAAACATTTGAGAATTACAAGAACATTGCTAAGAATTGACTTAAGAGTAAAAATATTCTTGGCTCAAAGCTGCGCTTAAAAGTTAGTTATCAAGCATCTCAATCATACTTTAAGTGAAGTGTAGGACTACATCTTAAGTGTCAGTCTTAGAGTTGATTCACGACACTTTGCTGTGCCACAAACAGGATTTTGGATGATGTCATGGGCATGAACCAATCACTGAATAGATGTCCTTATTTAAGAATATTCTCAGATAAATTCACATTGAATGGTGAAATTCCTAAGGGGAGTATACAGCACACATTTGACAATAAAGATTTTTCAAGACAATACAATATAATATACACATTTGAAATGAAAGATAATCACATTTTCCACCATGTCTTTAATTAAATGTTTTAAACTGGTGTGCTGTTAACTGACCTGCCTATATATAGCCTAGATTTTATGATTATAATCAGCCATGGATTCCAAAAGAAAACCGGACTGGCGGGAGGAAGAAGAGCTACTGCTTGCTGAATTAGTTGAACAGCGTTATAAAAGGCAAGTTCAGCCCAACATTAATCAGCGCTGACAAAGATGATGCCTGCTCTGTCCAAACGATACCGTTTGATGAACTGCTCATTGTCAAACATTTCAAAAACATTCTTCCTCTAAAAAGATTTGCGCACGTCTCTATCTCCTCCGTGCCATCACAAGCCCCTACTGGAAACTCCTAACCACTTGAGAGACCTCTCGAGCTGTCTTAAATAACTGGGAGAGTAAGAGTGATTCTTAGCTTTAAGAAATTTGATAACTTGCTTTTATACTTAAGTCTGAAAGTAGGAGTACATTTCATGAATTCTCAGCACTTGGCACTTTGAGAAGCTTGATAAATACGGGCCCAGGGCTCTAGACTCTTTACAGTATAAAGTATATCAGGGCTCTAGACACCCTTCCCACTGGTCACACTTTCTCAGTTGGTCACACTGACTTGCAATCTGGTCCCATTCTTTTTTTATATTAATCATTAAAAAAATCATAGGTTTTTTTTAATGGTTCCACAATGCCCAACCCTAATCATAAATGACCTTGCATGTTGATGAATCATTCTCTTAATGTGTAGCCAATTTGCTGGTTTTGCATTTATATAAATATTGACAGTGACTAAAAGCTTGATATTTGCAAAATATTTTAATCTGAACATTGCTTCCAACAAGCATAAATTTAAAAGAGAATTTTACTGAATAATTTTTTGCTACAACATAGCCTATATACAACATATTAATCAATGCATGCTGATGAAAAGTTGACTTAATCTGCATATCCTAGTTTTGCACTGATGTAAAAAGTCTGACAGTGACATGAGACCATATGTCAAATGAAAACCATAAAAAACTATAAAACACTATGAAAAATAAACACTATCTATGCTTTTTTAAATGTTTGATTAAAAACAAATCGAATCAAATTCAAAAGCGAAAGTAAAATGTGCACGGCCGCACAGGCATTCATAACGGTGTGTGTCCGCTGGCACGGAGTGATTGTTTTCGGTTCATTCCTATGGAAGCTGAGCTATTAACTGAAAACGCTCGCTCTGCACCGTTATGAATGCCTGTGCGATTTAAAAGCAAGGTGCAAAAGAGGGAAAAACTCAACCGGTACTAACTACGGGCCATGACTTCCTGTTCCGTAGGAGTATAAATATGAGGAAACACAAAGGCCAAATTCAGTTAATCATTCATCACAATGAGTAAAACCAAAGAATATAGTTCTGATGTGCAGCAAAAGATTATTGAGCTTCACAAAATGGAAAGTCCCTGTGAGAAAATAGCTAAAGCATTGAAAATCCCCATTTCCACCATCAGGGCAATAATTAAGAAGTTCCAATCAACTAAAGATGTTATGAATCTGCCTGGAAGAGGACATGTGTCTATATAGTCCTAATGCACGGCGAGGAGGAGAGTTTGAGTGGCCAAAGACTCTCCAAAGATCACAGCTGGAGAATTGCAGAGATAAGTTGAGTTTTGGGGTCAGGAAGCCTAAACAAATATTTTATCAGACAGCACCTACATCACCACAAGTTGTGGTCGCACATGCGCCCAAAATTTGTAAGGGTGTGACTAAATTTTTTCCCAGGTCGCACCGGTGCACCTAACATCCTGGCATCCGCTGCCTTTCCACGAACAAAGTGTTTGTTCTCCTTTGACGGAACTCTCCATAGACAAATGGTAGATGCCTCATTAGTGTCTGTTTCTATGGGCCGCTATAAATAAAAAATAGAATTATAAAATCCATAAAATCCGGATAAAAAATCCAGAAATTACAAAGTATGATTTTTTTAAAACTATTTATTTGTATGATACAGCTCCAAATAAGTATTTGAACACCTGTCTATCAGCTAGAATTTTGACCCTCAAAGACCTGTTAGTCTGCCTTTAAAATGTCCACCTCCACTCCATTTATTATCCTAAATTAGATGCACCTGTTTGAGGTTGTTAGCTGCATAAAGACACCTGTCCATCCCATACAATCAGTAAGAATCCAACTACTAACATGGCCAAGACCAAAGTGCTGTCCAAAGACACTAGAGACAAAATTGTACACCTCCACAAGGCTGGAAAGGGCTACAGGGAAATTGCCAAGCAGCTTGATGAAAAAGGTCCTCTGTTGGAGCAATCATTAGAAAATGGAAGAGGCTAAACATGACCCCTCGGACTGGGGCTCCATGCAAGATCTCACCTCGTGGGGTCTCAATGATCCTAAGGAAGGTGATAAATCAGCCCTGAACTACACGGGAGGAGCTGGTCAATGACCTGAAAAGAGCTGGGACCACCGTTTCCAAGGTTACTGTTGGTAATACACTAAGACGTCATGGTTTGAAATCATGCATTGCATGGAAGGTTCCCCTGCTTAAACCAGCACATGTCAAGGCCCGTCTTAAGTTTGCCAATGACCATTTGGATGATCCAGAGGAGTCATGGGAGAAAGTCATGTGGTCAGATGAGACCAAAATAGAACTTTTTGGTCACAATTCCACTAAACGTGTTTGGAGGAAAAAGAATGATGATGAGTACCATCCCAAGTACACCATCCCTACTGTGAAGCATGGGTGTGGTAGCATCATGCTTTGGGGGTGTTTTTCTGCACATGGGACAGGGCGACTGCACTGTATTAAGGAGAGGATGACCGGGGCCATGTATTGCGAGATTTTGGGGAACAACCTCCTTCCCTCAGTTAGAGCATTGAAGATGGGTCGAGGCTGGGTCTTCCAACATGACAATAACCCGAAGCACACAGCCAGGATAACCAAGGAGTGGCTCTGTAAGAAGCATATCAAGGTTCTGGCGTGGCCTAGCCAGTCTCCAGACCTAAACCCAATAGAGAATCTTTGGAGATTTTCTCAGCGACAGGCCAGAAACCTGACTGATCTAGAGAAGATCTGTGTGAAGGAGTGGGCCAAAATCCCTCCTGCAGTGTGTGCAAACCTGGTGAAAAACTACAGGAAACGTTTGACCTCTGTAATTGCAAACAAAGGCTACTGTACCAAATATTAACATTGATTTTCTCAGGTGTTCAAATACTTATTTGCAGCTGTATCATACAAATAAATACTTAAAAAATCATACATTGTGATTTCTGGATTTTTTTTTTTTAGATTATGTCTCTCACAGAGGACATGCACCTACGATGACAATTTCAGACCTCTCCATGATTTCTAAATGGGAGAACTTGCAAAATAGCAGGGTGTTCAAATACTTATTTTCCTCACTGTATATGGAGCGTGATAAAAAGTTGACCTTGAAATTGAAATTGTGGCGTTAAAGGGGACATGTGCCAGGAAAAAATTTGGGTGCACCTAAATAAAAAAAGTTAGGCGCACCAGTGCAACCAAGGCAAAAAGTTAGTCTGGAGCCCTGCCTCTGTTAGAAATCCTATAATGGGCCGTGGTTGGATCTTCCATAAAAATCAACACACAAATGTATCACTGAGTTCAAAATGAAGCTTCTGCCATGGCCATCCCAGTCCCCTGAACTGAACACTATAGAAAATGAGTGGGGTGAACTGAAGATGAGATGCACCAACATGGATATGGGAATCTGGAGAGATTCTGTAAGAAAGAATGGTCTCTGACTTCTTGTCAGGTGTTCTCCAAACTCATCAGACATTATAGAAGACGACCCAGAACCGTTATCTTGGGAAAAGGACGTTGAAATAATTGGGTGTCAATAAATGTGTGTGCACACTTTCAATTGTTTCAATGAAAGGTTCAATTTTTTTTAATGAAATATCAAAAGGATAAACAATGCAGATTTATTTTCACAGCCGCCTCTGCTCTGCTGAGTCATTTGGAGTAGTTTACTGTTTTAGAACACTCTCTCTTCCTTTATATGTGACAGTTGCTTTTTTGATTGACAGCACAGCATGGTGCATTTCTATCGTATCAATCGATTTTCAGACATGATAATGAGTGCCAAGCAAATGCATAATGCAACAGAAAACAGCAGTCACATTATAGATTTCCCCCCTTTGTCATGAAATCTCCTAGTTTAAATCTCAACCTTTTATGCATGCAACCCAGTTCTTTTCTTCTGCTTGATGTCTTTTTTAGTATTTCATGTCTGGTGGTAATGGTATTTTTAGCTCAACATGAATAATGCAGTGCATGGCAGCGTTTGCTCAGTTTGTCCCTTGACAGTGTGCAATGGCTGTGCCGCGAGGAAAAGGGATGCAAGGGTAGATCAAAAAGAGTCATATCTCAGTTCAAGCACACCTGAGGGTTAGCTTTGCCAGCTCAAATCTCCAAATATTAGTCCCTGTAAAACTTTCAAACCCCCTTTCATTCATTGCCATACCGTCCATTCTCATTCTCCCAGGGATAAAACAGGCCACCACTGATTTTTTTTTGTCATTGTTAGAATAACTCTTCCGCCTCATGGCAGCTGAATAGAGATGAGACAACACATGCATCCCTCTGAGTAAAAGCAGGATGTTTTCATATTTCCTTTGACAAGCTGATTTTTACTCTAGGATGTATAGGGCTGGATGATTTGTTGAACATCCATGATATATTTATGTTGTACTATTTTGGCAATGTGAATGACAACATAGACATTACCCCTGTGAGGTAATAAAACCAATTGTTTTAATAATGTCTCTGATTTAAAATATTAGTAGAAAATCAAAGTAAGAGTTGGTAAGTTTGATACATTTCAGTGAATAAAACGGTTTCATTAAATTGATTCAGAGCTTTGATTCATTTGTTTTGTTTACATCCTAAAAGTTGATATGGGACATTCTTAATTTATGATGTGAAGAAAATGTTTATGTTTTAGTAATAACCAACAATATTTATATATTTGCTATGCTTTGTTATATTGGTGCATGCCTACACAAAAATTATTAAAGGGATAGTTCACTAACATGTTCACCGGATAAGCGGAAGAAGATGGATGGATGGATGGATGGATGGATAGTTCACCCAAAAATTACCCTATGATTTACTCACCCTCAAGCCATCCTAGGTATATATGACATTCTTCTTTCAGATGAATACAATCAGAGTTATTTAAAAAAATGCCCTGGCTCTTCCAAGCTTTATAATGGCAGTGAATGGCTGTTTCTGTTTTGACTTTTGAAGTCCTTTAAAGTGCTCCATACGGCTCTGAGGGGTTAATAACGGTCTTCTGAAGCGAAGTGATGCGTTTGTGTAAGAAAAATATCGATGTACGCGTGTTCACGAGAGACTGCCGTTCCAGCATATGATGTAGGACGCTCTGGTAAGAATATGCTAGTTCTTGCAAGAACCAAGTTTTGTTCTATCCTCTGTGCTTCCGCTTTCGTCACTGGTACTTGCGCTACGCCTGCGTCCTATGGCATACGCTGAAATGCCAGTCTCTCGTGAAAGCGCATACGACAGTTAGTGGAAGTTAGAGATTTACAGTTTGTAAAATTTTAAATATGGATATTTTTCTTACACAAACGCATCGCTTCGCTTCAGAAGGCCTTTATTAACCCCCGGAGCCGTGTGGAGCAGTTATATGATGGATAGATGCACTTTCATGGACTTCAAAACAGAAACAGCCATTCACTGCCATTATAAAGCTTGGAAGAGCCAGGACATTTTTTAATAGAACTCTGATTGTATTCGTCTGAAAGAAGAAAGTCATATACGCAGGATGACTTGAGGGTGAGCAAATCATGGGCCAATTTTAATTTTTGGGTGAACTATCCCTTTAATGTATTATTAAAAATTCATTCTTAATTGTGCCTTTTCAGGGAAACGCAGTGTGGACAATTAGCCTTAATAATTGTTCTATTTTTACTATGTTTTAGTTCTTCCAAACACTTTGCATCTAATTGGCACCAAAAATGTATTAAAGTAAGAACAATATGTATCATCAAAAAAGCTGCAAAATATTGTTTTTAAGGTATATTGCCCAACATTACACTGACATAGGTGTGTGTGTGTGTGTGTGTGTGTGTGTGTGTGTGTTTATACATAGATGCTTTACTGAGTCTTTAATGTTGGCCAACTTCACATTGGACTCTAACCCAGGTCACACTCTTATCAGTGAAAAACAGGTGATCTGTTGAACCTCCTCCCTTTTGTGTTTAGTCTGTTTACTGTCTCGACATGACATCATGCATGGCTTAAAGGCCTCAGAAGACCAGCCGTTGCTTTCTTGCTCGTTTTCTTGGATATAAATGTTTAGACTTTTAGGCTGTTCAAGTATCCAGGTAAGCAACAAGCTTATCAATAAAGGTTAGAATCTTAACTCCCCACAATTCGCTTCAATGGCATTTTTGATTTAGAAAGTAATGATCTATTGCGCCGGTTTAAGGCAGCTCATTGCCAAATTCTGTGTTAAGATCCTACATAAATCAAATTCTCCATAAATTACCCACCATTAGAAATAAAATAACCTACAATCTGAGAAAGTTCTGCTTTTATGTTACGTGTTGTTTAATGTAGTAGATATGCACAACAATGATCACTGGAGAGAGTAATTCTTTATGTCCCATGATTGTGATTCCTGTGTATTTGCATCATCTTTGTATTATTCCATGACATTGACTCCAGGGACTGACAATGCTGATAATGAAACTCTCAGATTGGGGCATTTGTATGGTTATCTAATATCTATGAGTTGGCAGTTGTTGGAATGTTTTCCATTTGCAGGAAGTAAATTATATGGTTTTGCCTGGAGTGTCTTGAAGGTTCTGATCATCAGTAATAGAGATTGTGATTCACTAAATCGATGTTCTTGAGGAACGAGACAGAGCAATCCTTCAAACTACTATTAATCAATTGACTTGAGTGCAGTTAAGGTTCATATCGAGAGGTCTGGGGCGTGACTCTTACTCATTTAGTCTTTGCTGTACCAAGATATTCTTTTATGGATCATGTGTGCAAATCAAGCAAATCGATCTGATTTAATCTCTGTGGAATGTAACTTTGAATGGCTCTTCTGTGTAATCACACATCTAGTAGGCAAATACACTTGAGTGTTTACTGTAGTTTTGGAATGGAGTTCAACTGGTCTTCACCACAGTTTCTCACTTTTTTTTGTCTTTTATCTCAGATCCCCCAACTGTTCCAGAGGCCAATCCCAGTGATCCCAGCTCAGAGGAAGTCAACACCCCTTCAAAAACAGAATCGGGCCTTGAAGCCAGCTGGCCTGCAAAGATGGACACAGCAAGGAAGTCAATTACCCCGACACAACCAGACATCATTCCAAAGTCGCCTGCGACACCCACTCCAAGGTCAAGTGGTAGCCCTCAACCCAAGAAAGGTGGGTATCCTGAGGACTTCTTCAGAAGAATATTTGGTTTTTATATAAATACTTTTTATATTATGAGCAGTTTTATTATGAGCAGTCCTCTTAATTACCTTTTTATCCCAAAAGATCAGAATGTGAGTAGAAGCATTATCAGGTGCCTAGGTCATTGGGTTTACATGGTTTCTAGTTGGTTGAAGCTGCTCTTTTATGGTCATTTAAGTTGATCTTATAAGGTTGATCAGCTGCACTACCAGCTAATAGTGGCCAAATCAGCCATTTTGGTCAAGCCGGTTTGGGTTGGTTACCATCTTGAGGTGCTTAAGGTGTTCTACACAAAACTTGTGACTTGCTTGACCTTTTCCAACATAACATTGATCCGAATCAGAATGAGCTTTTTTGTGTTTGCGCATACTTGGCCAATAAAGCTCATTCTGATTCTGATTTGGTAATAAACCTTTTAAGTACCTCATATTTGCTCAGCTCCATTCAAAACAGTTTTCTTTCCATGAGGAGCATTTGGGAAATCTTTTGAGAAAGGGTTTGAGGGTCATTGAGGGTTTACCTCTGCCCAAAGTCTAGTAAGCTAACAGAGGCATTTGTTTAATGTCCCACAAAGAATTTCCACAGTCAGGCCTCTGTAAATGTTCCCAGACTTTTTTGGCTTTATTACATTAATGTAGAATCAGATCCGTTTAGTGAGGTGAATGTTAATGCTAATGCTGATTTGTAGAGGCTGGCGACAGGCAGTTCCTAATCACCTCTGGTCATCAGCTGAGGTGAAGCATTGAAACCTGACTGGGCATCACATTTCACAGGGCTGTGCCAGCTGAAGGGATTTAACCCTCCTCCTTGGTTCTGTCACGTTCATAGTATAATGACTTTACTTGTACACGCACATGTAGATACATGTTAATGGGAGCGTTGTTTGGGTTTGAGAAAGTAAGCAGCTTTTCTTTGCCTACTTCATTGTTGCCTCTTTATATAACTGAGGATGTGGTTGTAGAGCCGCTTGATGGGTAATTTTGTTGGAAAAGCTGGTTCAACTGTGTTTGATGTTCTTACTGTGATTGATACTGTAAATGCAATTGTTGTCCAATTCACAAAAGAATTATTGTTTTGATATGGTTTCTTTTAATGATACATTTGTACTAATTTGCATTTGTAAGTCATTTAACTGGAAACTTTTGGGAGGAAAACTGTGACATGTTGGAATCACTTGGAATCACTTTATTTGAATTAAGATATTTTACTTTAATTTTACAGTTTTTGTTTGGCAGCCGTAGCTGCCAGTCATTTACCATTTTGTACGATTTTATTTTTTACAGTGAAACTAATAAGATTTACTTTAAAATAATGTTAAATTGTTAGTATGGACATAAACCTTTAATATAATGAGCTAAATATTTTATTACAGATTAGTTCTGTAATTTTAAGAAAACAAAGAAAAAATAAATAATACAGTAATTTCCCTGTATAAAAAATGAGAATGACTGTGATTTGTCATTAATGATATAATCCTTAAAATAACAGTCAAGTTGTTTATTTACAGATATTGTTTGTAAGTTTACATAGTTTTAAACATAATTCAAAATTACAGGAAAAACCTGTAAACAATTTAGTTATTTTCCGTAAAATTCCGTAAAATTTCCGTCTGCCTGACTGAATGGCAAACGTAAAAAAATTAACAGAAGAAACATACTGACGTAAAAATGTAACCTGTTTAGTTTATTTCTAAGATAGGCCTATAGTTCAATAATATACCATGATAAGGGAACTATTTTGCTGAGTATTTTCACGAGTGCAATGCCCCCGCAGCGCTTTAGTGTGTGTGTGTTTATTCCGGGGTGTTGTAGTTCTTTCTTTCACTAGTCCAACTATAGTTCGCTGTATTACAACTACAAATGAGACCAACATGCATCTTATATGGCAGTGTTATTAGCGTGAGTCTCTTTTGGATTGTACCACAGACGCATAAAATGGATTTTATTCTTCAGCTAACAGTTCTCCTGTTCTTCCAGTTCCAGTTAGCCCTAGCCTATACCCGCTCCTGTCTGTGTTGTTAATGTTAAACAAACAACAACATCAACAGGGGGAAAAAAAACAGTAGCTGACCTAAACTTACAGCAGTGTTTGTATCCGTATGTTTATGTCGTATTTATTTGTCCTATTGTCATTTGTTTATAAGTTCTTATTTTATTACTGACCATTTATTGTATTACTTAATTAACTATATTAAGCAATTGCTTGTTGCTGTGGTTTACTTTTTGGTCATATTTCCCACCCTAAGCGATCATGTTATTAAAGAGTTAGTTCACCCAAAAATGAAAATTCTGTCAGTAATTGCTCACCCTCATGTTGTTCCAACCATGTAAGACCTTTGTTCATCTTCGGAACATAATTTAGTATATTTTTGATGAAATCTGAGAGCTGTCTCACTCCTCCATAGGCTTTCAGAGGGAATGAAACTTGATGGCCCAGAATAGTAAGTAAAAACGTCATTTAAGGAGTCCAAATGACTACAGTGGCTCTGTATTAAGTCTATCATGCGACGAAAATACTTTTTGAGCGGAAAAACAATTTGAGTCTCTGACGAGAGTTCGCGGGAGTGCCACGACGCATGCGCGAGAACTGAGATTAACCCTACTCGAAAGAGTGAGCAGCCAGTCAAGTAGTAGTAGAAGAAGAATCTCAGTTCTCGCGCATGCGTCGTGGCACTCAAATTGAACAACAATACTAGTGTGATAAAGTCGTTATTTTTGTTGTTTTTCCGCTCAAAAAGTATTTTCGTCGCATGATAGACTTAATACAGAGCCACTGTAGTCATTTGGACTCCTTAAATGACGTTTTTACTTACTATTCTGGGCCATCAAGTTTCAGTCCCTCTGAAAGCCTATGGAGGAGTGAGACAGCTCTCAGATTTCATCAAAAATATACTAAATTATGTTCCGAAGATGAACGAAGGTCTTACATGGTTGGAACAACATGAGGGTGAGTAATTACTGACTTTATTTTCAATTTTGGGTGAACTAACCCTTTAAAGCTAGATAGCACACTACTTGAATGTGGCATCCTTATTATGAAAGAAAAAAAAATTATATCTGGAAATGACCTCCACAAAATAAAATAAATAAGTGTGTGTGTGTGTGTGTGTGTGAGAGAGAGAGAGAGACATCCTAGTGGGATTGAGCTATGAGGAAGTGCAAGTTTACTAATACTTTGTTCAATTTTCTATTGTGTGATATTGCGTTTTTTATTGTGTGATATAGGTCTTAAATTTAATTAATAATGTCTAGGTCTTAAAAAGTCTTAAATTTGACTTGGTGAAAATTGCAGATACCCTGAGTATTTAACTAAATATTTTTTTAATGCAAAAGCAAATTATACATGCTGGAACTTCTGGGAACACTTTTTGTCCTGAGCTAATTAAAATGAATGACTTAAAACAAAGTTGTTGTTGTTGTTTTTTAAATCTGGTTGCATTTTTTAAATAATTAAAAATTAAATTGTTAATCTTTTTTATTATTATTGTTATGTATTTTTCTATAAACATTAATACATTTATGTTAAATTAAATTAAAATCGTACTCATCTAAATGCATTAAAAATACAGTATTAAAAGGAAAATACCAGTTGCATTTATTTAGTTGACTTATTTCATTTGTCATTGATAGTGTTTTGCGGTATTAATGATTATTCAATCAATCGATGGTTAATTTTAGCTTTAAATTTTAACTCAGATTTTTACCTTTAATTGACTGATAATTTCTTGACAAGTCAACTTTTGTCATCATTCAGCCCTAGACATCTAGATACTAGACTTCTTCATACTACCGTTTGTGCACAGTTCAGCTCATCTCATCATAAAATATATTACTGCTGTCAAGCAGCGGTCGAACTGAACATCTTGTAAAACCGAACACTCTGTTCCACAGAATATTGTCCTCCATTGATCCCGGGCTGCTGCTGCCTCACTCATAATACATTTATTATGTGAAAGAAGAGCTGAAGTTCAGACATTGACTCATACTGTAAGCTTTATGCTGAATGATATCTTTTTTTTCTCAGATAGCTTGTTGCAGTTCACCTTTATTCTGGTTGTCTGAAATTCACATAGCAAAGGTTTTGGGAGGATTGTAAAGTATAGCTGGCACTGACAGTATTCAAAATAACATAATTTACAAGCGCCATAGGAGTGCTTTGCTCCCTCCCATTTATGATTACTATTAAATGTATTGTTTTGAAAGCTTACAAAGCCTTCTCACACCCCTAGTAAATTAGAATTGCACCTTGATCATTAAGGTCATGAATCAGCAAATAAGTAATTTTTCTCCTCCTTCTTCTCCTTCTCCTTCTTCTCCTTCTTCTCCTTCTCCTTCTCCTTCTCCTTCTCCTTCTCCTTCTCCTTCTCCTCCTTCTCCTTCTCCTTCTCCTTCTCCTTCTCCTTCTCCTTCTCCTTCTCCTTCTCCTTCTCCTTCTCCTTCTCCTTCTCCTTCTCCTTCTCCTTCTCCTTCTCCTTCTCCTTCTCCTTCTCCTTCTCCTCCTTCTCCTTCTCCTTCTCCTTCTCCTTCTCCTTCTCCTTCTCCTTCTCCTTCTCCTTCTCCTTCTCCTTCTCCTTCTCCTTCTCCTTCTCCTTCTCCTTCTCCTTCTCCTTCTCCTTCTCCTTCTCCTTCTCCTTCTCCTTCTCCTTCTCCTTCTCCTTCTCCTTCTCCTTCTCCTTCTCCTTCTCCTTCTCCTTCTCCTTCTCCTTCTCCTTCTCCTTCTCCTTCTCCTGCTTGAATCATTATAATAAAATATAATTTATATATAATTTTTCCTTTCTTGATGCTATTTCAGATGTTTTTTTTCCTGTTCATTTTCTCATTTAAATTGTCTTTTGTTTTGTATTGCTATAATACACTTTAAGATATTCTAGAACGCTTTTAATGAGCACTGCTGGCCTTTCCTTGTTTGCATGATATTTATATCCATATCTATTTCTTACTCTAGGGTTGGATGCTGTTAGTGCCAGGATCCATAACCATTAGATTTCACCACCACAGAGAGAATATTGCCTTTTGTAATTGCTGTTTGTATTTTGATATAGATTTTATGTAATTTAAAATGGATAATTCTGGTCTTCAATTGGTCAATAGTAAAATCATTTTGGTTCATGCCGATTGTGTATTTTGGGCTTTAGGAGATGGTAAGTTCAGTGATTATGCACCACTCCGTTGCCTCAGACCCTCTGGAATCCCTTTCTGGGTCAGTCTTCGGCTTTTTCTGTCTCTGCCCGGTGACTCATCAATGGGAACATGGGCTGCTCGTAACGGCCCACAAGACTCTGCGCTTCAGCTTTCTGTGCTCTAAAAATACTGAGTCAAAGTGGAGCACAGGTCATGAAGAGGAACACTGCTGGAGTCTTATGATCATTATTAATGAGTTTGTGTCATCAGATAAAAGTTGTACTAGACTTTGTGCGTCATAAGACGTCAACTCATAGATTTCATGGGGCCAGTTCAGAGGTTTTAAATTGGAGTTCTGTTTAAAACAAGTTTGAATGTTTAATTGGTATAAAGCAGTTTTCTTAACTGTGTTCTCCACAGATGTGGAAGGTGTAACCAACAGTAGAAAACTGTGACTGTGTAGTAGTCCATTGGTTCCCATCCCAAACCTTTTAGAGTGGCGCACCCCCTGAGGCGTTTACCATTGTTCTGCTTACCCCTCTCTTCCACACCTTTTCCATTAAGGGACGATATTTGCCCCCTTAAATTGATTTTGAAAATAGAGCAAATACTGACAATACTGTTTTAAAAATGTATGTTACTTAATATTACCCTTTTGTTTGTTGACCTGTTGTATAATAATCAATGTCACAACTCGCACAGGATATGGTTTTGTATCGAAGAGAGTTTGATTCTTAAATCGATCTCAGTCCATTCTCTGTCTATATTTGTTCTTCATGCTAGTAAGTGCTAAATCCCCACTTTTACAAAGGTACATTGTCGAGAACGGCAGTGATGTATCATGATTTGCTAAGGCAGCACACCCTGCTCACAACCTATCCTATGCACGCTGCTTGTGTGGATGCCGTCAGTTTTGACCACAAAAGATGAGGTAATTTGATTGAATGTCATGTGGTATTTTGCCAGTTAGAAATACATGCATGGTAGGGTAGAGTAGGTAGGGTAGAATTAAAGGTCCCGTTCTTCGTGTTTTTTTGAAGCTTTGATTGTGTTTACAGGGTGTAATATAACGTGTTCATGTTTCGCGTGTAAAAAAAACAGTATTTTTAACACAATGTACTTATCTGTATACCGCTGTTTTCACTGTCCTAAAAACGGCTGATGAGTTCCTTGTTCTATGAAGTCCCTCCTTCAGAAATACGTAACGAGTTCTGATTGTGCCAGCGCTTCCCGTGTTGTGATTTGACCGCAGCTTAGCGAACGTGGCACGGTCCTGTGTTGTGATTCGACAGCAGCTTAGCGCACGTGGAAAGGTCACGTCTCTTAACGGGAGATGTATGCGCTTAATGATCTCTACAGCGTCCCTGGGAAAGCCAAACAAAGGTGATTTGACTCCGGGATGAAAATAACAGCGTCTCGACGACATGGCGACAAACACACTCAAACTCAACAATTCCTTTTCTCCATGCGACACGTCCTCTTCTCCACGTGGGACAGCAACAAGACCACGCCCCCTTTTTTTGCGTATTCTTGTGGGCGGAGGTTAGTCTGTTCTACTGTTCTACTGACGTCATTTATGAAGGAAGTACCAGGATGTAGTCCAAGCCGGCCGTTCGCTGTAGGCTTTGAAAGGGAACTTCTGTTAAATAAAATATCTCGCTTGGCATTGAACTTTGAGCTTTATAATTTTACAGGTATTATTTATGCTCTAACAGCAACATTACACACTAACTAAAGTTTGAACAATGGGATCACGAAGAACGGGACCTTTAAATGAACGGCAGAAAAAAAGCATTTTCTACCCCAGTTTGGGAACCACGGTAGTAGTCTAAAGTCTTAATGTGTTGTGTAATAAATCAGGTGCACAGGGATCAGAACATGCATAGACAAACATCAATGAAGCAGTTGTAAGCTAAATGACAATTATGGTATGGCGTATTTGTGTTGATATAATTTTGTTACTTTGCAAGTGATTATTATAATGATGTAAAATGCTGGATAATTATACAAATATACCCTTCATTATGTATATAGGTATTTGCTAGAATGGCAGTGTGTCTTTTTAGCCCAGGGAAAGTTTCCCTTCAGATGAATGTTAATTTGTGGTGTTGGGTTGATTGTATCTGCACTGTGATTCCTCCGAGCTTTCTGCTGTCAGCCGGAGCGTGTGAATGCTGCCAGTCTCTAATGCTGCCAGCTTCCAGTGCTTTATAGTGCCGCAGATGTGAGCACGGCTTCTACCACACAATAACCTCTCTCATTCCCGGCACCCTGCTGTCTGACGTTCTCTATCTCTCTCTCTATCTGTGTCCAGGAGAGCTTTAGTGGGCAGAATGACAACCTCACATTTTTCCCCAAGCAACAGTGTGGCGATTTCAGAATGTTTCACCAAAACTAAACATTTGATTCTACCTCTTTTCTCAGATGGAATGAAGTTGGATGAGCGACAGAAACAGGCAAAGGAGAGGAGGGAGGAGAGGGCCAAATATCTCGGTAAGTTAAAACATGGCAGACAGTGAGACAGCACCCCCTGCTGTCTGGGGTCTAGATGTGTTCACACAAAACAAAAAACACTTCATATCATTCAATCAAGCTTCAAACACCTGAGGCTTGTGCAACAGCACAGGATGACTGTAAAGAAATACATGTTCGCAGAGGTTCTATGGCTTTTATAGATTTTAATAAGTTTTAAGTTTGACCTTTTTCACTCTGACTTTTGAGACTAACAAGCATGTGCATGAAGTTTACATTTTTGCATATTTATAATTTTTCCCATGCTTTTTTTCTTGTTTTCCATTTTATATATATATATAACTAAATATGTAATAGCTAACTTAAATAATACATTTCTTTATATTTAAAAAAGTACTCAAATACATGTCAGGAAACTCCTAACTCCCAGGCTCCTAACTAGTATTATTATAAACCTTTTTCCTAGTTTTAGCAATTATGACTGTGATGATGATAACATCTAAATGTATGGCTGCTTCTGTGTGTTTACTAAACCAGCACTGTGAGGGTTTCTCCTCTTCAGAGAATTATAAATATCTCACATGCTCTGTTTTGTTTGTCCATCACTGTGCATGTCATTGCTGCTGAGATTGCTATGCTGCTCTGCTTTGCATGATTGACAGAACGTTTTTGTCTTCTTTTCCACCTTCCCTCCTCAGAACATCGTAGCCAGACTCAAGGTAAGCCACTCCCCCGTCTCTGGTGGTGTTGGTGACTGATGCGCTCTTGGGTCTTCATCCCTTTCTCTTTCAGTTACTTCTTCTCTTGTAGAGCTGCTTTCCATTTCCGTCTCATACATAATAATCATAATTAGTGGCAGGTTGTCGGGTGTCTTAATTCTTAGTGAATATATATTTCGTCACACTCCCCTGCTGGAAAATGATGCTTAAACTAGCTTCTAATAAGTACCTGTTTCTATATAGCTGGTCAAAACTTGTGGCAAATATTGGTCATTAGGTGGTTCTAATTGGTTTAGGTGGTTGAATTACCGATTGATTTGGACCTGGTTGAGCTGGTTAAAGGCATAATATGTAAGAATTTTGTAATAAAATATCCAAAAACCACATGAACAGTGTGATATATTTCATGCAGTTTTATGCATTATTCCAAAAGTTCCCAAGGATTTGTAAATCCAGAGAATTTTAAATAATAGCTCATCCCTATCATTGTCGCCAATCAATAATGTAATATCCGCTCTATCCTCGGTTTCCGCTTGTAGAAACCATGGCAACACACATGGATAAACTGTTGTCTCGTTCAGTCATGGATCTCGATAATTCATTGGCAAGTACAGAAAATCCCCCAAAAAAACATAAACACAGAGGCAAGCAGACTCTGGGACTAAGGGAAAAGTAAAACAAGGATCAATATTGGCATAGCATTTTTGAGATGGAGAGAGCTTTGCAACAAACTTGGACTAATGCATAGGTAGATTCACTTGATCAAGTGTTTGTAATTGTACATAATTCTGAGTGAGGTATGCTGATGAAATTACACATACAGTTATATTGCACTTTGTTTAGTAAAGCTTTTTATCAAGTCTGGGGCATTACCTCATGATCCGTGAACATGATTTGTGAATTCCATACATCTCTCTATGGTGAAAATGACATCTCCCGTTCCACTCTCCTTTATAGCGCCATCAAGCTTCGCCTTTGTTATTGTTTTGAAAATGCGACCTCTGCCGGTGAAAACGTATTGTGCCTTTAACGATGCCAGTGTTTTCATATTTCAGTGGTTTAAAGGTTAAATGTAGTTTCTTTTAGAATATTTTAGAATTTGTCATTTTTTATAAAACAACAAAAAATGATAGCACATAGCTAAAAGTAATGACATACATTTCACTAAGTGAGTCGATTCAATGAGTTCATTCAGTCAATGATTCATCAGATTGATTCAAACCAATAACATGTGTTTGTTCATCTTTTTGAGTGATTCATTAAAACAGCCAGTTCATTAGAGTCATTAATCTGTGAATTGGACTACACTGGCTACATCGTATTCATACGTTTGGTTTTGAATATGACCTGTTTTTTTCCAGCAGGGTTAACTGTCTTCCTAATTTTACCCTAAACTTTTTGCTTTTACAATTGCCCAACTGTGAATTTCATACAATGATGAACGTGACGTGGCTTGTCAGTATATTAATAACAGGGAAAGAAATGTGACAATGAACTAATTAACACATCATTTTTTTTCTTTATTAAACACTTTAATCTCAAATGTGAGAATGAGGCTATGTCTACATTAATCCGGATACATTTGAAAATGGTGTTTTTATTTTAAGACGCTCTCCGTCCACACTAGCGTTATCAAGCGTTTTCCAAAAGTTTCTTTAACACAGAGACATCGGAAAACGCTAAATTCACCTTACTGTGCATGTGTTAAACCTTAAAAGCTCACCAAGATGACAGACAGAACAAGACATTATCAAGTTATCACAATTCTTCTGGCAGGATCACTTTTAAGAAAAATATCTCACCTTTCACTGATGCATCCAGGTCGCATGTTTGGTCTAAAACGCAACTGCTGTCATGTTTTGCCACAGGACAGCAATTGCGAGTAAATTGTGTCTCATCTTTGCAGGCCTGTGATATGAAGATTTTATACATAGCACATAACAGACACAATAGCGGTATAAACATGAATACCTATTGGTACAATATGCATCACATGACTAAACATGCGTCATTTTTTTCAAAACCCTCCGTTTTCACAGTCCACACTACAACACGAAGACGGCGTTTTCAAATTTATCCGCTTTTGAGAGCGTTTTCAAAAAGCTATGTTTCCTTTGACTTAAAACGCCATCTCAGTGTGGACGGAAGGCCAATCTGGAGAGAAAAATATACGTTTTCAAACGAAAACGTATTAGTGTGGACATGGCCTGAAAATCTTGTGTTTATTTGAGTTCATATCTTTTCACTATTTTTCACTGCATCTGTTAAGACATTTAGGTCATATTTTATTGTTTACTTATGACAATAACCTGCAGCTATATTGGTTAATGTGCACAGCATTCTTGTTGTTTTGTTCTGGGGTCAGTTATAGGTCAGTGATGCACCAAATTTGAACTTTTGACCGCTAAACCTCACCTCTCAGTTTATATGTTTTTGCGAAAGCTTGTTTTCATAGCACGTTTTACACGCTTCCCATAATTACAAACTGCAGGATCCATTCGGACCCAGTAATGACATCTTCTGCTGTCTTCACATCTGTTGTGACTGAACTGTGAATAAATCAAGATTGATGTGAATGTAATCATGATAAACACAAGTCCTGCTACATTCCAGCCACACGTGTGTGAAGTGTGAAGATCTAAACCTAACTGTTCAGGCAGTAGTCAGTCGAACTCATCAATCCATCTATTTTGCCATCACCACGGACTTTCACATCAATGTGTGTAATATTTGTGTGGGATGCTTTGAGTGAGTCAAATGTGTACTCTCAGACTGTGGGTCGTCTTCCACCTCCTCTATCTGCCAGCAGGATTATGAAAGTTTGATGAAGAGCGTCATTCTGGCGGTGTCAGGCCATCACTATTTTATAACTGTGGAGCTCAGAGAAAAAGGCTCAACCTCCAGCCTCAGAGGAGATGAAGGCTCCCTGCGGAGAATCTTTTCATGTCAAACCTTGCTTTCACAGTGACAGTAGATATTCCACATAATGTAAATGATTTGAGCAGGGCTTTTTATAGTCTAAAAGCCTTGTGCAGTTAGTATTTAATCTGATTTGACACATTTAAGCCTGACAGTTAAAAGACAACTTGATTTTGCTAGCATTAATAACATAAAATGGTGTTTCCTCATCTCTTTACATAATGAAGGTGCAGAGTGGAGCTTGTAACGTATTAATGACCTTGTCATCGTCACTTGTGTTTGTTTGAAGTGATGTCATTCATTATTTTTTTGTCATAAGTTAACACCTTTATTAAGAACAAGATTTCAGTAAAACGATTGCATTTCATGAATGTTAGAAGCTTTAAAGCCACAAACCACCCTATTTAATTTAAGACACAAAACATTGCAGATTTTGATTTATCTCTATAAAAGTATTGCATGGCCAGGACATGAAATATAGGTTATAAAGGTGTTTATTGTAAAAAATTTACTAGTTAGAATTGATGTAAACCCTTTAACAGAGATTTAAACCAGCTCAGTGGGAATAGCTTTACAGAATATGAAGTAGTAAGATATTTAAAATTAAATACACTATCATTCAAAATGTTGGTGTCAGTAAGATATTTTTTTTAATAAATAATTGTATTTCGTAAGGACACATTCTATTGATCAAAAGTGACAATAAAGACTTTTACATATATATTTTTAAAAAGCTTTTTAACTTTCATAAAAAGGATCCCTAAAAACCCCCCACAAAAATATTAAGCGGCACAACTGTTTTCAACATGGATAATAATAATAATAAAATGTTTCTTGAGCACCAAATTAGTATATTTGAATGATTTTTGAAGGATCATGTGACAGAATTATGGCTCCTGAAAATTCAGCTTTGCCATCACATGAATAAAATACATTTTAAAATATATTAAAATGGAAAGCTGTTTTTTTTTTTCTTATACATTTTAACTGCTTTTACTGTATTTGATACAAATAAATGCAACCTTGGTGAGCATAAGAGTCTTTTTTCAAAAACATTACAAAAATCTTACTGACCCAAAACTTTTGAACGATATTAAAAGGATAGTTCACTCAAAAAATAAATTTCTTTCATTTTCTCACCATTCTATCATTCTAAACTCAGACAATCAATGAAATTTAATATGGTAAAATAGATCTAAGTGTTATGCACTCTTATTGATAGCCAAATACTGTACATGACTAATGAATGAACATGCATTGGGATTTGGGAATGTGTGTTTGAATTCTGTTCTTGGAGGAAGAGGTTGGAGTAGGCCTGGTTTGAGTAGCTCACGGGCTTTTCCTCTCTCTCACGTAGCTGCTAAAAAGTCTCAGTGGCTGGAAAAGGAGGAGCGGGCACGGCAGGTGCGGGAACAGCAGCTGGAGGAGCGGAGGAGAAAGCTGGAGGAGCAGCGGCTGAAGGCAGAGAGACGCCGCATAGAGCTGGAGGAGAGACAGAGACAGAAACTTGAGAAGAACAAGGTGAGAGAGTAGTGGTGGTCAGTGCAAACCCACACGACACAATCTGTTGTATCCTCTAATTGTACACACTCTGAGAGTTTGTGAGGTTTCTGCCAACTCGGCAGGCATTGTTTTCTCTGAGTAATGCTAGATTAGTTATTTATTAGTGAAAGTGGAGCACATTTTGTACCAGGGCACTAAGATTTCCCCTTTGTAAGATCAATACCACTTTCTCTGTTCCTCCCAGTGCCCATTAGATGCTGTATAAATGTACAATATAAAGTGTTTACTGCACTTGTTACCTTTTAAAGTGATATTCATGTTGGCATTGATTTGTTTTTTTGTGTTTTTTTTCAGGAGCGGTATGAGGCTGCCATCCAGAAGTCTGGTAAGAAGACATGGGCAGAGATTCGGCAGCAGAGATGGTCCTGGGCCGGAGGCTTGAGCGGCAACTCCAGCCAAAGCCAGAGTGAGTTACACAAAAGGCACATACATAAACACACAAATGTACCTGTAGGTATAGCTTCCCCGTTCCTGTTTCTTATTAACTGGATTCGTCATCTGTGTTAAGAAATAAATAAGTTGGAATCTCATTGGCTTCATTAAATGTGAGATAGGAAAACATGCAGATTTAAGGAGTTTACTGAGACTGATGCTTCTAATATTGCCTCTCTTTGTAATTGTAATGAAGTGCTTAAGAATACAGAAATTGACAAATGTATATTTTCAATTTCTAAAGGAATAGTAGCAGGTTCTCTACCTTCTTTGACTTTTCACATGTGATATGGTTTCTTATGTGTAGCGTAAAAGAGCCTCACAACCTTCTGCTTAAGCCCAACTAAACACTCTTTACTAATGCGATATTAATAAGAGATCAATCGCTTCACGTCTGGGGATCATAGGGATTTAACGTGCTATTAGGAAACGTAAATACTAACTGAGATATGCAAACATTTTTCCATGTTAACCGGCAGTATACTTCCGTAGCTTAAGTTTCAATGAGCTTCGTGCATCACATCTCGTTCAGTAATATTGTGAAATAGTATTACAATTTAAAACAACTGATTTTAATATATTTAAAATGTAATTTATTTCTGTGATGGCAACTCTGATTTATCAGCAGCCATTATTCTTTAGTCTTCAGTCTCAAATGATCCTTGAAAAATCATTTGATTATGCTGATTTCATGCTCAATAATTTTTTTATTGTTATCACTGATGTTGAAAACAGTTGTGCGGCTTGCTTAAAGGAACTGTATGTAGGATTGTGGCCAAAACTGGTACTGCAATCACTTTCAAATTACTGTAGAGCGGTGTATCCCCCCTGACTCGAGGTTGCCAGATAGGCTGCAGGATCCAGCAGGAACGTAGGCTGCTACAAGGAGCTTCCAATGGCAAGTGGCGAGTCCTACACAGCAAGTTTTTCTTTCTTTCTGTTAATTAGGTTTATGCTTCATGAGAGATGTTTTGTGAAGTAATTATGTATCGCAAAAATTAACTAATGGCGATTGGTAAAACCTTAACCAGATTAGCTGGCAACCCGGAATGCCGAAACCCTACTGACTTTGTGATTGGTTTGGTAGATAGGTGGAGGGTGGCGCTTCAGGTCAAAACACATGTCAACATGAACATCAGTTGAGGGCTGCAACTTCAACTTTTAAATGACAATATCCTGGCCGGACTACTGTTGTCAGTGATATAAGTATTTTAAATTAACATGATTTCTTAATGTCTAGTGACATATCAGGGCCATTTTATGATTAATTGAAATACATTTCTTACATACAGTTCCTTTAATAATGAATTTTTGTGGAATTAGTGATATGAATCTTTGATGAATAGAAAGTTGAAATAGAAATATTTTGTAACAAACCAAGATAATTTCACATGAATGCTGATTGTCTCCGTTTCAATGTTGCTGCTATCAGATTTTAAGGCCTGTTTTTCCTTTTGGTCAGATAAAATGGCATCAGATAAAATGGCATTTTATCTGGCTGAAAATGTGCAAAAACTCAAAAGGTAAAGAAAAAACATCTTCATAATCTTCAGTTATTAGCCCTTGTATATTTTATGGGTGAGAATGAAGTGCTGAGAATGCTGGGAAATAGGGCAATGAACTTCAGTGCAGCTTTGTACCACCTCTCCCAGGACACAAGACCTCAATTTATAGGCTAACCAATGCTGTTTCTCCAAGGATCTTATTTTCTTGCGGACTTAATTTAGATTTTCCTCTCCCAAAAGTTGTGCACAGTCATTGTAGTCCCTGATGGTCTCTCAAGAGGAGAAGTGGATGTAGTGACCCCATTACAAAGTCTGTAGACTCTATAATAACGAACTTTGAGCAGCATAAAAATAGCAGCTGAGGTAATATTCAGACACGGCACACTTACCAATGGTTATCCAGGGCAAAGAAAACCATGTTTGGCTGTTCAAACAATAGCTTTAAGATATATTTTGACCAATATGTATATTTACTTGTCCTATATATCAGTGTCTATTTTGTTTGTTTGAGGGATTCATATTTAACTTTTCACTGCCGGCTGTCGTGTCGTCTTGGTCCACTCAGCATTGTGTATATATGCAGTGTTCTGTGGATTTTGCAGGCAGATGCTCAATATCAGCGGTCAACCTGCCCAAACATGTGGACTCAGTCATAAACAAGAGGCTCTCCAAATCCTCTGCCACTCTTTGGAACTCCCCTAGCAGAAGTAAGGACATGCCTCCAGATCTAGCCCCTCCCCCTCGTCTTCACAGGCTCCTCCCTTCGCATATTTATGAGTTTCCATTTTATCCCCCCACCTTTAATTTCTCCCTTGAGACCAATCACCTGCTCGTCCACCGTGATCACTCAATCATTCCCTTCTTTCAAACCGCCTCCTCGTCAGTGTCTTCAGTTAATGTGTTCGAATCTGAATTTTGTAATCTTGGTCTTTCACCGTCGACTGTCCTCAGTGGTGCTCTTTTTTCTTTTCTTTTTGGTGGTGGTGGTTTTCTCTGTTCCTTATTCCTTGTTCTTGACGTAAACGTCTACAAAAGTGTACTTGAGTACTTGCATACTTCTCCATACCTTCATCTGCATATAATGCATGATAATACAGTGGCCACAGAAAGTATTTGGACACTTAGGCCACTCTTAAAATGGATGAATTTAGTATGAACCGAATTAGAGAATGAAATCTCAAACAAAAAATGCTAGAGCTTTTCTCAGAACAAACTTGTATTCTCTAAGCCAACAAAGTGTCCAAATACTTATCGATAAATACAATACACATATTGTACAAATAGATAACACCTTACAATATTGTTCAATTCATTAATGTTTGCTAAAGCATTAGGTATCATAAACTTTTACATCCTTTTATTAATCTAGATTTAATTGAGTTTAATATTTAATAGTGCTGTCAAATCGATTAATCGCATCTAACATAAAGGTTTGTGTTTACATAATATGTGTGTAAATATATCTGTGTGTGTGTGTGTATATGTATGTATATATGTATACATACAGTGAGGAAAATAAGTATTTGAACACCCTGCTATTTTGCAAGTTCTCCCACTTAGAAATCATGGAGGGGTCTGAAATTGTCATCGTAGGTGCATGTCCACTGTGAGAGACATAATCTAAAAATAAAAAAAATCCAGATATCACAATGTATGTTTTTTTTTTTTTACTATTTATTTGTATGATACAGCTGCAAATAAGTATTCGAACACCTGAGAAAAATCAATGTTAATATTTGGTATAGTAGCCTTTGTTTGCAATTACAGACGTCAATTACAGAGGTTTGCACACACTGCAGGAGGGATTTTGGCCCACTCCTCCACACAGATCTTCTCTAGATCAGTCAGGTTTCTGACCTGTCGCTGAGAAACACAGAGTTTGAGCTCCCTCCAAAGATTCTCTATTGGGTTTAGGTCTGGAGACTGGCTAGGCCACGCCAGAACCTTGATATGCTTCTTACAGAGCCACTCCTTGGTTATCCTGGCTGTGTGCTTCGGGTCATTGTCATGTTGGAAGACCCAGCCTCGACCCATCTTCAATGCTCTTACTGAGGGAAGGAGGTTGGCCCCGGTCATCCTCTCCTTAATACAGTGCAGTCGCCCTGTCCCATGTGCAGAAAAACACCCCCAAAGCATAATGCTACCACCCCCATGCTTCACAGTAGGGATGGTGTTCTTGGGATGGTACTCATCATTCTTCTTCCTCCAAACACGTTTAGTGGAATTATGACCACTAAATTCTGGGCTGATTTCTCACCTTTCTTAGGATTGAGACCCCACGAGGTGAGATCTTGCATGGAGCCCCAGTCCGAGGGAGATTGACAGTCATGTTTAGCTTCTTCCATTTTCTAATGATTGCTCCAACAGTGGACCTTTTTTCACCAAGCTGCTTGGCAATTTCCCTGTAGCCCTTTCCAGCCTTGTCGAGGTGTACAATTTTGTCTCTAGTGTCTTTGGACAGCTCTTTGGTCTTGGCCATGTTAGTAGTTGGATTATTACTGATTGTATGGAGTGGACAGGTGTCTTTATGCAGCTAACGACCTCAAACAGGTGCATCTAATTTAGGATAATAAATGGAGTGGAGGTGGACATTTTAAAGGCAGACTAACAGGTCTTTGAGGGTCAGAATTCTAGCTGATAGACAGGTGTTCAAATACTTATTTGCAGCTGTATCATACAATTAAGTAGTTAAAAAATCTGATTTTTTTTTTAGATTATGTCTCTCACAGTGGACATGCACCTACGATGACAATTTCAGACCCCTCCATGATTTCCAAGTGGGAGAACTTGCAAAATAGCAGGGTGTTCAAATACTGTATAATAAAATGAAATGAAATGAAATATTAAATATCAAATTAATTTAAATTAAATATTAGTGCTGTCATATAGCATCTAATAGAGGTTTATGTTAAATATAAATATTGTGTAGAAATATATTG
The DNA here is from genome assembly GCA_023566225.1 of Romanogobio albipinnatus. NCBI lineage: Eukaryota > Metazoa > Chordata > Actinopteri > Cypriniformes > Gobionidae > Romanogobio > Romanogobio albipinnatus. The sequence goes on along the minus strand of CM042252.1, from coordinate 39,511,781 downwards.
GTAAAACTTTACAGTAAGGTTTCATTGTTAGGTTCGTGTTAGTTAATACAACAAATTAAACCTTATTGTAATGTGTTACCAATATGTGTGTGTGTGTGTGTGTGTGTATACATTTTGTAAACACAAACTTTTATGTTAGATGCGATTTGACAGCACTAATATTTAATTTAAATTAATTAATTTGATATTTCATTTCAAGCTGTTTCAAGGACATTAACAAATGCAGTAAAAATGTTCATTGTTAGTTCTTGTTACCTAATGCATTAACTAACGTTAATGAATTGACGCTTATTGTAAAGTGTTATTGTTTTATCATTTAAAACCTAACAAGCATCTTTTTGTGAAATGTTTAAAGTGTGCTTGTTCCATATTTCTTTAAAGTAAATGTCACTTGATTTGACGTTTTGTTGACATTCATACATTATAAGTGTTTAAACTTTTTGTGTCCATGGAATGCGCTGAATCATATTTAAAATGAGAAATGTGTTCATTAATGTTCGTACCACAAAGGGTCATTTATCAGTGAAATTAGGTGGTTATGCTGGTTGATTGTGGTGGTTCTTTTATTGGATGTACTGAGGTCATGAAAACTCAGTGGTAAGTAGGGCACACTCTATTTGTGAGTGCTCCCTACAACAATAGATGGAGCAGAGCAGAAAGTAGACTTCACGCTCAGTGCTCAGCTAATCGAGTCTGGGAAGTTTTCCATGAGCAGAGACATTACTGCAGAGTCCTGATGAATGTTCAGCTATGGGCAATATCTTTCTGTTTCTGAAATGCCTTTGTACCCCCTCATTTGTCTTGTGCTCTTGCTTTTCACATCTACCAATGCATTTACCTGTGGTTGTTCTGCTTTTCCACTTGCACGTAAGTTTAGATTGTGATCTAATCATTTCTCAGAATTATTTTGATTATTTTTGGTGAGATTTGAAGAAGTAATTTTTTTCCCCCTCACTTTTATCATTGTTATTTTGGTCCCACTTTATATTAGGTGGCCTTAACTATGTACTGCATCCAAAAAAAAAAAAAAAAACAGTACAATGTACTTATTGTGTTCATATTGTATTGCAAAACACTGTTGCTGATATTGAGGTGGGATACGGGTAAAGTTATGGACAGATGTGGTGGTAAGGGTAAGGTTAGGTATTAGGGAAGTGTCAACAGTGTAATTATAAATGTAACTACAGAAATTAGTTACAGATATAATTACATGCAGGTTTTTTTTTTGTTTGTTTGTTTAATGTAAGTACAATGTAAAAACGTGTGTACACAATAAGTGCATTGTATCAAATTATTCATTTAAATGTTAGTACATAGTAGTTAAGGACACCTAATATAAAGTGGGTCCATTCATTTTTTTTCCTTTATATTCCTTTGTTTGTCCTTTTGTGTTAATAGTTCACCCAAAAAAAACTGTCATCATTTACTTGTAGCAAACCTGTTTTGGCTTTCTTTTTTCTGTGAAAGGCACAATTAGATACGTTGATTAAACACAATTTATAGTGACCACTGCAAAAAATGGGGGGAAGCAACAAATGTAGTCCATGTGTCTCAGATTTGGAGGGTGAACAAATAATAGCAGTTGAATGAATCATTGGATGAATTATTTTTAAAATGTGTTGCAAACTTGTTTATTCTCACAAAAGTTATTTTTAGACATGTTTACTGGTCACCTTTACTGACGTTTCTAGCATGTAGCAGTGTTGTGAAATCCACCATCCATGTTGACAGCAAGGGAAACAGTTGTTTGTCACTGCTATGATTTTATATAACAACAAATATCACAACTATTGAAAACTAGCAAACATAATTTCAACAATCAAGTGAAGTTCAGAATGAGAGAAGGTAAGTGATTGTTGCTTATGTATTATGAGGAAACCTAATTGTTATTCTTTTCTTGCAGCTCGTAGCATGCAGCTGAGTCCATGGGAGAGCAGCATCGTGGACAGGCTGATGACGCCCACTCTCTCCTTCCTGGCTCGCAGTCGCAGTGCTGCCAGTGTGCTAAACAACACCAGAGATGGCCGTGAGTGACCGAATACTATCATAGTATCTTTTATCTCTGTGTTTAGAATCAGATAAAATAGCTAAGGAAAGAGTCTAACATTTTTATAAAAAATACTATACAAAGTATTTTTAAATGCTACTTTGCCATATTCTTCAGTTTTTAGGGCCTGTGCAGGTTAGAAAAAACAACAGGACCTTTTTTGTTGCAAAATTAAATGTGTTTTGTTCATGCAGAGTCTCCGTTGTGCCCACGCTCAGCATCTGCCAGCCCTCTCACAATGTGTTCTAATCGGCCACATCACCGCTGCTCTGAGCGCTGGAGGGTCACCACAAGCACGCCCAATATCGCCCAGCGCAGACGAGACTCCACACCTGTGAGTTATTTAAGGCTTCCTTTCGGTCTGTTTTTCTCGCACTCCATCTCTCCCTGCCTGTTATATCATATTTTGCTTTTATATAAGAGGAGGTGAGAAATTCATGCATCACTCCATCCACACTTTCATGAATCCACATGTCTAAGCCTTTCAAGAGGGTGTTGACGTTTCCTAGATCTAGATTTCTTGTTTTGTATGAAACATGCTAATGTTATCATTAATATTATTCAAGTGGCCATTATTACAATCATTCAATTTTAAGCTACAGAAACAAAATATACTGTGAAATATCATACATGTGCAAATACACAGACATTAGTGCAAATTGTAATGAGAAATTACAAAATAGAGGTAGCAAAGACTTAGTCCTGGCTTTAAGGTTCTGTTTTCGAGGATGTGTTAATTTTTGTTACATCATTTCTCAAAAGATGAGGAAGGATAAGAAGGACAAGGACAGAGAAAATGAAAAGGAGAAGAGTACCATCACCAAAGAGAAGGTGCTGAAGAAGAGACAGTCCATGCCATCAATGAAAACTAGAATAGAGTCCAGGTAAGATTCTAATGATCAAGTTGGATTAGTTTTAGCCTTATAGGTAAAAAAAAAAAAAAAAAAAAATATATATATATATATATATATATATATATATAGTATATAATTAGTGCTGTCAACATTAACGTATTTAAAAAAATTTAATATATTTTTTTCCGTTTAACACGTTAAATATATTTAATGCAGCATTAATTTTTTCTGGCATCCTTTGGCTAGCTTTACATTATATGATCATGCTTTTATTATTGCAAATGCTTTTAAACCATTCAAGCGTGACAAGAAAAAAAGAAAACACACTGTCTGTGAATGTCCTGTCCATGTGACACACACGACACACAGAAAGACTTGCACCAGTATCATGCACACAGACAGTGCGCTAGAATCAAGTTCTCTTTAGCTTGAAAGAACAATAACACACAATTATGCCAAAAGTTTTGTTGAGTATCCTCATAAGAAAATAATCTTAAATAAGTTTTTAATTAAGTCTTAAATGAATGTAAAGAGTTGTGAGAAATGTGCAGCAGCGACAGGTTTTAAAGTGACAGTAGCCAAATAAAACATGCTGCTGTGATACTGTTATTACTGTTAATAACATTTTGATATTTTGATGAATTTTGAATATATTTCCTACCTGTTAGACAGGCCACAGGTAAATATGACATTTGTTATGGGTTTATGTGAAAATTGTTTTAAGTTCACTTAAATTAAACGTTGTTATATTTTTTTAGAGCCTAATAAATGTTAAAATTGACAATTACTTTGACAAATACATTCAATTACACTGTAATGTTGAATGGCTATAATTAATGTTTACAAAATCTATTTAATCGAGACATCAGTAGCTGTATTAGTATCAGTGTTTGGCCTTCATTCATAAAAAATATTTAAAATATATTGTCTTTGTTGTTCCTACATTAATTTGGAGATTATAATCAGAAAAAAATGTAATTCTTTGTTTTAAATCAATTGACAGCAAAAAAAAAAAATGTGTTCCATTAAAATGGAAATTCTCATAAATCATAAGTAATCATAAATTCTCAGTCTCTTAGAAACATGTAAACTGTTTAAGATTAAGATGCTTATATTCTGGAAGCACTGCCTTGCATGTGCAAGAGGAAAATATAATAGATAAAGGATTTTTAATGGACCTTTTTGCCCTGGGCGTCATCTAATTCTGTAAGACCAATGCTGTTATGTAATACTGTCTCTGACTTAACATTTCTCCTTATGGTTGTATTTAGAAGTCATAGTTTAGGTTCATGGTACACTAAATGGATAATAAGAAACCGGTGTTTAGTTGTAGTTTTAAAGGTACTTTTATCTGTTGAATTGGTTTAATCATTATTTTTTCTATTTCTAGGACATTATAAAATATCAGGCCACATTTTAGGTCAAGTTCGTGTCCCCTCATGAACATTTGTAGTTTTTGCTCCGTTATTATGAACATGTTGTATTTTAACTTTTTTTTTTTTTCAGCTCAGTCATTAAATTAAAATTCTCTTTATGTTTCCAGTCCGAGTCCAGTGTCCAAACTAAGATCTGAATCTCCTGTGATGCCCAAAGGCCGCGCATCCACCCCCAGCCCTGCAGTATCTCCCAAACCTCCATCAGCACGAGCTAGCCCCAGCACTCCTAAAGCCCGACCCAAGAGGGCCAGGACCCCTGCCCGCATGGCCTCGCCCGTCGCCATAGAGAGGGTTAGAGAGACCCGCAGGCCTGCTACGCCTGAAGAACCAAAGAGTGAGTGTTGTGATGACGAGTGTTGCCATAGAGGCTTCTCTTTCAAAGGAGTTATTCCATAAAAACACACAATATGCATCCCAAAGTTTCTGTCATTTTACACTTTTTGTCCTCTCTCCAGTCCTCATTTTTTCCCCACTCCGTTTCTCTGTGTTTTCTCTAGCCTCGTCTCCCGTCCCCTCCATTTTCGTGTCATCAGTTCCGGACACACCCCCTGTTGCAAGTTCACCAGTCATGTCGGTTTCTGTACCCTCTGTTCCCGAGGAGTCCCCTCTTGTCCCCGCCCTCCCACAGGTGGCTTCTCCAGCTCCCTCTCCAGGCAAGACCATGGCTGGCACCAATAACCCAGAGGAAGCCACCCGCATTCTTGCTGAGAAAAGACGACAGGCCCGTGAACAGAGAGAGAAGGATGAAGAAGAACGGAGAGAACAGCTTGAGAGAGAAAAGTAACCTATTTTATTGTTGTTTATTTAAAGGATTAGTTCACTTCAAAAAGAACATTTCCTGATATTTTACTCGCCTCCATCTCATCCAAGATGTTCATATCTTTCTTTCTTCACTCAAAAGGAAATTACGTTTTTTGAGGAAAACATTCCAGGATTTTTCTTCACATCATAGACTTCAATGGCAACCAAAATGTTGAAGGTGCAAATCAATGCATTTTTAAAGGGCTTCGAAGGGCTTCGAAGGGCTTCAAAGGCTCTGCACAATCCCAGATGAGGAATAGAGTCTTATCTAGCGAAACAATCAGTCATTCACCGAACCAGTGATTACGTAATCATGTCGGAAAGGTCACGCTAGACGTAGGCAGAAGTACCGCCCCGTGTTTACAAAGCGCACATGCGAAGACTAATACAAACGTCCTATGAATTTTATTTATTTATGTTTACATTTTTTTTGTATGAGGTAGATCTTAGCTTAGACTTTTTTTTGACTCTTCACTGGCCTTTTTAAGTCGCCACTCCACATCCGTTCTGACATTTTCAAACACAATTTTAAATGGACTGTCAGTTCCTCAAAGCAAACTCTGTAATGCAGCAGTTAGCGCACATGCTTATGTGGCAGACGTAGGTTTGAGTTCAGCTTGCAACATGCGCCAATTCCATTCCACTTTTGTCTCCCCAATAACTGTCTGTCATTCTCCAATATATCTTTCTAATATAGAGGCAGAATAACAATTTAATCTCTAAAAAATATCAACTTGTTAAACTTTTCACCCTTTGCATCCCTGCCATCAAAGCCAAACTCCACCTCAGCTAACACACACTTGGCATGGTTTTAAACATGTCCTGCACCACTAGGCCCTGTGCGGTGTGAGCTCCAGGAATAGCCTCGGTGGTGTGGACCTGTTGACGCCTGTTGAGTTCTCGGTGACAGTTTATGAGTTTAGCACGTTTATGAGCCAAAAGGGACTTTGGCAACAGCATAATGAGAGTTCCACACTGTTTATGCTCCAGTGCCGCTGGTAACTATGGATGCGGATATTTTGGTCACGACTAAAAAGGTTCGCTTTCCATCCACTTTGCATTTGTCCCTTTATAATGCATGGACCATATCTGCAATGGAAAGTTTCATGTTATGTTACTAGCCGCAGCAAATTTCAATTTTGCAAGAGACACTGAAGTCCACTTGCATTCTCATGTCTTTTTTTTAATAATTCACAATGTTCAGTGGTTAATGCTACTGATTTTTTTTTTTTTTATCTTATGTGTACGATGACTGCCTATCTTCTATCATGCAGGCTTCAGCGCGAGGAAAGGCTAGCACAGGAGGCAGTGGAGAGCAGGCGCAGGGAGGAGGAGGCACGGCTCATGGCGGAGCAGGAACGGTTAAGAGAGGAGGCCCAGCGCCTGCAGGAGGAGAAGGAGGCGCAGGAAAGGGCCAAAATCGAACAAGAAGAGAACGAACGGCTTCAGAAACAGGTCAATGCAACTTCATTTCTCAGAATCCTTAGTGACACACTTCACTGTATAAATACATATACTGACAGTGCATTTATAGAATTTCCAGCACTGGATTTTCAGTAATTGCTCAGTTGTTTCAGAGCTGCGGCCTGGAAGTTACGGCACATGCTCCAGATATGTTGAGCCTATTGGACACATGGATTCAAATCTGGCATAGGTTGTGTCCTGATTAGTGTGATTTTAGTATCATTTACTAGTGTATTATTTATCAATATTTTGATTTTTTCTTTTCATTTTTATATTTTCATTTCACTCAATTTAAGTTTTAGTACTGTTATGTGCTTTTGTCATTTTTATTATTTTGTTTGTAATAGTTCTATATAGCGTTCGTTTATATTTGTTTTAGTAATTTTTCTACTTTTTTTTTTTTCAGTTAGTTGCCAAGGCAAAATTTTAGTTTAGTTTAAGTATTTAAAGCAATATTAATGTTTTATTGCAGCTTTATTTTGATTACTAAAAATTATTTTTTAATAGTTTGTTTTAGTTAACAATAACAACCCTGGTCCTTAGGGTCCATCTTCCTTTTTCCAAATTGTTTGTCTCCTTTTTTACTTTCATTGTTTTTAACAGAGGCATGCCAAAACAATTCAATCCTTATTATTTGACCCTACTTTTTCTATTAAATGCTCTAAAATACGAGCATGCAATTACAGCAATTGAAGAGCTGTGATGAGACCAAAAGTTCTATGCAAGTCAGTCAAGTTTCCTCTTCTGTGAATGGCTGGATATCATGAGTTCCATTAGGCGCAGTAGCATTTTTGAGGTTTTACCACCACCTGGTGTTCAAAACTGTATTTAAGTAGATATTAAGTAGGTATCAGGGTTTCCACAGTCACGAGAAACACAGGCATGGAAGGACATTTTAAAATTGTGAATCTAAGGCCTGGAATAGACATCCTAAAAAACAGTAATCATCTAGTTTATACTTAGTTACTGTTTCATGCTAGAAATTGCTCTTTAATAAAAGTATTTTTGGAAAACATATTTGGAAAAATAATGGAAATTCATTGGATAAAAGTGGGGGAAATAGATATTATAAGCTGTCGTTTGTTTCCACGGGATGTGATCTGCCCTGTCACTGGAACTGAATGTCCATTAGCTTCAGATGAATGAATGACTTTTATGGCCCTGGATATTCAATGTCAATCTGGTCATTTGATTGTGTCTGTAGAAAGAGGAGGCTGAAGCAAAGGCCAGAGAGGAGGCCGAGAAACAGCGCCTGGAGAGAGAGAAACACTTCCAGAAGGAGGAACAGGAGAGACTGGAGAGAAAGAAGGTAAGAAGGGTTTTCCAACTCACATTTATATTTTTCTTTATAAGGTTGATTTGAAATGATCCTGCTTCTTTAAAACCCGCAAAGGCAATTGTTTGCATACCTGCATCTACGCAAACTCTAGTTGAAGTCTAATAAAATCCTTTAATTTCCTCTCCTAACTAATCACACATGCCCACAATAGCTTTCAGGCACAGAATATGGTAGTAGAGCAAAACTTTTCAAAGTCACTATCTAGGATTATTTTGAAAAGGGAGCTCTCAATATTCATGCACATGCCATACAACACCTTGATATCCATCCCCTGATCCCTTTCTGTAAATGTTTCTGTTTAATGGAGGATGGGCACTCTGTTCAAGTGGTATTACTCCAGCAAGACATTGTACCTCTACAAGTCAGTTTATCAGGGCAGTGTATTAGAGCCTCGTCCCAACTGTCCTCAGCTCATGGTGTGGTTTTTGGAAGACACAGTGTCCGTGGAGCTTGACACACTGCAGTGTTTTTTCCCCAAATTCAGAACATAGTGTTGGCCTTTAACACATCACTGTTTTTTAGGGCGTTTTACACACGTTTTTTTAGATTGTTTGTTTTGTTCTGAAACAGGGACTTAAGTTGTTACAATGTTGCAGTTTCTTCCTGGTTCGGTTCGCTTTTACAAGGCAACATTTCAAAGTGTACCAAAATGTGTTTATGTAAGTTACATGCGAGTACAACTGTCCTCTTATTGGTCAGAGTTTCCTCTGCGTCATTCATCAAGATGATTGACAAGTTTGCTCCATGAGCTTATTGTGGCTTTATTTTTAACTTTCGAGACATAGGCAAACACTATATGAATGTAGCTGTCATTCCCACTGTTAAATTTCATACTACATTCGTATTAATATTGCAGCAAATTCAAACACGCTCTCTCTGGATCTCCCAGCGCTGTCTAGAGGTTAACCGTTTCAAGACAAAAAACACTGTCAAGGCTTCATCGGGACAGCATTCTCACAAAGAGAGGTGCAATTACACAACATTATAAGATGAAGAGGGACTCTTTTGGTTTTCAACTGTGATAACTAATGTGCTCATTCACAGAATCAGACACTATTGCTATTATAGCACATTTCCCGTTATGAATTATATTACCACTTGATCCATTGGTCTGTTGGGTCGGATTGCTTTCACACCTCAAGCGAACCGCCCCAGAGTTTGTTTGCAATCGGGATGAGACCACCTCGTTCAGGCGGTCCCGAAAACGATTGTTTTTATGCGGATCGATTGCCGTGTTCACATATGCCTAAACGAACCGACCCAAGGGAGAAAACACACCTGGTTCCGAAATAAACGCTCCGGTGTGAAAGCACCCTAAGACTGCTTAAAACTGCAATATGCTGTTTATGCAACTTTTCTGACCTCCTTTATACTTCAACCGGCTCTCCACAGGGCTGTGTCCTTTCTCCGCTGCTCTTCATTCTGTATACTGACGATTGTAGGTCCACCCAATCTAATTGTTGTCTAATTAATTTCACTGATGACACCGTCTGCCCAGCTCTTCAGGAATTTGTGGAGTGGTGTGACAATTCGTGTTTGGAACTCAACGCAAATAAAACTAAAGAGATGGTGGTAACCTTTTCCAACAAGCAGAGGCAGATGGCTATGGCAGTCACTACTGTGATTCACGAAAAGCCCATAGAGATCGTCAAAGAGTATAAGTACCTGGGCACAATATTTGATAATATGCTGAAATTCACCTCTAACACAGAAGAGATATTGAGAAAATGCCATCAGCGGCAGTATCTCTTAAGAAAGCTCAATTCCTTACTAAGTTCTACTACTCCTACATCGAAAGTGTCATTACATTTTCTATCGTCTACTGGTTTTACTCCATCAGCCTTTAAAACAGAAATCGCTTGGAGCGCACGGTTAAAGTCTGTTAAAAAATTATCGGACTTCCTATTAGGACTCTTTCCATCATAAGTGATCAGCAAACACTGAGGTTGTCCTGCAGGATTCTACAAGATCCGTCACATGTCCTTTTTTCTGTTTTTGATTGGCTCCCCTCTGGGCGACGTCTTCGTTGTCCAGGCTGTAGGACACAAAGGAGGAGGGCAACCTTTGTTCCAAAATCGGTGCAGCTTTTAAATTTACAGCCGTCTTTAAGCACCATCAAGTTCATGCAGTGATTTTTTTAATTGCATATATATACATGTATATTAACGTATTTATTCCTTTTTATATATGATTGGACTTGTTTTAATATATTTGCACTTGTGCACTGTTATTTGTTTATTGTATGATTCTTTTATGCATAGTGATTGTGTGTTACGCTACGTGGCCTTGTTAATTGCCCCTTGGGGACAAATAAAGTGTTGAATTGAAGTGAATTGAATTTAATTGAATTTATGCTTCTGAAACTTTCATATATAGAGGAACGGAAAGTTAAACAATACAAATCATTTTTTGTAATTGAGAATAATGTAGAGTCATCGTAAAATAAAAATGTGATTTATGCAATAAATCTGAAATCATTTGTGATAATGCTTATATTTAGCATTTTTCTCATTTAATACATGATTTTTCCTTTTGGTGGATCCTTTTTTAAAATTTAAATTAACCCAAGTTTGTGTGAAACCTGATGATCATGTTCTCCAGTATGATTTGAGAATGGGTTAGATCCAAAAAGCATCTTGTGAGATTCCTGATCAATCAATGTCACAATGTTTGCTTATTTGATCAGTAACCAAAAAATAGCGCAGAATTGTAAATATTTCTTAATTTGCGCCATGTTTCCTTTTTTCTAAAACTGTTTATTTCCAGGTTTAAACTTGACTTGTGAAACATTTTCCATGTTTTTCCATTTCTCTTCTGTTCATTGTTTTTAGCGTCTGGAGGAGATTATGAAAAGAACACGCAAAACAGATGCAGGAGACAAGGTACAGCGCCATTCTCATTTAAAATGGCCTCACTGTGGCAGTAGCACGGCTCCAATTTCCTCTTGTGGTTCAAGAGCTCAGAATCTAATTGTTCCCTTTTCTTTTCTTCTTTTGTCTTTTCATGCAGAAAGACACCAAATCTCCATCTCAAGTCAATGGAAAGGATTCAGATTCAGAGATGAATAAAGGTATAAAATATGTTTAAGAATGTTAGTATAAATAACATTCATATCACTATACTATCACTACTTATTATTATTATTTTTTGTTAGATATGGCATTCAGTACACATTCAGTTCTGTTTGAACCTTTTATGTATATCTGTTTGAAACCGCAACAGGCCATTTACATCAGTCTTCCACAACATTTCCCTTGGCTCTGTCATTGTACATGTACCTTTTTTTATTTTTTTTTTCATCGAGTCAATTTTTCCTTATTAAGAAATGCATAAATAAAATTTCCCGCATCTCCACCCCGTCCAAACCTTCTTTAAGATTAAGCTCGTATTTGGAATATTTCCTCAAGCCTGGGAGATGGATTTGTTGCTCCATATAGTTAGTTGCAGAGGGAATAGCGTGCAAAACTGTGTATATACTACTGATTGTTACTTACGTCACTGTCGAAGATCTATTGCTGTTCAAAACATTTGAATTTCTGTGATAAGAGTATGAAAATTGGCATAGCAGCATGCTGAATCTATCACACCCCATTTACATAGTGCTAGATGCTCAGTAGCTGTTTTTTACAATTAGATAACCTTTATCGAGTCTACTTTTATTCAGCAGCCAGTATTGTTCCCATTAGCCCCTTGAAATGTATTCACTATTGTTCACAATTTGGAGTCTGTAAGATTTTTGTTTTTGTTTTTGAAAAAAGTCTCTCCTACTCACAAAGGCTGCATTTATTTGATTAAAAATACAGTAAAAAAGTAATATTGTGAAATATTATTACAATTTAAAATAGCTGTTTTATATTTTAAAGGGTACCTATTATGCCACATTTTACAAGAGTTGGTGCTCCCAGCCCCTTTTCAAGAAGAGGGCATAGCTTCAAGGGCTCATGCTCTGGCATTCCAGCAACAACAAAACAGGACAATCTCACGCACTGAAAATGCCAGAAACTGTCAGTAGCGGTGTTCAGCCTTACCGGCAACAACAAAACAGGACAATCTCACGCACTGAAAATGCCAGAAACTGTCAGTAGCGGTGTTCAGCCTTACCGGCAACAACAAAACAGGACAATCTCACGCACTGAAAATGCCAGAAACTGTCAGTAGCGGTGTTCAGCCTTACCGGCAACAACAAAACAGGACAATCTCACGCACTGAAAATGCCAGAAACTGTCAGTAGCGGTGTTCAGCCTTACCGGCAACAACAAAACAGGACAATCTCACGCACTGAAAATGTCAGAAACTGTCAGTAGCGGTGTTCAGCCTTACCGGCAACAACAAAACAGGACAATCTCACGCACTGAAAATGCCAGAAACTGTCAGTAGCGGTGTTCAGCCTTACCGGCAACAACAAAACAGGACAATCTCACGCACTGAAAATGTCAGAAACTGTCAGTAGCGGTGTTCAGCCTTACCGGCAACAACAAAACAGGACAATCTCACGCACTGAAAATGTCAGAAACTGTCAGTAGCGGTGTTCAGCCTTACCGGCAACAACAAAACAGGACAATCTCACGCACTGAAAATGTCAGGATGTCAGGCGACAGTGGCAAGGAACCAAAACTCCATCAGGTGGCATAATGGAGAAAAATAAACCTTGGGAGAAACCAGTCTCAGTCGTGGTGCCAGTTCTCCTCTGGCCATCATGACATGTCGGTGAGGCAATTATTAGATAGGAATATTGGAAAGATCGTAGTCATCAGGTCGGGGGCGGGTTTAGTGAGGTTGCCGTGTCGATGAGGCAATTTCAGGGGGAGTCTAATTGACACGGTCCCTGCAGACACTTCAGGGATGCGTTGGTCATGTCTGGGCGCAGGTCCACCATCTAATCTGGATACGGCCCGGATCTGGACACTCAGCATGGCGGGATAAAAACAACGACATAGTTCTGGTCTCCTGGTGCCGTCATTGCTATCAGAAATGTTATAATTTTCTTGATTACAAGCTCATCGCATTCAAGTGGGCGACTTCAAAAGGCGTTCATGTGCAATTTTTAACTTGGAAACTCGTATTCTGATAGCACGAGAGTGGATTTGTACCATTTATAGGCTGGTTGTTCTCATACAGTGCAGGCACACATCAGTGTTCAAACACCTTATGAAAGTGAATTTTGCATAATAGATCCCCTTAATATATTTTAAAATGCAATTTTTTCCTGCGATAACCAAGCTGATTTTTCAGAAGGCATTACTCCTGTCTTCAGTGTCACATGATCATTCTAAAAGGCTGATTTGGAACATCTCAAGAAACATTTCTTAATATTATCAATATTATTATTATTTTTTTATTATTATTAATATTTTTGGTGGATACATTTTCCAGGATTCTCTCTAAAAATAGAAAAAACAGCATTTATTTGAAATGGAAATCTTTTAGTCAATTTAATGCATCCTTACAAAAAAAAAAAAAAAAAAAAAAAAAAAAAAATATATATATATATATATATATATATATATATATATATATATATAAATCCCCAAACTTTTGAATGCTTTTGTAAATACACATACAAAAGAACACACATTTTCAGGGCAAACTCCTATTATGTATTAAAATATAACAAATAGCCATTGTAAACATAATGAGCACTGGGAATCCGGGAAACAATTCCAGACAAACTGCTGAAATGTTTATTCTGTCAGTTCTGTCAACTATTTGGCAAAGGAACATTGATTTTGCAAAGGAACGTTAAAACAAACAAGATTGCCATTTTAAGAAACTATTATCATGACATTCTGTCTTTCTCCTAGCAGCTGCTGACTACCAGCCAAGCACGGCATTGAAACAAGATGGTGAGAATGAAAGGTAAGTCCTGTGTCCAGGACAACTTCCATTTTTATTTTCTGTTTTGCTCTCTTGAAAGTGGAATGGAATTGTGAAATTGTGTTTTGTAACAGTTTAACACACACTTAAACCCTCTGTTTCCTATTGCAGTCGGACCGTTCTTGTAGTGAATGGCATTCAGCCTACCAAACACGAGAATGGCCTGTCAGCAAAAGGGGAGGCATCTCACTTCGAAGAGATCCTTCAGCTGTCCAATCACAACAATGGACGGGAGAAGTCAGAGACTGACAGACCTGACGAGCCAATCATGGCGTTTGAGAGCGATGAATCATTCCTTAAGAAAACAGGCCCCATTAAGCCTCAGCATGTGGCAGGTTAGTGTCTATAGAATTTCTCAAATTTCAGTGTCAATCTCTTCTCAGACTGCAGTGAGAACGACAATAAATCAGAGCAATGATTACCTTTTCACGGTCCTGCCTTAAAACGCGATGTGACATGAATTATTAACGTTTCTTTTGGTGATGAAGAGTCATTGTTCTTGTCGTTCTGGCTTTTTTTGCACCTGAAGGGTTAGTGTTGTCTCAGGTGCGGGTGTCATAGTGGCCGTATTTTTCCCTGCGGGTGCGACAGGAAGGGGTAACGGGGTGAAGAGCCTAGCAGCTCTTGGCACAAAGCTAGATTCCTGAAATGGTGTCAGGAAGACCTGATCCGGCCTTGCTGGCACCCAAGACTGGAAACAGGACCCCTTGGCTTAGCTCTTCACCCTCCTTTCCCTCAGTTCCTTCGGCGTGATCAGCATTACTTGGTCCCGCTCCCCTCAGCACGTACCTCCACCTGTCCTCCTGCAGACAGCCCTCCAGCCATAAATCATCCGCAAAGAAAACACAAGGGGGTTCACCTCATGCCGTGCCAGCTTTGTAAACTGAGATGTGCGTTTTTAATCCAGGATCTTCGCTTTGCCATATCTGGAGCGCTACTCTCATCTCATGTTAAGTATAGAATTATCACTGACGTATCAAGTGACTACACAGATAGATATGTCAATGTTCTCAGAACAGATACACTTGTTTTTTCCAGTTAAAACTGGACATTACCAGCAAACCAAGTTAACTGACTGGTGGTCTAACGCAATGATTCCGTGATCAGGGTTACATGAGCAGGTTCCAGGGTTTTGTTTTTGCTTGGTTTGTTCGGCATAAGGTTATAGTGGTAATTTCCTGTCTTTTTTTTTTATTTAAAATATTTTTTTGTTTCCATCAAATGTTGGATTTAAAAACATCTTTTTTTACCCATAACATTGATTCTTCGGTTTAGTGTCGATAAAGGTGCCTTAGAGGGATAGTTCACCCAAAAATGTTAATATAACTCAGATTGTATTCATCTGAAAGATACACCTAGAATGGCTTGAGGGTGAGTAAATCATGGGGTAATTTTATTTTTTTGCTGAACTATCCTTTTAAAAAGTTGGTAACGACTGGTCTAACTTAACTAACTTGGACCAGCTATGATGAAATAATGACATATCAACCAGCTAAAAGTAGGAACGGGCATGAGTTGATCATGAGTTGTTATTGATCATTAAAACAATAATTTTAAGACAAAAAAAAAAAAAAAAAAAAAAAAATATATATATATATATATATATATATATATATATATATATATATATATATATATAT
Source organism: Romanogobio albipinnatus (assembly GCA_023566225.1). Classification (NCBI taxonomy): domain Eukaryota; kingdom Metazoa; phylum Chordata; class Actinopteri; order Cypriniformes; family Gobionidae; genus Romanogobio; species Romanogobio albipinnatus. Next base: position 39,496,326 of record CM042252.1, on the reverse strand, counting down.
ATATATATATATATATATATATATATATATATATATATATTATTTTTTATATATATTTATTTGATCAAAAATTGTGAAATGGTAATATTAAAGGAACACGCCGACTTTTTGGGACTTTATCTCATTCCCCATATCCCCCAGAGTTAGATAAGTCCATACAAACCATTCTCATCTCTGTGCTTGCCATAAAGGCCAATTTATACTTCTGCGTCGAGTGTATGGCGTAGCTACGCCGTAGGCTGTGTTGCATGCGTAGCCTACGACGTACCCACCCTGACGCGCACCTCTCAAAAAATGTAACAATGCGTCAATTCTACGCGGACCGCAAGCGCCGTGATTGGTCTGCCAGAACCTCTATAAATAAATAAATCTGCAATAAGAGTGTGTGTGTCCAGAAATGGATTTCCGGAACGAATAAAGTCTCTGCAACAGCAATTGATTGAAGCGCTAGTCTGTGCACGAGCTACCGATACTGAAAACAGCGCCACGAGTACTCTGCATGATTTCAAAAACGCATTCCTGCACCAGATCGCCTCTTATGTAACTCTACTAATCAACTAGAGATGCTTAATTTGTATTACATACAACATCTCAAGCCGCATGAAAAGCCGCTATCTACCGCCATCACTGCTGCTGAAAGGGTGCGTCTCAATCAGCTCCCTAGTTCAGTAGTCAGGGCACTGATCAGGGAGTCAGCTCATTGACTTGTGTCCTGATCAGTGCCCTGACTACTGAACCAGGGAGCTGATTGAGACGCATGCAATGACAATGTAAACAAGCCGCTTCTTCTTCGGCTTTTGCATTGATACTGTGGGTTACCATCAACATGCCCGTGGACACTGCCTCCTTGCGTAATGTGTAATCGCACATTGACCCGGACAACAACGCAGAAGTATAAATGAAAACCAACGCGTAACTTGCGGCGTAGAGGATACATTGTAGGTCCGACGCAGAAGTATAAATCAGCCTTAACTCTCTGACTCATAACCGCTAGCCTAGCTTAGCACAAAGACTGGAGGTTAATGGCTCCAGCTAGCCTACTGCTCAATAAGTGACAAAATAACGCCAATATTTTCCTATTTACATGTTGTGATGTGTATAGTTACATCGTGTACTAAGACTGACAGAAAATGAAAAGTTGTGATTTTCTAGGCAGATATAGCTAGGAACTAAACTCTCATTCTTGCGTAATAATCAAGGAACTTTGTGCCGTCCCATGGGTGCAGCGGTGCAATGATATTACGCAGCACCTGAAAATAGGCTAACTTCCATCAGCATAACCAACGTGACAACCTGCTTGCACAGAGAGCGTGCTGGGGACTATTTTCAGGTGCTGCGTAATATCATTGCGCTGCTGCACCCATGGGACGGCACAAAGTTCCTTGATCATTACGGAGGAATGAGAGTATAGTAATGGATTTAAAAATGGTTATGATGCTTGAAAAATAGAATGTTCAAAAGAACAGCATTTATTTAAAGTTGAAATTTGTAACATTATAAATGTCTTCAATGTAACTTTTGATCAGTTTGCCGTATCCTTGTCGAATGAAAGTTAAATCATTTCTTTCAAAAACAATTCAATTGAACGGTAGTGTAGCTTTTAAATGATTTCAAATCATGATTAAATGATTCATCTTGATTTTAGTTTTTTTTATCGTTACCATTTAAAAAGTCCTAACTTGATGCTCATGGCGTATGAGGCAGAAGAAAAATAGAGAAAAAATGAGCTGGTGATCTAAGCAGTGTGTCGTAGTTTATAAAAAATATGTATTTTTTAATTGATTTTAATTGTCACGCATTAAACACTTATAAATCTAATCTCCATGTTCTTTCTGTGTCCTCCAGAGGTCCTCTGAGGTCACAAACTGTTGGATGAAGCCTTAAATCCGCGAGTCCCTCAACACCGTCTGCCTGAGGGACCGGTGGAAAGAAGCACAGCATGAAAGAGACCTGTGCCAAACCCAAAAAAACTGTCTTCTGTTTAGACTGTACAGAGCAACCCCACCATCAGAGCCTCTCTTATGGCGCATGATGGAAATTACAAGGAAGCTACAAAACAATCAAGCTGAGAATCACCATTCATCAAGAGCCTGACCTCACACACTTTATGGCACACCGATTCATGCCTGTTTCTGATCACCACAGTACAAGTTTTGTTTGTTTGTTTGTTTTTTTTAAAAAGGCTTGTGACAAGCATTATTAATCCTTGTCGTTATGCTGTTATGGGTTGAACGCAGAAGTGCTTTGGGTGTTTTATTTTTTAATGTTTAGTTATTTAACTTGAAGAGAATTGTAACTACTGGGTACAGTTGTTTGTGAATAATGTAAATTGGATCATGGGAGGAGACGATCTGTGAATAAAACAGAATGAAAGGGACTGCCATGCCTGAACTCCACTGTTTCAGAGTTTTTAATGTTAGAGGTGTTTTTAATTTTATCTTATAGTGAAATCATTTTTAATGCTAGAGTTGCACCAGATTAGTGCTTACTGCTGAGTTACCTACTTGCATAAGAAATGTGTAATATCCAAAAGATGTCAACAGCCAGATTCAGCATGCATGCACATGCAACTTCAATGACGAAGTTTGTTTTAAATTTTAAAGATGGCTTGGCTCTACCATTGTGTCCTCACTAGAAGCTTGCCATAATATTTAAGGTTTTCTTGTCGATAAAATGTCAGTGTCTAAAGTTTATGCCTATTTATAAACCAGAACAGATCGCCAATACCCAAAGGCGTCCTTTTTAACTCCAAATTATGGCAATTTATAGCCTCTTTGGAACTGTTAGATCGTGAGAGCGCAAACTCTTGGCATAATCATTTTTTTTTTGCAGTTTCAAGGAGCTGTATATTGCAAATGCCCTTGTTAATACTGGGTTATTCTGAAGTAATTTTGCCTGAAATTTTTATTTATTTATTTATGCCTTTATTATGTGCTATAAATATTTGGTTTAGTCTAAAGAGGAAATGTATGTTGTTTAATTTCATTCAGCATAATTATTCTGATTTGCACTGCAGAAAATGATTTTCTTAATCAGTATTTTTGCTTTGTTTTCCAGTAAAAATATCTAAACATCTTTAAAAGGAGATACAATTATATTATTAACTATTATATAGATAGAATTGAGCAAAATGTGATATTGAATTAAATGTATTTTTATATTCCATTGGAATTTTTCCTTATTGCAAAGAAAAAACTTTTTTTTTATTTTATTTATTTTTTAGATTAAACAGCTTAAAACAAACAAAAATAATTAAATATATATTCTATGAAAATACGTCCTAATGTCCAATGCATTTTAAAAGTGATCAAATTTAGAGGTTTTTGTGTAGTTTGATTTATTATTATTATTAATTTTTGGGGACGTATCGATTGCTTTATTTACAGCTTAAATCTGAGTGATATTGTGATGATTTGTGATATAGAGTTAATGCATATCCTTTTGGAAATGGCTCAGCTGTCCCTACTTGTGCTTTTCCAGAGAGCCATCGAGCAATGAGTTGCATGCCTATACCAGACTCCTGGCCAAGATCACATCCCTGTGACCTTTGTGCACATGCTTGGGCACTCTTGCCATCTGTATAGCATGACATCTAAAACCACCACGATCTCTCTCTCGTTTTACTCTCATTTGGTTTCATAGGTTTCTGTAAGCTGAGATACAGACTTCAGTAAACCGTGTAACCCTGATCTTTGTAGGAGTTTGCCAGAAGTTAAGATTTAGTATTGTCCAATATGAGACATCTGCCGTATTCATACACAGCAGAGGGCAGCAAATCAACACACATGTATGGGCACACCGATCAGGTTTCTCTCACCCGAAGACATTCAGACTGGTTGCCAACATTTACTTTTCTTTGCTGCCTCTGTTTCAAAGAAGAATGTGAAGTATGGGACTGGCTATATTTTCCAGCCCAGCGTTCCCTGTAACTTTAGAAGGAACCATAAATGACGGGTTTGTTTCAACATTGTGTTGTTGCTGTGGCGATTGCTCCAATTGCGGGTACCGCTTGTGTTGTCCTGCAAGGGGAACATAGGAGGCTATTTTTAGGCCGATGTCGCTAGTGAGTTATAGCATAAAGGCAAAGCCAAGGTGATGAATTAATTCACAAAGGATGAGGAACGGTGAATGGATACAACTGGCGTAGATGCAATGGAAATGAGAAGACAGAGGCTCCTTCATAGTAAGGTCATGTCACTCCTGGAATAGCTTGGGTGTGAGATGAGGAAATACACCATAAAGATTTTGACATGTTGATTTACAGTCTATCTCTTCAGGAGTTCCTCTGATAACATCCAGTGATGATAAGTCAATCTAACCCATGAGATTTACTCCACAGATGAAAGCTGTTTTAAGCAGGTTATACAGTTGAACTTTCTCTTTCTTTAAAGGATTAGTTCACTTTAAAAGGAAAATTAGCCCATGATTTACTCACCCTCAAGCCATCCTAGGTGTATATGACATTCTTCTTTCTGATGAACAATCAGAGTTGTATTAAAAAATGTCCTGGCTCTTCCAAACTTTATAATGGCAGCGAACGGGCTCATTTTGAAGCTCAAAAAAGTGCATCCATCCATTATATAAGTACTCCACACGGCTCTGGGGGGTTAATACAGGCCATATGAAGCAAATTTATGGGTTTTTGTAATAAAAATATCCATATTTAAAACTATAAAGTAAAATATCTAGCGCAGCGTATGGCGTCGGACGTAGCGTAAGCATTTTGAACTGCGAGAGGCGTTACACTTTCTTTGTAAGTTGAATACGGTCTGGCGGAAGCTAGATATTTTACTTTATAAAGTTTTAAATATGGATTTTTTTCTTACAAAAACCCATCGATTCTCTTCAGAAGGCCTTTATTAACCCCCCTGGAGCTGTGTGGAGTATGTTTATGAAGGATGGGTGCACTTTTTTGAGCTTCAAACTCATGAGCCCCGTTCACTTTAAAGCTTGGAAGTGTCAGAATATGTATTGCTATAACTCTGTGTTCATCAGAAAGAAGAAAGTCATATATCTCCCTTTAAAGGGATAGTTCACCCAAAAATGAAAATTCTGTCATCATTTACTCATCCTCAAGTTGTTCCAAACCTGTATGAGTTTCTTTGTTCTGCTGAACACAAAAGAAGATATTTTGAAGAATGTTTGTAACAAAGCAGATAGAGCAACCATTGAGTAGGAGAAAAAATATTGAGGGTGAGTAAATGATGACAGAATTTTCATTTTTGGGTGAACTATCCCTTTAAGGGAGACCAATAGCTTGCTACTTGTTAACCCTCCGACTTCAGTAATTAAAGCTCTGATGTGTCTGTCTCTAGCTTTAAACAGTAGACTTAATATTTATTCACTAAATATAAATAAGTATTACATTTGCTTGATGCTTGTCATGGAAAGTATTGAGAAAGCGATTGAGGAAGTACCTCTGACATGCAATTAACAGAAAATTGAATAGGTCTATATAGTCTAGGCCTAATATTGTCTTCATTTAGTAAGATTTTAACAAAGAAATAAATCAAATAAAGTAACTTGCATTTTAGACACAGTATGCCAGTAACTGATCATTACGCTACGCCAACTAAAAAAAACAATAGGCAAAGCCAAAGCAGTTACGCATATTCGAGCTACGCAGTATCATTCCTAAATGAGTCAATGTTTTAGAATGATTTGCATGAGAGAAGTCAAATCACACTCATTACAGTCACTTGTTTCGCTCTTGAATAAATGATTGTTTTTGAATGAACAGTGGGTGCTTCTCAATTAAAGGCTGAAGTCCTTCTGAGGCCTAAGAGTTCTCCTCAGCATTCAATGCTAGAATGAGACGCTCTACCCTTACAAAAATAAGTTTATTTAAAGGAACACGCCAACTTTTTGGGACTTTAGCTTATTCACCGTATCCCCCAGAGTTAGATAAGTCCATACATACCATTCTCATCTCTGTGTGTGCCATAACTCTGTCTGACACACTCACTGCTAGCCTAGCTTAGCACAAAGACTGGAGGTAAATGGCTCCAGCTAGCCTACTGCTCAATAAGTGACAAAATGACGCCAACATTTTCCTATTTACATGTTGTGATGTGTATAGTTACATCGTGTACTAAGACCGACAGAAAATGAAAAGTTTTCCACATAAAGTCACTCCACATAAATACTATTAAAATTAATTGTGGGGAAAAATACTTTATATTATAAATCTTTATATGAACTGACTTTTTATCAATGCAAATATGGTGAATAACAACAGTCTTTGATCTCCATGTGGTTTTAAAATACATACAGTTTAGCATTGATTAATAAAAAAATAAAAAAAATCCATTCATCTCTGAAATATTTTTTTGTCTTGCATTATATAATGAAATCGGATGAGCTCAGTGCTGATTCATTTCCCACTGATACTCTTTGTGTGAATTAGAATGTGTGCAAAGGATTGTGGGTGATTGGAGGATGCAAAGGATACACCTGATGGATCCTTCAGAATAAGCTGAATGAAGGACCGAAAGGAAGGCATAGAATTGGGAATCACCCAGTCACTTGTTTCATTTCTGAAAGAATCAGTGTTTTAGAATTAATTGGATAAAGGATGATTGAATGACTCAATCATACTGACCTTCAATGGTTTCGGTCAGGAATGAATCAGTGTTTTTGAACGAATTGCTTGAGTGAATGATTCAAATCACTCGCTCATAAAGATAGTCACTTGTTGTCACCACATACTGGCGTAACAATGTAACCTGCATAAAGTTTCACTGAAAAATCCTCACCACACTGACAATCAGAGTGATACAAACAGTGACGCTGAAAACACAACCGCCATTGGAATTTGGTATTTGTTGCCGTTTATTGGGAAAATGAGTGTTGAACTAGTCATAAACATCTAATAAATGTTGCTGAAAGGCAAACATGCCATCTGTACTGCCACTTTTCATGAAGTATAAGGGTTATCGAGCGGTCAAGCTCTGTGGTGAGTGAACATCCATCGCTCCACACTGTGAGTTTCTACACCATCAAAGGACTTCAAACAAACTGCTATCCCCAGCCCTACTCGCTCTCACACACACTCACTCTCAGCTGTCTTATCTCCCAGGCAACAAGTCCCCTTCCCACAGCTGTTATCGTACAATGGCATATTGACGCGAGGGCGCACGGTGGCTGGTGCTCAAAATAAGCCCATTGGAAATTGTTATTGGCGTTTGAGTGCTGGGTACTTTCCAAACAGTTCTCCCAGTGAGAGATGGGTCTTTCACTACAGCTTTGGACGTTGTTGTTCTCACTCTAATTCACATGATCTTTGAGGTGTTTGGCTAAAGGGCCACAATAGTAGGAGGTCAAACTCATGGGGGAGGCGAAGTTTGTGGTTACCGAGCAGCTGGATGTAAATGGGCAGCAGCTGGATAATCTGTACTCTTGTTTTCTTCATGCCTTCAGGCGTTGGTTAGTGCCTTTGATCGACGCCATCGTGGCTTACCCCTAGGAACTAGATCTATTCTGCCTTTGGGAGTCCACATTCTTATTTTCATGAGTCATTGGGCCCTTTTCATGAGTGAAAGACATATTGTGTGACTCATACATTTTATTTATTGGCGTTTGCCTTTTATCAAAGAGCATAATAAAGAGCAGACACGAAAGTGGAGAAACTGTAAAAATACTTTTTTTTTATTTTAAAATGTAATTTATTTGGCTGAATTTCCAGCAGCCATAACTCCAGTCTTCAGTGTCACATGATCCTTCAGAAATAATTCTCTTATGCTGATACATAAACCGTTTAATATTTTCATTGTTCATATTCATCTACATGTACCTACATGTTAGGTATAATGATTGTTCGTAACTTATTAATCAAAGTAAGGAAGAGTTAGGACGTAGAAACTGTGGGATTGTATCATGTGGTTTTCCTGCTCTCACATCCTGAATGATTTGCATGCAGTGCTGTGATTTGAATGTAGAGGATCCGTGTCTTCAAATACATCAAATACATGAGTGTCTTCAACTCTGGATTCAGTGTTAACTAGGATTAAGGAGCAATCAGGACAGGGGATCCAGTTTTGCTAGCTGGCTATAGAGTTTCTTTTATCACAGCAGGAGAACAACAGCTGTGTCTCTTATTTTATTTTCTTGAGTTGAGAACATATGCCACGGCACCTCAAGTATATTAAAGGCTATGGCGAGAGAAAGATTCATGGTCAGATGTAAACCATCTTGACTGGCAGTGGATTGTTGTTACTGGCTGGCCTGCTTTGACTCGTGACTCAGTACAGATCAACTCCACTGATCTGCTTTATTTGAGACCAAATCTTTCTATGACCACTTGGTCTCTCCTGAACAGTCTCTCATCATGCCGTGCACCGTGTACTATTTATATTAAACAGCGATATTAAACAAACAATAGTATGTAGGTATTTTTGGTATAACAGGTATATCACTAGGATTCTGTAGACATCTTCTGCTGACTCATTCTTAAGGGAAATTTTACTGGACGCATTTATATACGAGTCAATAACAAAAAATCCAAGTGCCAAGTTATTTGAAATGTGACAATTGTATTTATGATTTATATGATATACACTCACCTAAAGGATTATTAGGAACACCTGTTCAATTTCTCATTAATGCAATTATCTAATCAACCAATCACATGGCAGTTGCTTCAATGCATTTAGGGGTGTGGTCCTGGTCAAGACAATCTCCTGAACTCCAAACTGAATGTCAGAATGGGAAAGAAAGGTGATTAAAGCAATTTTGAGCATGGCATGGTTGTTGGTGCCAGACGGGCCGGTCTGAGTATTTCACAATCTGCTCAGTTACTGGGATTTTCACACACATTTCAAGGGTTTACAAAGAATGGTGTGAAAAGGGAAAAACATCCAGTATGCGGCAGTCCTGTGGGCGAAAATGCCTTGTCGATGCTAGAGGTCAGAGGAGAATGGGCCGACTGATTCAAGCTGATAGAAGAGCAACTTTGACTGAAATAACCACTCGTTACAACCGAGGTATGCAGCAAAGCATTTGTGAAGCCACAACACGCACAACCTTGAGGTGGATGGGCTACAACAGCAGAAGACCCCACCGGGTACCACTCATCTCCACTACAAATAGGAAAAAGAGGCTACAATTTGCACAAGCTCTGGAAAAATGTTGCCTGGTCTGATGAGTCTCGATTTCTGTTGAGACATTCAGATGGTAGAGTCAGAATTTGGTGTAAACAGAATGAGAACATGGATCCATCATGCCTTGTTACTACTGTGCAGGCTGGTGGTGGTGGTGTAATGGTGTGGGGGATGTTTTCTTGGCACACTTTAGGCCCCTTAGTGCCAATTGGGCATTGTTTAAATGCCACGGCCTACCTGAGCATTGTTTCTGACCATGTCCATCCCTTTATGACCACCATGTACCCATCCTCTGATGGCTACTTCCAGCAGGATAATGCACCATGTCACAAAGCTCGAATCATTTCAAATTGGTTTCTTGAACATGACAATCAGTTCACTGTACTAAAATGGCCCCCACAGTCACCAGATCTCAACCCAATAGAGCATCTTTGGGCTGTGGTGGAACGGGAGCTTCGTGCCCTGGATGTGCATCCCACAAATCTCAATCCACTGCAAGATGCTATCCTATCAATATGGGCCAACATTTCTAAAGAATGCTTTCAACACCTTGTTGAATCAATGCCACGTAGAATTAAGGCAGTTCTGAAGGCGAAAGGGGGTCAAACACAGTATTAGTATGGTGTTCCTAATAATCCTTTAGGTGAGTGTATATATTATCTTTCCCACACCCATTTAAATCATGTTTTAAAACAATATATATACTGTATATATATATATAAAATATATATTCGCAGGTGGACAGGGGTCAGTATGGGCACCCTGACCTTGTTGAATTTACTTAAAAAACAGCGTCAAGTGGTTCCACTCAACTATATTGAGTAATTTTTACAAATAACAATTTAGTTATATGAACAAAATAAATTAAAGCTGACAAAATGTATTTGAGTAAATACAAACCATTTGAATTTGTCATTGTTACATAATATTTATATGTGCAATTTACTTAATAATGTTATGTTAAATTTATAAACGTTTATTATGTTAGGTGAACACATTTATCGATTTAATTTACCTTATTAAATTAACTATTTTCTCTACAAGTGTAAGTGGAAAACTATTACGTAAATAACAAGCATATTTTTAGAAACAAAATGCAAAAATAACTAATCTGAAAAAAATTAATTTACGAGGGCTAATAATGAGGGCAGGAATTCCATCCAATAAATGTGTGTATACGAGTGCCCACAGCATAAACACAGGCACCACTCTTCTGCATAATGGTAACCACAAAATTACAGAAACTCTAAATGTCCAACATAACTGAACATTAAACACTAACATATACTAACAACATCTTTCCCTTTACTGAAAAGCACATACAATAACACTTTAATCCCTAAATTTACTCTCCTAATGCAGTCCCTTGCAAAGCATGCTGGGAACTACAGATCCACTGCCCAGTTTGGTCGTTTCACTGAACAATGTTAAGCTGACCGGACAAACACAGTACAAGCTGTAAAAACAGTAAAGCTGACAATACTCATTTTTAGTAGAAACAACTCAGTAAATTTAAATTCATTTTGTTACATGAGTTTTTTAAGTAATGTGAACAAGGATGATTTGAGTGCAACTAACAACAGTGAAAGTCATTTTTTTGTGTGTGATGCACTGTGTATTCTGACACCTTTCTGTCAGAACCAGCACTAACTTCTTGAGCAATTTGAGATACAGTAGCTGTCTGTTCGGCGATCCGTGCATATTTTACGAGGTGGCTAATTCGTAATTTGTATGACCTCTCTCGTACGAATTTGTATGTTTTTTGCTAAATCGCACGTATTTGACCAGTTGCCAAATTCGTATGAATTTGTACGAACTACCTACCTCAAACCCCGCACCTAAACCTATCCATCACTGGGGTTTAGACAAAACATACAAATTCGAGTGAGGTCGTACAAATTTGTACAAATTAACCACCTCGTAAAATACGTACAAATTGGTCGTGAGATAGCATTGGTCTGTTTGATCGGACCACACGGGCCAGCCTTTGCTCCCCACGTGCACCAATGAGCCTTGGCCGCCCATGAACCTGTCGCTGGTTCAGTATATTTATATATGATGAATATGATCTTTTTTTGGAGTTCCTCCTTTTGAATAGAACTAACCTTGTATTTAATTAAAATTAAATCCTTTTCTACTACATTTCTTTTTTCAAATATATTCAAGCCTATAAATGTGATATTTCTTTATTAAAATTCCCAAACCGTTACAGCACCAAACCATCTGTAAATAGATTTTTCACAAAAAAAAATGTAATAGCTTAATATATCCAGAATAAAAGAGTGCCACATCATTGTGTCCACTAAATAAAAAACTCAAAAGAAAATCTGTCTTCAAAGGAATGGGGCAATGCTTTTATGGGGCAAATCGGTCAAGGGTTAACATATCTCTGTGTGAGTATATGTGCATGTGCATGTGCGTATACGAGAGACACTTGAGAACAGGCACTTGAAAACTGGACAGTGCGTTAAAAAGTTGGGAGTGTTTGTGAGGATCACCTAACAAACCGTAGCCGCAGCAGGGCAAACTCACAGCAGGGTGTCTGAGACCTGCTACAATTTCTGTGGCTGAACTTCTCATCCCTTTGTTATATTTTGTTTTCCATGTAAACTAATAATTCAAGTCAATAAAACCATTAAACCAATACATTTGAGCAGCTGTCTAACCAATCTGGTCTTGCATGCTGTGGCAAATTTCAGATTTCCTTACCATAGCTGTTCTAAATCTGTCCCAGATTCACTCTGTCATATAAAAGATGATTTAGTCCTGTGTGGACGATGGATACGATGTTGATATTTATCACACATTTTGGACATATAAAGCAATATCCTTTTCAGTTGCACAGGCTCTGCAGCTGTGGACATTAGGGCTGGAATATAGGTCTCTGAACAAATGTTGAATAATCTATCACATATACATCCACTCAGATGTTATATAGGCTAGGTTATATAGATGTTATAGAGATTGCAGTAAATGATGCTTCTAATGTTGGGGATGCTATACTCTGACACTTTAATACACTACAAGCTACTAACTAAATCAGCCTCACTACACTCAATCTATTTAAATATAAAACTATATATTTACTAATGATTGATTAATTTGATCAGAGATTTGGGTTTTAGAATGAATTAGTTTACATGAAGTTTCAATTATAAGTTGGCAGCATCACACTTGAAAAGGTAAATTAAAGGGACAATATGCAATTTTCATCGCTAGAGGTTGATTATTCAAAACAAAGGCGTAGCTTGATTACGCCTTGATTTCACAGAATAATGGGAGTTGTTGTCGGCCGTTGGAAAAGAATCCGATGAGCAGAAATCATATTCATGGTTGAGCTAATGTATTAAAGATTTATTAAAGGGGGTGTCTAATGTTATTTCATGCATTCTGACTTACACTGTTAAAGACTTGGATTCTCATTGTAAACATGGCCAAAATAAAAAAAAAACAAGTTATGACAGAGTAGCCTAGAAATCTAGACGCACAAAATAAAAATTATTTTGCCGCAAGTGTAGTCTAGCAACTCTCGGTAGACCTGAGAGCTGGAAAAACCAAACTCTGGTCAGGCCAATCACAGCGTGTGTAGAGTCGGTGGGCGGGCATAACATAATGATGGCACGTCACGTCAGAGTTTCTGCGCGCTACTTGTAAACAAAGACGCTGACGAACAGCGGCCTTTTGAATCGGCTTTGGCCGCAACTCTGGAAGACTTGGAGTTAAGCTTTTCTTTGAGAAAAGAACAAAGAACGGCACTGAAGTCATTCTTAAGAAAAGAAGATATGTTCAAAGTTCTGCCTACCGGATACAGCGAAAGTCTTTCAACTAACGTTAGCTCGGCTTCACCTTCTTCTTTGCTCTGGTTGGTTGTGGCGCTCATGGCGCTATCCAATTGTATGCAGAGGGAATTTGAAAGACAACCGTTTATCCCGCCCATCAGATTGAGCCCTGTCAATGGTGAGTTTCCAGACCCAACATCTTGATGTGGGTCTGGCTTGTCAGGCTAATGACAGAGTATTTCTGTGCCAAATACACTCCTTCAGGATTCGAACAAGTTTTGGAAAGTTTTTTTTTAGACTATGGCCCTTTATGATGTCATAAAGGGCGTAATTCCTTGTATGGGCACTTCTCCCGGATGAGCGCATGCACACATCAACCAGAGCGAGAAAAGGCATAAAATGTAAACAACACGAACATATAGTGAATTGAAAGTTATCGAGGGATAATGCCATGATGTATTGTGTGTGTGTGTGTGTGTGTGTGTGTGTGTATGTATGCTTGTGACTCTTTAGCTCCGCCCACTGCACGCCTCCATGAGTTCGGCTGTTTTCGGAAAGAATCGGTACAGCGTATCTGTCTTTTATAAATCTGATAAAACTAAAGACTCTTCAGAGATATGACGGATGCAATACTACTCTATAGGTACTCAAGATTAACATGAGATTGGCAGAAACTGTGTGTGTTATGTACCCTTTAACGTTACTGTAGTATAAAGCAGGGTGGGGCTGAAAGCCATTGGAGCGGAACGAGGCCCCTGGAGCAAATGCTAATAAGAGACAAGAGCGACACACGGCTCGAGAGCAGTGGACTATTATGCCGCAGATGACTGCTTCCGGTCATGCGTATGTGGGGTAACGCAGCGCTGTTTTATCATATTAGATACATTTGAGTTTGTTGAAAGTTATGTTATAATGCTGCTCTGTGCGTTGGCTCTATTATAAGACACTTGTTGCCAGGGCCGGCCCAAGCCCTTATGGGGCCCTAAGCAGAATTTTATTTGGGGACCCCTTGGTGCCACCGATACGATTGACTATTGTCAATTCTTGATAATTCGCACACCCATTATCAATTTTATTAGTTGTCGCTGTGTTGCTTACATCATGTCTGGCTGTAATGGTTTTACCCTTATACGGTTTTTAATTGTAACAGTGGCAAACCCACAAGAGTCATCAGGTGTTAATATTCAAAGTCTTACAGTAAGTCTTACAGTACTACAGTTCGGACTTGGATATGTACTTAAAAAATAAATAAGTAGTCTTTTATGCTGAATATGGTCACTTTTCCCCAGGATTATTTGATGAATAGAAGGTTCAAAAGAACAGCATTTCTCTGAAATAGAAAGCTTTCAAAAAATCCTAAAAATATTGTACACAACTGTTTTCAACACTGATAATCATAAATGTTTCTTGAGCATCAAATCCTCATATGAGAATGATTTCTGAAGGATCATGTGACACTGAAGACTGACGTAATGATGATAAATTCAGTTTTGATCACAGGAATAAATTACACTTTACTATACATTCACATAGAAAACAGATGTTTTACATTATAATAATATTTCATAATATTACCATTTTTACTGTATTTTTGATCAAATAAACGCAGCCTTGGTGAGCAGAAGAGACTTATTTTAAAAACAAGAAATGTTGACACAACTTATAATTCCAAGGGGACGATATAGCAGTTTGCAGAAAAACATTTACTGAGAAACTGGAAGCTATGCTGTACTCTGTCCAAAACATGCGGCACATCAGACAAGATATTCACACTAAACCATATCACATCCTCAAATCCATCCATTCATAAAAAGGTTACCGGGCAACTGACGAGTAACTTTACGTTTTAGCGCTGGTTTTCTCGCACTTGGACTTTGAACCCTTGCTAACAAGCGAATAGTGTCCGGCCGATGGCGCTGCGAGCTTGTGCAGCGCTGTCAGAATAAATCTGTGTATATATTAGAAAACGTAACATTTGGCAGTTTATTTAGTAATTGTTTAAGGCCATTTCGCAATTTCAATCATCATGAAATAACAGTTATTTCATGTGCTCTTGGGGGCCCCCTGGTGGCAAAGGGGGCCCTAAGCAACCGCTTAGTTCGCTTATGCCTTGGGCCGGCTCTGCTTGTTGCACACTGCAGTAAGCTAGATCGATATTAGGCATGGTAAAACATGAAAACCAGATTTAAACAATAAGACTAACTGTGTTGAGCTATATAATAATGATTCGTTTTCTGTCTATGAATGTATTTAAACAGTTGCCCACCTGTCTAATAATGGTTAAAATGGCTTATTTCTCTGGATTTAAACATTCTTGGAAACATTTGTGATAATATTACATATAGTGTGCCTTTAATACAACTAAAAAACTAGAATAAGTTCTTATAGCTGAATTGAAATGAACAGCAGCATTTAAATAGTCTGCTACAAAGGGCCTAAAATCCCTCACAGGTATTGGAATCAAATCTGTAAACCACCACACCAGTCTGGCTGGCTGCCATGCACATTTTAAGCTTCTCTGCCTTTTCTGGTTTCTTTTCTTCTTCTTCTGATGGTTGAATGACATACTCAGGTCGTGTAATTCTCGGAACAAATAGGTAATATAAATGCATCCTTTAAAGGCTTTTTTTCCACAGGTTAGGAGTGGAAAATTATCTTACCTAAATTTCAGAGGCTTTACAGAGAGCCGTTTATCGTGGTCAGAGCTGTAGGCATGATGAATCAGCATTCACAGAAAGCTTCTTGTAAGCTCTTTGTCATGGAAATGTTGACCTGCCGGCAAAGTCAAACTTTATTAAAAGTTATAAGATGAAAAGGGTAACATTTTATTCACAGCCATCCAAATTTTTATTGTGTGCTTGAAAAGGGGAAATAGCAGATGGCTTTGTGTATGTATTTCTGGATATTATATCTCTATTTTCTCCATAGCCCAGAGCACTGTTTTGTTCTTGCCTACTCATTGCACTGGCATGCCACATCTTATTAAAATAAACTTTCATCTGGACACCCACCATGGCAACAAGGTCTTTAGAGTCCGAGTCAGATTTCTTTCAAGGACTGCTAGGATGACCTAACCACATTAGCCTTCAGCACGATGAGAGAAACCTTCGTTTATAATTGAGATGCCAACTATTCCAGATCTACTACTTAACATCCGCAGTGTCCTTGGTTCTCATATCCCTTCCCAACATCTTCTTGCCTGTATTCATGGCAGCTTCTTGCCCTTGGCAGGGATTAGAGTTAGAATTATTTCAGCTTTAGTCCAGACTCCTTTATGAGAAACATATAAACAAATAGTAGTGTTCAAATGCTTGGAATCGCTATGAAATATTTATGTTTTTTCATTAAATTGAAAATATATATATGGATATATTATCCTATAATATAACCACGCAATTTAAGACTAGATCCACATCAGTGCAATATAGGATTGTGATTCAGACAAACGCAAGTTGTTTGTGAATGTGAACATTCTGCAATGTTGAAAGTGCACCATAAATAAAGTTATTGTCTCCCAAAAGAAAGAATCGACACTGAACCGTCTATATGAGCGTTTATATTTCGAATTCCACTGCGTTACGGTTCTACGTCACTAGAAAAGTCATTTGCATAATGCCCATCTATGTTGTACATTTTGACCTGCCCTCAAACGTCATTTTACTGACGACTGCTTCTCAAAAGTTCAACGTGGGATTCACAAAAGGCTTGGTCTTGAAAGATGGGTCAGTACCCAGTTTGTTTGGACCAGCTTGCTCCTCAGATCACAAGTATGAGTAATTATGGAGGTATATATTTTCTTCCGGGTGTTCAAAATATGTTTATGTTTTATATTGTGTACTACATTTCCGGCTAACTCATGTTATTACTGTCTTACTGAAATAGTTCTGCTAAGCAGCTGTGTCTATTAATGTGTCTATTAATGCAGATTGTCTGTCGTGCTTACTACGTTGAGTAAAGATAAAGGATGGAGCAAGTTCTGTTTTACAAATGTTTATTGTACATCAGTCCTTCACGTTAGTGCTCGGCTAACATATGCCCTATTATTGATACAGTTCCTGCATGTGCACTACAATAAATTATATACATAACGGTTTGTTGATCGACATACACTTGTGAATGCAGATGGTGAGGAATTACATCTCTTAATGTACCTCAAAATGTGTAGCGTATTACTAAAAAACATCCTGTTCAAGTTTCCTTGCCATGGAGGTTCGGATTTAATTCCAATGTTTCATCATCGGACTCGCCCACGGATTGCTATGGTAAAATCGACATCATTGTTACTTTTTTTTACAGTGTGTACAATCGCTGAGCTGTAGGAAGTTCTACCAGAAAGACTCGAGAGGCCAGATGAAGTACAATGAAGTAACAAATATATTAACAGACCAGCAAATTTAGAGTTTCTTTGGCGTAGGCCTTGTCCGTAGCTCCCGTCTCGGGGGTAACGGACTCTGCATTTCCTGCCTGGAGATGAAGGCAGGGGCGCAGCCGACCCCCTGGGAGGTATAGACAAGGACCATCCTGGTGGTGGTGGGGAGGATGGAGGTAATGTTGACGTCAGCATCTGTGAGCTCAGACATGATCTTTAATACTCTGAGAATTAGAAAATGATTGGTTAGGTCTGGATGTGAGTGACGTAACATTGAATCTTCCTGGCAGAACTTGCGCTAGAGCTTCATTTCAGTTATGGTAATGGGCGTTTAGCTTCCGAAAGACAATAGACTAGCACAATAGACTGCGCCGTCTGGCCAATTTAGAGCAGAGTAGGGTAGAGAGATTGATTAATTTGACGAGTTGTTTGAAAATCATTGAAAAAGCACATTGTGGTGATGTGCAATGTATATTATAAGAAAATGAAACAGTTTTTTGACCTTTGATGCATGTAAACCAGTTGTAGGAGACCTCCAAAACAGCTTTTAAAATAGCATAATATGGGCACTTTAACACTGTCATATGAACCTACTCAAGTCCTCAAAAATACTCCATTATATAACTGGCAGAGAATACAGTAAAAGTAATAGTTGACGTGTACATGATGCTGTGCAAAAGTTTATTTATCTGTAATGTATACTTTATTCAATCCAGGAGTGAGCCTGTCACATATCCAGAATGATTCTGCCATCTCCGAGGAGGTCTGAAACTGGATCAGTCTGTTCAAATGAAGTGATGTAATATCAATTCTGGACATCAGAGGGTCACTGCTGCAAATATTTACACTCATTTTTGTTCATAGGACTCACCATCCACAAACAAAACTACATTTGCCTACCATACCAACCCATCTAAAATATATAGATGCACCACATGAAATGCAATGCAAGACTGTAACTCTGCAGGCTAATTCAAACCATTGCATGTCTGCGCATGACTAAAATATGATCAGCTTCTAATATAATTTATGACCGAGAGTTCAGTGGGGACTTCTCTGCTGCCTATGTTGTTCCTTTACGTGCAAGTAATTTGGTTTATTGATTCTCATCCAACTTGACTTTGGCAACCATGCCATGTTTTCAAAAGCGTATTTTTCTTTGCTTTAAATTTCCGCAGTAGGTTCTTTTGCAGTTCACCAAAGGACAATTATATAGAAAAGATATGAACGGCTCGATTCAAAGGTTAGGATTAAGAAAGGAAAGTGAGAAAAGGGGTGTAATGTGTTATGGGGAAAATGGCTTTTGACCGAACCCAGGGTCAAACCTTCATCCAGGGTTTAACAATGTTTTATGTGAAAGAGCCTTATGATTTGACAATGGTGTCACTTGTCTGCCCAGCTGCTTTGGAAAGCTGGGAGCTTTGCGCTCCATATTTTTGGGACGGCCACCATCCTCTCTCCGCTTGCCCACTGTAAGCGGGCGCCAAGAGTCAAATGGAAATTAGGTGAATGCATTTGAAATCAGAGCCGTCAAATATGTTGCATGCTTGTGTATGCCGTGTGCATGTGTTTGCAAGGTTGTCTGGTGTGAATGTTTGTGATTCGTGTATGTAAGACGAGATGTGCGGGAGACAGAATGGTAGCACTTCATTTGCTTAACTTTGGAAGGCAACAAATAGCGAGAAGCGCAAATATGGAACTGGTGAAACGGAGACTAAAGCAGAACAGTGCACCCATTCAAACCAATAATTTGCCCTGGCACCATTTTTAAAGGGTAGAAAATGAGATCATTGAGTTTTGTTTGAGCAAAGATGAACAAAATATAAATAAATAAAAAAAACAGGGAAGATTTTTACTAGGTCAGTTTTAATTACATTTGAGCTCAAACATTTTTTCCGTGCCGTGCCATGTTTTTTCTGCTTGAGGAACGGGGATTTGAAGAAACACCTTGTGCGCTGAACCCTGCCTTGTTCCATGCACCTTTGGCCTGGTGAAGCCAAAAGCAATGGTGTGGAAAATGCTGGGTTCTAGCCTATAAACTTTAGTCTTTGGTCCAGGACTAACAAAATGTACCAGAAAGTACCATAGTATTTATGCATATTGGAGATTGCCTGACCAGCCTACCAGCCAGGTCTAGTTTAGGAGACCTGTGAATTTGCCATTTAGACTATGTGTCAGGGTTCTTTCACTTATAGTTTATTCTTGGGTTTGTGACAGAGCCCTGACACTCCTGTATTTGTCTTGTCATTGTGTGAGCGTACAGTCTCGAGTGTGCTTGAGCGGTGCACTGTCATGTCTCCATGTCATGTCATGTTTGTTTTGTGTTGAGCACATGGCTTGTCATTTGTCTTTGCTGGCCATGTGCTTGTGTTTGTCATGTTTGGTGTGAGCAAATGGCTTGTCATGTGTTTCCTTGTGCTCTCCTGTCTATTGTCTAACCCCATCCATCTTGTTTCCTGATAATTGGTTCATTTGCCCCACCTGTCTTCCCTCGTTACCCTCTTTTGTTTGCTTACCTATTTATTCTCCTTGTGTCCTGTGCTGGTTTGTCCAAGGCAGTGGTTCCCAAACTGAGGTCAGCACCCCCTAGAATTTGCAGGGGGTGCGCGTGAGTTTATATGCTTTGAGGTCAAACATAGATACGAAAAACCTTTCCGTATAATTTATAGCAATGCTCCAAATGATCAGCCACTTATCTGAAAATGTTGACAATTACTTCCTTTAATTCTATACGGGGTCTCTCAGCTTGCCGATCACATAAATCGATCACATTTAAATGACGAAAAAGATGCAAGCTTGCTCACACCAGCTGTGAGAGCTGTGGAAAAAATGGTTCAAAAATCCAGAATTCTTCCCCTCTCTTCTGAACCCTTTCCCTCACTCTGTAGTACCTCATAGTTTCTTATATGTATGGAGGGGGGGGGCTTCATGGACAAAAGGTTGGGAACCATTGGTCTAAGGTACCCTTCATGTGTTTTGTCCCTGCCAAATCTTGCTGCCTGTTTTTTGCTGCCTGTCTTTTTTTCTACCACGGGGTAGTTTTTGTTTGTTTTGATTTATTTGTATAATTAATTAAAGACTCTTAAAATATTTAAATTAAAATAAGAACATTTTACATATATATATATATATATATATATATATATATATATATATATATATATATATATATATATATATATATATATATATATATATATATATATATATATATATATATATATATACAGTACTGTGCAAAGGTCTTAGGCACGTTAGTATTTTCACCCCCAAAAATGGTTTTAAGCCAGTTATTTATAACTTTTGTAATAGTGTGTCAGTAGGTAATATCAGTTTACATTTTCAAACATTAATTTTGCCATTAATTGTAATAATCCATTCCAGTGAGATTTTTGTATGCAGAAGGAGTCTGACAACAGAGCTATGATCCACACAGAGATCTGATCTCACCATCATCGAGTCCGTCTGGGATTACATGAAGAAACAGAAAAAACTGAGACTAAATCCAGAAGAACTGTGGCAGCGTCTCCAAGACGCTTGAAGAAACCTTCCTGCAAAGCTCCCTAAAAAAACTATGAGCAAGTGTCCCAAAACAAAAGCTGTTTTCAACGCAAAGGGTGGTCACACAAACACTGATTTGATTTAGTTAATAGAAGTTAATTGATCAAAAAAATTAACAGTCTACTTATGTTATTATTTTTGAAAACTTCCTGACTTTACAGCATTTTTACACAAGTGTCTAAGTACTGTAGCTTTGCAGGAAGGTTTCTTCAAGCGTCTTGGAGACGCTGCCACAGTTCTTCTGGATTTAGTCTCAGTTTTTTCTGTTTCTTCATGTAATCCCAGACGGACTCGATGATGGTGAGATCAGATCTCTGTGTGGATCATAGCTCTGTTGTCAGACTCCTTCTGCATACAAAAATCTCACTGGAATGGATTATTACAAATAATGGCTAAATGAATGTTTGAAAATGTAAACTGATATTACCTACTGACACACTATTACAAAAGTTATAAATAACTGGCTTAAAACCATTTTTGGGGGTGAAAATACTAACGTGCCTAAGACTTTTGCACAGTACTGTATATATATATATATACCTGAATCACCCCTATCTGGAGTGGAAGAAAATGGAGAGTCAGGCTCACGATTTTACTATTTATATTTGTCAGGTAACTGTGTGTTTAAACCGTACCCTTGCGGACAAGGGTTAGGCCTGGGTCCATTAAAACATTCATTGTAAAAAAGATTTTTATTTTCCATGAAACTTTGCATTTCCCCAAGAAGCTTTGCATTTGCTTGCAAAACCTTTCTGTTCGCTCAAAAGATTTGGGGAATGCAAAAGACAAACAATAATTGCATCATCACAATGTCTCTTAGGGGAGTGTTATTGCTAGAACGTAGTTCGTCTTATTGCTAGAATGATAGTTTTGTACATTGTAATGGACCATTTTTTTTTACTTGAACTGAAGCTGCTATTTTTGCTTCATGAGCGCTCACTCAGATCCAGAAACATATTTTGAGCCAATTGCCATTTGACTGGTTAATCTATATCCATCCATCCATCCATCCATCCATCATCTTCCGCTTATCCGGGGCGGGGTCGCGGGGGCCACTCTCTAGCCACTTCCTCCAGCTCTTCCGGGGGAACCCCGAGGCATTCCCAGGCCAGCCGGGATACATAATCCCTCCAGCATGTCCTAGGTCTTCCCCGGGGCCTCCTCCCGGTGGGACGTGCCTGGAACACCTCCCTGGGAAGGCGTACAGGAGGCATCCGAAATCTCGATGTGGAGGAGCAACGGCTCTACTCTGAGCTCCTCCAGAGTGACCGAGCTTCTCACCCTATCTCTAAGGGAGCGCTCAGCCACCCTACGAAGAAAACTCATTCCGGCCGCCTGTATCCGGGATCTTGTCCTTTCGGTCATGACCCAGGGAGCGCTCAGCCACCCTACGGAGAAAACTCATTCCGGCCGCCTGTATCCGGGATCTTGTCCTTTCGGTCATGACCCACAGCTCATGACCATAGGTGAGAGCAGGAACGTAAATCGACCGGTAAATCAAGAGCTTTGCCTTACAGCTCAGCTCCTTCTTTACCACAACAGACCGGTACAGCGACTGCATTACTGCAGAAGCTGCACTGATCCGTCTGTCAATCTCCCGTTCCATCCTTCCCTCACTCGTGAACAAGACCCCAAGATACCTGAACTCCTCCACCTGAGGCAGGAACTCTCCACCAACCTGAAGTAGGCAATCCACCCTTTTCCAACTGAGAACCATGGCCTCGGACTTGGAGGTGCTGATTCTCATCCCAGCCGCTTCACACTCGGCTGCAAACCACCCCAGTGCACGCTGAATGTCCTGGTTTGAGGAGGCCAACACGACAATATCATCCGCAAAAAGCAGCGACAAAATCGTATGGTCCCCAAACCGGACACTCTCCGGCCATTGGCTGCGCCAAGAAATTCTGTCCATAAATATTATGAACAGAACTGGTGACAAAGGGCAGCCCTGCCGGGGTCCAAACTTGCACAAGGAACAGGTCTGACTTACTGCCGGCAATGCAAACTAAGCTCTTGCTCCAGTCGTACAGGGACCGAACAGCCCTAAGCAGGGGGCCGCTGACCCCATACTCCCAGAGCACCCTACACAGGATGCCACGAGGAACACAGTCAAATGCCTTCTCCAAATCCACTAAACACATGTGGACTGGTTTGGCAAACTCCCATGAACCCTCCAGCACCCTGTAAAGGGTATAGAGCTGGTCCAGTGTTCCACGACCGGGACGAAAACCACACTGTTCCTCCTGAATCCGAGGTTCAACTATCGGCCAAATTCTCCTCTCCAGTACCCTGGCATAGACTTTCCCAGGGAGGCTGAGAAGTGTGATCCCCCTATAGTTGGAACACACTCTCCGGTCCCCCTTCTTGAAAAGAGGGACCACCACCCCGGTCTACCAGTCCAGAGGTACTGTCCCCAACTGCCATGCGATGTTGCAGAGACGTGTCAGCCAAGACAGCCCCACAACATCCAGAGACTTGAGGTACTCAGGGCGGATCTCATCCACCCCCAGTACTTTGCCACTGAGGAGCTTTTTAACCACCTCGATGACTTCAGCCCGGGTGATGGACGAGTCCACCTCCGAGTCTGCTTCCTCAATGGAAGACATGTCGGTGGGATTGAGGAGATCCTCGAAGTATTCCTTCCACCGCCCGACGATATCCCCAGTTGAGGTCAACAGGTGCCCATCTCCACTTTAAACAGTGTTGGTAGGGCACTGCTTTCCCCTCCTGAGGCGTCGAACGGTTTGCCAGAATCTCTTCGAGGCCAACCGATAGTCTTTCTCCATGGTCTCACCGAACTCCTCCCAGACCCGATTTTTTGCCTCCGCAACTACCCGGGCTGCAGTCCACTTGGCCTTTGCCTCCGGAGTCCCACAAGCCAGCCAGGCCTGATAGGACTCCTTCTTCAGCTTGACGGCATCCCTTACTTCCGGTGTCCACCACCGGGTTCTGGGATTGCCGCCTCGACAGGCACCGGAGACCTTACGGCCACAGATCTGAGTGGCCGCATCGACAATGGAGGTGGAGAACATGGTCCACTCAGACTCAATATCTCCAGACTCCCTTGGGATCCGGTCGAAGCTCCGTCGGAGGTGGGAGTTGAAGATCTCTCTGACAGGGGGCTCGGCCAAACGTTCCCAACAGACCCTCACAGTACGTTTGGGTCTGCCGAGTCTGTCCAGCTTCCTCCCCCGCCATCGGATCCAACTCATCACCAGGTGATGATCAGTTGACAGCTCCGCCCCTCTCTTCATTCGAGTGTCCAAGATATATGGCCGAAGGTCTGATGACAACACCACAAAGTCGATCATCGACCTCCTGTTGCCACGTGCACTGATGGACACCCTTATGCTTGATCATGGTGTTCGTTATGGACAAACCGTGGCTAGCACAGAAATCCAATAACAGAACAACACTCGGGTTCAAATCAGGGGGGCCGTTCCTCCCAATCACGCCCCTCCAGGTGTCACTGTCACTGCCCACGTGGGCGTTGGAGTCCCCCAGTAGAACGATGGAGTCTATATTAAAAGATTAATATTAATCTATATTAAAAGATTCTTGCAGCAGATGAAAATTTAGTGCTGTCAAACGATTAAAATCACGATTAATCAGGATTAAAAACACTGTTTTATATGTTTTAAATATAATGTAATAATTTCACGGTTAATCTCCAAATTCATGTAGAAAAAACATAAATACGGTATATTTTAAATGCTTTTTATGAAGGCCAGTGTCGATAAAAAATGTCCCCCCAGGGACAATGCATTTTTGAACTTTTTTTTTGTTGTGCAATATATCTGCGGGTTGTTTTGAACGAGCTGTAAAACAGGGACATTTCCGGGGACAGCTCCAATCGGGGACAGAACATCAAAAACCGGGACTGTCCCCATAAAACTGGGACGTCTGGTCACCCTACTGTAGTTACGTGTACTACGTGTTATGTGTATTGAATGATATTACGCAGTGCCTGAAAATAGGCTAACTTCCATAAACATAACCAACGTGACAACCTGCTTGCACAGGGGACTATTTTCTGGGGACTATTTTCAGACGCTGCGTAATACCATTGCGCCGCTGCACCCATGGTACGGCAGCAAAGTTCCTTGATTATTATGCAGGAATGAGAGTATAGTTCCTAGTCATATCAGCCTAGAAAATTAGAAAATCACAATTTTTCATTTTCTGTCGGCCTTAGTACATGTAATTACAGAAGAGTCAAGTTTTAAATAGGAAAAATATCGAAACTCTTTGGTCATTTTTGAGCGAGATGCTAACGGTCTAATCAGATTCAATGATCTATGCTAAGCTATGCTAAAAGTGCTACCATTATTTGGATCAGTATACTAAAGTGAAACTCATGGTAACCCACAAGTAATTACTTAAGTGTTTAATAATTGCATGTTAACTGCCTTAACGTTGACAGCACTATGAAAAAATATCACACTTTCAAGAACACTTTGTCAGTGGTAAAACATAATGAAACTACTATACAGTAGCATTATGTAGGAGTGTATGTACTGAATGTAACCCTAATAGCAGGATGGAGTGTACTACATAGTCTGAATAACAAGGTGTTAATTAACATGATTTTTCTTTAGTCAGCAGCGTGACGATAATGGCACATAATCTGATAAATACCGTATGAGTTTTTTGAGTTTTTGCCTGTTCTAGTGAGAGGGAAACCATTATTTTTGGTTAAGTAACCAAATGTGAACAGGAATAAAATCCAGATGGGCTTCTTGGACTTTGTTTCCATATTTGGGCTTTGGCTATCAGTGACAGCAAAGGGAGTGTGCGAGAAAGGAGAACGTTTGTAGTGCTGTTACATAACTGATCTGTCTGAAGATGTGCCCGTGAAAGTTGTGAGCATAGCTTGCATATCATTCTGATTATTATAAGAGTGATTTACCTCTTCATTCGAGTCACTGCCACCCTAATCTGCGGTTTATTGTCTCATTACTTATCTTGTAAAAAGTCTGTATGCAACACATGTGATACTATCTAGATGGGCAATGTAAAACTGCTTTTACTTGTACATTTCATTCTCTTAATGTAATGGTAGTAAACCCATGGGGTGTTGTATTACCCCCAGAGTGATATACTCTAGGATCCAAAAGGAGATACAGTATGTTCTACAATAAGGTTCATTGTCTTTTTATGTTTTCAGTGTGGTTCGCTATACACTGATTACTTGCAGAGCGTACAGCAGATTAGTAGATGATTACCCTGCTCTTCTACAATACATGGTTCTGATTGGTCAGTTGTGACTTTCTGTGGTCAAAAATGTTTGTGTAATGATGTCTCAACTGTACAATTTACAGCTGTCTTTGGCAACCAGTCTCCTACACTGTACTAGTTTCATGTCTCTCATATCACTCAATCTTAAATCAATATTTCATGTCTGTTTATTTTGGGAGGTATTTTGATCAATATTGCTAAACTGTCATAAAAGACCCTTCCTAATCACCCAATTAATTTTGCAATAGTGAACAGTTGACTGCACCTAAATATTTATCACAGAGAGGGTCATTTTATTTTCATGTCATGGTAAAATTCATGCAATATTACATGCACTGATATTATAATTCTAGCTGATAATGATAAAACAAAAATAATTTTCATGTTATGGCTGCTAATTGATAAATAGGCCATATTAAAATTCTATACTGTTACAAGATATTAAACTATTAATTCATTATTAAAATTTATGTCACAACATTATAATGTACAGTATAAATATATTGATTTTGAGATTTGCTGTTTTATTAAATGATTAGTGTTTTACTTTGTTAATTATCTTTAAGTGGGTGTTAGATGATGGGAAAGGTAATGTCGTACAGTAGCTATATATGATAATATTGAAAGATTGAAGTTTTTTAAACTGGACTAGTATGTCTGCAACAGCTTCACAGCATGTTTTCTCATATATTCCTGCAATTATCAAGTGTGAACTTTAAATATATCGCCAAGCATCAGTCACACAACAAGCACAAACCCAGTCCATACAGAGCAGCTACACACCCACAGAGCAAATATTGTGCACATGTGAAGTCACAGTTGACGAGATTCTGAGAACATGTTACTCTAGAGTCCAAGTGATTCATTTAAACAGGTATCTATATATATTCGCCTGTTGACACACAAATTGTGCAGCGTAGCTTACAAGTTAGTATTAAAAGTCATTCAAGCATATGTGCAAAACACACTCTACCCACTAACTAACTAATAAATAATACACGCTAATTAATAATTGCCAATGTAATCATTTTATGATCATTAATTATTCTTTATATCATTACTTATATTCTATAATATTACTATAATTGTTTTTTAATGGCTGAGAGTCATTGTGGTGAGTCGAGCAGCGACTTGTTATTAATGCAAAGCATCTGGGTTTACTTATCCCAATGGTATAGCCTACCAATTAAAATGTGTCCTAGAAACATCAATATTTGACTGGAAAAGGCAACCCTCTGAATGTTTACATTCACATGCATGGAGAGCTTGTCCCAGTGGTATAACAACCATGGTTCAGCCAACCCTGAACACTAAATTGTTCAGAATTCTGCAATATTCGGTGTGAAATGTCTAGCTGAACAGGAGTAGCGCTGCGCTGTGGTTATTTTCAGTTGTATTTATGTTGGAGAAATACAGTTGTTTATATTTGCATGCGGGCCGTGAAAATGAAAGTTTTGTTTTACATGGCACTACTGCTGGAAAAACTGCTTGAGTGCTCCGGATTTTGTGTGTAATAACTTTAAATGGTATGAATGTAGGAAGGCTTGTAGTTTGCTAGTGATGTGAGCATGTTATGATATTCTGCATGCAAAAGTAGAATATACTGTAATTATTACCATGCTTTATACTACAGGGCTGCTGAATGCTTGAATCTGATTGGTTGACGAACGTTCTCAGGCATGCAATTGTTTTTAGGGAAAAGCACGGCTAAAGTAGCCTGGCAAGCCAGACCCACATCAAGATGTTGGGTCTGGGAACTCAGGGCTCAATCCGAGGGGCGGGATCAACAGTTGTCTTTCAAATTTCCTCTGCATGCAATAGGATAGTGCTACAACCAACCGGAGCGCTATCAGTGGTGAGACAACAATTACAAGCGTGTTGTGGCAGAGTCCTATGCGTTTTACCACCAGCAGAGCTAGTTGATAGATTAAATTTTTGCCGTATCCGGTCGGCAAAACTCCGAACACATCTTCTTTTTTTTAAGAATGACTTTAGTGCCGTTCTTTGTCTTCCAGTTGCGGCCAAAGCCAATTAGAAAGACAGCTGTTCGCCAGCAGCAGCAGCTTTGATGTTAAGCCCGCCCACCGACTCTATACACGATGTGATTGGCCTGACTAGAGTTTGGTTTTTTCATGCTCGCAAGCCAACGGAGAGTTGCTAGACGACCCTGCCTGCAAATTACATTTGCTGCCGCTAGGGTGCGTCTAGATTTCTAGGCGATGGCTAAAGTAGTTCCAGACGGGGGGTCTTGACCACATTACATGTAGATATCGCTTTACCAAATGATTTCAGTTAGTTACGTATTTCAAAGGTCCTTACAGCCTAAAACAGCAAAAGAACCAAAACCCACAACGACACTGACCAAGCAAATTAGTAAATAATGGGATACATTTTTTGCCATGAAATTACGTTTTATTATATACGGAAAGCACACACACTCTCTCTCCTACTCAAACGCACATACACGCTGCTCTAATAATTTTATCAGTAAAATAATTACTTAATAGCAACTTAAAAGCTACATGACATTTCTCATTAGCGATGTGATAACGGCGCTGTTCTTGAAGCAGATAAACGTACAGTTTCACCATTAGAGTCGCTGCTGCCAAACACTGTTGAGTGATGCACAGACTCAGGCAATTCAGTTGGGAGTGAAAACGTGTTGCAACCACACACGCTTAATATCTGACAAATGTCTTGAAATACAACATCTGAACCATGTCGTGACTGGGTCTAGTAAGCGTATAAGCAGAATAATTGACTCCGGTCCGTTAGCTATTAAAAAATAATGCTCCCGCTTTGCGTCATGACCACAATATATATATATATATATATATATATATATATATATATATATATATATATATATATATATATATATATATATATATATATATATATATATAGTGTATTTACAGTGAGGAAAATAAGTATTTGAACACGCTGCTATTTTGCAAGTTCTCCCACTTAGAAATCATGGAGGGGTCTGAAATTGTCATCATAGGTGCATGTCCACTGTGAGAGACATAATCTATAAAACAAAATCCAGAAATCACAATGTATGATTTTTTAAAACTATTTATTTTGTATGATACAGCTGCAAATAAGTATTTGAACACCTGTCTATCAGCTAGAATTCTGACCCTCAAAGGCCTGTTAGTCTGCCTTTAAAATGTCCACCTCCACTCCATTTATTATCCTAAATTAGATGCACCTGTTTGAGGTCGTTAGCTGCATAAAGACACCTGTCCACCCCATACAATCAGTGTCACAATCTGCTGCAAATAAGTATTTGAACACCTGAGAAAATCAACGTTAATATTTGGTACAGTAGCCTTTGTTTGCAATTACAAAGGTCAAACGTTTCCTGTAGTTTTTCACCAGGTTTGCACACTGCAGGAGGGATTTTGGCCCACTCCTCCACACAGATCTTCTCTAGATCAGTCAGGTTTCTGGCCTGTCACTGAGAAACACGGAATTTGAGCTCCCTCCAAAGATTCTCTATTGGGTTTAGGTCTGGAGACTGGCTAGGCCACACCAGAACCTTGATATGCTTCTTACAGAGCCACTCCTTGGTTATCCTGGCTGTGTGCTTCAGGTCATTGTCATGTTGGAAGACCCAGCCTCGACCCATCTTCAATCCTCTAACTGAGTGAAGGAGGTCGTTCCCCAAAATCTCGCAATACATGGCCCCGGTCATCCTCTCCTTAATACAGTGCAGTCGCCCTGTCCCATGTGCAGAAAAACACCCCTATAGCATGATGCTACCACCCCCGTGCTTCACAGTAGGGATGGTGTTCTTGGGATGGTACTCATCATTCTTCTTCCTCCAAACGCGTTTAGTGGAATTATGACCAAAAAGTTTTGGTCTCATCTGACCACATGACTTTCTCCCATGACTCCTCTGGATCATCCAAATGGTCATTGGCAAACTTAAGACGGGCCTTGACATGTGCTGGTTTAAGCAGAGGAACCTTCAGTGCCAGGCATGATTTCAAACCATGACGTCTTAGTGTATTACCAACAGTAACCTTGGAAACGGTGGCCCCAGCTCTTTTCAGGTCATTGACCAGCTCCTCCCATGTAGTTCTGGACTGATTTCTCACCTTTCTTAGGATCATTGAGACCCCACAAGGTGAGATCTTGCATGGAGCCCCAGTCCGAGGGAGATTGACAGTCATGTTTAGCTTCTTCCATTTTATAATGATTGCTCCAACAGTGGACCTTTTTTCACCAAGCTGCTTGGCAATTTCCCCGTAGCCCTTTCCAGGCTTGTGGAGGTGTACAATTTTGTCTCTAGTGTCCTTGGACAGCTCTTTGGTCTTGGCCATGTTAGTAGTTGGATATTTACTGATTGTATGGGGTGGACAGGTGTCTTTATGCAGCTAACGACCTCAAACAGGTGCATCTAATTTAGGATAATAAATGGAGTGGAGGTGGACATTTTAAAGGCAAACTAACAGGTCTTTGAGGGTCAGAATTCTAGCTAATAGACAGGTGTTCAAATACTTATTTATCATACAAAATAAATAGTAAAATCATTGAGGTCAGGGGAGAGGAGGTTTACTCGCACCGCTCTTGCTGGCCTACACGGGCAAGTGTATTTACGTAGAAACCAATGTGAATAAATCTTAGATTCTAAGATCTAAGATTTACATTCAAAGACACAAAATAATCAATGCATGACCAGTCATTTTATTCATATCCAGAAATGAGGCGATCTGAATACTATAACACTCTCGTGCAACTCTATTCATACTCAAAGCTGGAGGGAGCTCTCTCACAGAAAGTCCAAACGGATTCATGAAAGCCTTTTTAAAGGGTTGGTTCACCCAAAAATGAAAATTAGACCATGCTTTACTCACCCTCAGTTCATCCTAGGTGTATATGACATTCTTCTTTCAGACGAATACAATCGGAGTTATATTAAAAGTGTTCTGGATCTTCCAAGCTTTATAACGGCAGTGACTAAAGGTGCATCTATCCATCATATAACTGCTCCACACGGTTCCGGGGGGTTAATAAAGGCCTTCTGAAGCGAAGTGGCACGTTTGTTTCCAAGATATGGAAATAATCCATATTTAAAACGTTATAGACTAAAATAACTAGCTTCTGGCAGTCGACTTGCGCTATAAAATCCATGGGCCTTGATGCACAAATGTTTGTAGTACATAAACCAGTCATAAAATATAGGGGGAAAATATTATAGATATTAGTGGTTATTGTTCAGCAGTGTATTTGATATCTTACCAAATTAAAAGCAAGAGATGAGAGATATTAAATCTGTCAATTAGACAAAGATCAGGGGAAAAAAACTGGTATTACACCTGACATTTCTGTCTGAAAAGATGTCTACGCCCCTTCTAGCTGATGCTTAATTTTCTAGCATTTCACTCTTTCCTTGCCCCAAATCTATTATATGAATATGATTAAGAGATGGCTAGGAAACACAAGACAGGCATGTGTCGGCAAACACTGAATGCCTCTGCCCCTTCTTGGAGCTTTCAGTCTAACCATCTCGACTTTGCCAAATTTAGTGCTGGTTCACAGTTTCCATACTTGCTCTATGGCGGCAGACTCAATGATTGGGTCTCTCTGGCTCTAAAGGCCCGTCACAGCAGAGTCTGTCTACACAGGAAGTAGACTGTGCCCAGTTCCTCCCCCTACACTCCATCACAGGGAACGAGTGTCAAGAACAGCCTGTTCCTTTAACCTACTAATGCTGCACCACAACTATGTCAGTTGCCTAAAGCATCATCTGAAATGTCAGAGTTGGACATCAGTGTCACAACCCAAAAGTGATGACGGCCACAACACAACCTTGTTTCTTTGCATAGTAATTAAAATGATCGTCTTTCTCTCATCTGGCCTTTTAAATGTATAATTGTTGTTCTGCATAACAGAACTGTTGTTTTATTTTCCTGTTGTTCCCACAGTTTTCTCCATCTCTCCAGCTCCAGATGTTTTTTTTGCACCAAAAGCATGTTAGTCGAGGTTGGGTTAGAGATCATGAGTCATTGTGGGTTGCAAAATTCATACCATCCTGCTCCTGAACTTCTCCTGAACATAAGCTCTTCAAGATCTCGTGCTCATAAAGAAGATAATGATTCCATTTGATGCCATGACTTTATTTCTCACATTTATAGCTCTGTATCTGCCAGCAGCATCTGCACTCTCTTATTGTTTTTGACAATCTAAATCTTTGAAGCATTTGTTGATTTAATTAATGGTGTCTCCTGCAAGGAGGGCTTGACATTTGGACATTATCCAGTTGTTTTCATCTGAATCTTGTTAATGATCATGAAACAAAAGATATTTGTTTCATTTCAGAATTTTTAAACACGTGTATTAAGTTAATCATTCTTAAACATGCCTTCAAACCTTAAACTTTTCGATTTATGATTTATTGTATAATAAAAACTTAAAGGATTAGTTCATCCAAAAATGAAAATCCTGTCATAATTTATCCACCCTTGTGTTCTTCTAAACCAGTAAGATTTTCATTCATCTTCAGAACAAAAATGAAGATATTTTTTAATAAAATCTGAGCCAGTTCTGTACTCTCCACACTGTAAAAAAAAAAAAAAAAAAAAAAAAAAAAAAAAAAAATATATATATATATATATATATATATATATATATATATATATATATATATATATATATATATATATATATATATATATATATATATATATATATATATATATATTTAAAAAGTAAGTAAGTAACCTGGTTGCCTTAATTTTTTTTTATTTCAATGAGCTCAAAATGTTGAGTTAATACAATGAACATTTGAGAATCGACATCACCCTTTATTCAAATATTATTAAAAGATTTTGTAAGCATATTGCATAATTGTGTTTTATTTGTAATAATGCAGTGAAACAATAATATTTAGATTTTCTATTTATTAAACCAATTTCCTTCATTGTATTAACTCAAATTTTTAATTTCAATGAACTCAAAATTTTAAGGCAACCAGGTTACTTCCTTCTTTTAAAAAAGTTAAACCAACAATATTTTTTTTACAGTGCATTGGTAGCTACACTTTGGCGCTTCAAAAAGTTCATAAAGAGATTGTAAAACTAAACCATATGAATTTAACGGTTTAGTCCAAATTTTCTGAAGAGACACGGTCACTTTATATGAACAGATTAAATAAATTTTTATTCACATATAAACATTGATCGGTGAACATAAACAGAAGCTCAACCGAACCTGCTTGACACGTGAAAACAAACCTCATTGGTTCTTGCGGAAGTTCAAACATGCTGTGTAACATATAAGAATTAACCTCATTGGTTCGCACATGCCAAGCAAACATGTTTTTGTCACAAGACGATGACGAAGGTAAACAGGTTCAAATACGAAGTGATAATAATACAATAAAGACAGGAACAGACAGAAGGTTTAACAGTGGGTGTGTGAAACAGAGGCAAACATACACAACACGCAAACATCACCTGACAGAGACTGAAAACAGTGGAACTAAATACACAGAGATAACAAACTGATGAAAACAAACTGAAAGTCCATGAAAGTGAAACTAAAGATGAGTCCAGATAACTGTGACAGCTTGAGCTTCCATTTATCATAACTGATGTGTGCGTTGATGAATGTTTAAATAATAAAAGCCTAAATTAAATTTGCATAACACGATCATTACTCTTCAGAAAATGTGGACTAACCTACTCAATTCATACGGATTCATTTTACGATCTCGCTATGAACTTTTTGAAGCGTCAAAATGGTAGTTGCGTAGCTGTCAATAGAGGGACGGAAATCACTCAGATTTTATTAAAAATATTTTCATTTGTCTTTAACATTCAACTTTTTGTCAGAGTGCCTACACTTTTCTGTTATTTTGTGTAAAGTTTCTGTATGGCAAAAATGTATTTTAATTAGAGACTATTTAAAATATCTAAAAAGAAATACTGCTTTGTTGGTGCAATATTAAAGAAATAGCTCATATCATTTACTTGCCTCATGCCATTCCAAACCTGTATTTTTTTCCATCTGTGAAGAAAGAGATGGATACGGGATTAGAGGGTAGTGATTGTGAAAAGCACATCAAATATCCATAAACGTGGCACTTTTATGGCACCACTTTCATGGTGACACTCCACCCATTTAAATCTGGCACGCACGTGAGAACATCTTTAGCGTAAAACATGCTCTATGTCAGTGCGTTGACCAACCACTCTGTTGTCTGCTTACTTGTGTAAAGTATGTTTCTGGCCTTACCTTTTGAGTAACAGTGGGTTGATGAGCCCAACATTTAAGAGAGTCTTACTGTCAAATATAATAATTAAAAATGATATACTCCAAAAATATGACCAACTGTCGCATGAGTTTTGTGTTTGAGTTTGGGAACGCGCTGCAGACAAGTGTTTTAAGGCTTGTTTTTGTAAAGCTGATGGTTGGATAATACTGTGGTTTGTGTTTTGTGCAAAATTGTTTTTATAATAGACTCTAGTCGTCAGAGTTTATAAGGGTCACAGCTAATCTTTGCAGTGCAAGGTTTGACACCCTCTTTAACACCCTCAGTAACCTGAGCTGTAAATGGTCCCTGCAGTGGGACTGAAAGTGAGTTTACAAAGCCAAGGTCTAGAGTTCATGACACATATAAATAGCGTTCTTTGATTGCTGATATCATGTTATGGTAAAGGAGATGATATTTGGAACAGTGGGGTTTTTAACGCAAAGAAACTATAGGCTACACTATGTAACTTTTGGCTCTCTAGCGGTTCAAAACAAACCAAAACTGCATGCATTTTGTGGAAGAACATTGCTTTGGTTGTGCTTCGGCTCTGCGGGACTGTGCGGATTAATTTAACCCTTCACAATATTCAAATCTCTCAGTTCTTGGAATCTCCGAAAGTCAATCCAATATTGATTCTTGTTTTATTACAAGCTCTGTTACGTTCTCCTTATTCCAGCAGACTCTCCTCTGTTCAGTGTTTTTTTTTTTTTTTTAAAGTTGATTCTTTGGAGGTTCGAGATTTAGCATTGCCTGGTCCTACCAGACTCTCATACATTTCATTTGTAACGTACAGAGAGTCTGGCCACTCTCCATTGACAAGCGTTTACTTCCTTGAGGGCGGGTACTCTGTTGAAGTTTAAAACTATTGGATCTGCCCAGTGCCACTCTGGATCTGCCATAACCAATCGCTAACGTTTGGTCGTGACGTATATCATGCGCCGTTCGCCTTTTTCCATTTCACATGGAAATCCGTAAAAATAACTTTGCAGATTGTGCACGCCACCTCAGAGATAAAATCTTGTGCATTCGGATTGTGATTTATTCACGGTGGAGGGGAGAGTTTTGTGTTTGGGAGCACGCTGCTCACGTGGTCCATAACATACTGTAAATAAAATATCATATGCTTGGTATGATAAGAATAAATGCTGCTGTAAATAACGGCCCAATTCAAATGTTTACATGCTTTTCTTCCCTTTATTTTTTTTAACGTGATGAAATACATTGTTATAGAATATACTTGCCAGCATTTAAAGAATTACAAGTCTAGAAATGCATCCAAATGACAGCGAAGTGCGGCCGTACGATATAAACAGTGAATTTTGAAGTGATATATTCTTGAAAACTCAGAGATGAGGATTCAGACAGCAATTAAATGACCACACGACCTTGGTGTTTGTTTAAAACAGTAGGTAATTCGGCCGGGGAATTTTAGGCTGGTGGTGGGAGACGGACGGCAATAAAATCACTGACTAGCCCCTGTAAATGATGACAATGCCTTACGACCGCACGCAAAACAATTAACTTACCGGGGCTTCAGCCAACTCCTTCACCACTAACGGAGCGAGCTGGAAAATCAAACATTTCCCAGGACACAACATCATGGCCTCCAAAAAAAACTCAGCAAAGATTGTTCTTGCTCCGGCTTTAACTTCTGGATATTCGGTAGCAGTGCCACAACGGAATGAATCGCATCTTTCTCCGCCGCCATTACTGAACTACAACTCAAACTAACACACAACATCAACGTTATCGTTCTCAGCCACTCCCTCTGTTTGCTGATTGGACCGGTAAAAATTTGTTCGGAGAAAACCTAAGACTATACAGCAGTCCCAGACGGAGTACTGAAGGAAAATGAAAATTGAGCGGAAATACATAGGAGGGCGGAGCCAGGTTATATTTAGCATGCTCCATGTCAACAACCTATGCCACTCCCACACCATAGAAACGTCAAAGTAGCCAGAACAACTTTTCCCTATTTACAGATTTGAGACACGCACGGGCGAATGACGCACAGGGGCGCGTGGAGATGTTTTAGGTTGGATGTGCTGTTTTTTTTTCACCATTTTTGAATAAGAAACAATATCGAGTCTATAAAACACGTCAAAACACCACAAGCGTATCGGTGAGAACACTCGTTTAAACTCTAAACAGCATAAACCCCGGGACATTTGACTGCACATCTCATTTTTAACATTATTGATACTGCTTGCAATCGTAATGCAATGGACTGGTCTATGGGACATAAATGAACCCTTTAAATAAAAGGTGAACACACACACACAAAAATTAACACAAAAACCCTGCCTACCTTACACATCACCGAAGGTGGACTTGTGTCTAGGAGTAATGCGGACACATTTTTTCTGCACACACTGCAATGGTCCCAATATGACATCTCACTCTGCGCGTATGTTTTAAAAAACATAGTTCAACACATGGGCGTCGGAACCATTGTATGTGGGTGGGACAAGACCCTCCCGTTTTTTACCATCAATGATATTGGACCCACTCACTTTTATCGTCTCTAATTCAGCACATGTCTGTTTACCTACCCCTAAACGATAAACACTTATTATTAAACACGTTAGACGCTTTATTTTCAATTTTCTAATGTGTTCTTCATTTTTATTGAAAATAAATGCCTTTCCGATCTGATATGCAATGGGAAAAGGGAGTAGAGTGAGTTCAGCAAAAGGCGGATTTGAACCTCGGGTCAATTTGCGTCAAAACTAGATGCCTTGCATCTTATACCCCTACACTATTTCCACTCTCAATGA
Source organism: Romanogobio albipinnatus (assembly GCA_023566225.1). Lineage (NCBI taxonomy): Eukaryota > Metazoa > Chordata > Actinopteri > Cypriniformes > Gobionidae > Romanogobio > Romanogobio albipinnatus. The sequence goes on along the minus strand of CM042252.1, from coordinate 39,459,238 downwards.
TATGGTGAATTTCGTAATTTTGTCTTGCCCAACCAGACGTTTAGCAAACAAGGCGGTATATGTACTTAATGTAAATGCCATCTACTCCAGTAACATTTTTCTGAGAGAGGACCCACCCACATTTTTTTGCTTCCGACGCCCATGGTTCAACATATGAATAACACTTTTTTAATAGCCCACTCAAAGTGTTTATTAAAAATAAATTACTAAATGCTAAAAATGAATACATGTAAATGCCCCTGGTGATGTACAGTATGTCTGAAATTTCCTACAAAAACCATCCCATCAGGTCACTTATAATAGGCTTAATACCACAGTAAATCAGGGTAAGACAAAAACACGTTTTGGAAGCAGGATTGATGATTTAGTGACTTATTTAGTTCATTTTGAAGATTAAATAGATTAAAAAGTAACTTTTTATAGAAGAATCGTCTATTTGCATCAGTAATGCCACCTTTCTCAAATGTGTTGAGTCAAAATGAAAAACTTTTCTCAGAGTCATCCAATATAGGTCTAATATCACTCTGAAGGGGTTTATTTTGCAATTATGACCGGCTAACTTGTACATTATCCCACTAATTACTTAGCCAATAAACAAATAAATGACCATGTAATAGAGATGAAAAGATTGTATTATGTGAGAAACATAATATGACTGGGATGAAACTAGTACAGCTGTGAAGGAAGTTGTTTTAAGGGTCATTACACAAAATATTTGACTTCAGAATGCCACGATTGACCGATCATGTGAACCTAATCAGTGCCAACCACCCTGCGGAATCATCACGGCTATGCTGGAAAGTTAACCGTAAGTTAGACTGTTAACAAGCTGTAAATATTGACTGACAGTGCTAGGAAAATGGCATATGGTAGGGACGGATTAGCACAGGCGCTAAATTTACCCTTTCGTGTTGAGGGGGTTGGGATTGAGAAGGACGCTTGTGAAGATCTGAAATTTGTCTGCGAGTTGTTTTGCCTCGCTTGTGAAGAACCCTGTTTACTGCAGTGGCTCGAGAGGTCTTCCTTGTATCTTTTTTTATTGAAATAACAGATCGCAAAACTCCCGGTGTGCATTAAGGCCGTAGGGTACATCGGCAGCCAGGTGGATTAACCTGCGCCTGGGGAGTTGGAGGCAGTTTTCTGCCTCAGCTGCTGTCTCTTCTCAAAAGCACTCACCATCTCTCTCTGGGAGTGCTCTTCAGAGAGGGTGGCAGCTGGCTTGGCCATGTTTTTCAACATGCTGTGCCTGTGGGCACACATTTATGAGACAAATACACTCTCCGTCAAAAGGAATAACAATAGCATGGTGGAGTTAGCATAGTGAACTTCTTCACAAACGCAAGATTAATGAGCATTCCTGGTGCTCTTCCCAGATAACGTTGAGGCATTTGCTGTGTCATTTTTCTACTGTTTATTTTGCGAAGTGCCAGATCATCCTTAGATGTGGAAAGAAGCACACGTGGAGAGACAAAGCGCTAAGAATTTTGTCAATTGAAGTCATAAGCCACATCTTCAATCAATCAGCAGTACCTGACTTTAACCAGGATCAGCTGTTTTTATTGGATTATTTGCAGAGCATAATCAGATTTTTTGAGAAAACGCAGAACATCAGGACAAAATATGATGCATCAGCTGCTGTATTTGCAAAATGCACATGTGCACACTATTATCTAAAAGTGGTTTGGCAGTGAACTCTTAAATACTTTGAATTTGCAATGAATTGACAACTTCCAAGACTGTTTCTCCATTTGTCGTGCAAATTCAATACATTTATGCATAGTTTTACATGATTTGGTATTTGTTTTCAGCAAACATTTGGTACATCGCATTTGTTCTGTTGTTTCCCATTTAAATGAACTGTAAAATGTCATCAATTCAATCATGTTATGGAAGGAATTTTATCTGACTGCAGGCGTCCTTCTAGACTGACTCTTAATGGCTGTTGGTCAGTGGGGTCAAATTTTCAAAGACCCTGTTTTAGCTCAAGGCTTCCCCTGAAATCCCTTAGATACTGATTCATCAAAAATCCACTTGCAAAGCCCCCTCCCCCGTAGAGTCTATACTTGACGCAAATGTTGCTCTTTACCAGTAACTCCAACTGACCCACCTGTTATGTGCGTCTCTGCGAGGGCTCTTCTTTTATGAGTGGGACACATTGCATTATATTAGGAGTCTATTTAGGTCTGCATGTTTGGCAGGGAGCTGCAACTAGAGGCTTAAGACCCATACTTATAGGCAGAGATAGAAGCCTGTCTAGGGAGAGCTCATTCTCTTTCGTTCAGCTTCGTTTAGGTTGACAAAACAAGGCTGTTTGCCTCAGTGAAAAGGTACTGGCTGACACAAAGCCCTTTTTCTTTTCAAATGCTGCTGTCCTTAATAGAAAGCAGTAAAATGTTACAAGACTGCTTGCAAGATACTTGCCAAAAAAGTCTTTTTCTTTTTGGTTTTCAGGACATTTACACAACAGTACTAAAATGATTCATTTCCAGATGTAATGTCTGTGGCTTTTTGATGTCATCTCCATGTCTTTGGACTTTGGAAAATGTTTATTACACAGATGCTTTAAACAGTTGCCCTAATAACAATGTGAATATGTCTTCAATGCCAAGAGTGCTGAAAACTGTTTATTATCTGGCATGTGAAACAGTTGAATACTCTGCTTCGGGCTGATATCCACTCCCTTCTTACCTTGACTTACTGACTCACAATCATTCCTGTTCGCATCAATGTTTGAATACAAAAAGCTTTACAAGTAAAGCTGACATACACTAATAAATGACAGGAAAGACGGTAAATGGGTGAGGAATGTCAACTGTCTAGTATAGATTCATGAATACTTTCCAGTTCCTGGACAAGCAGTGTTGAAATACAGGCTGCTTGGCAGTCATTCTCTCTAATAGAACAAACAGGTGAAGCTTCCAATCAGGTAAGAGCAAGGTAAAGCAAACAGTGGTCCAAATATTGTTTTGGTCTTTCCCAAGACTCCAATATAAAGATGCTGTGCTGCAGTTACATGTATTCAAATATGAACAAGCAAATGGAGAGCTGTACTTCAAATATGAACTACACCCAGGACATGGACGAACCAACATTTTACACATTCTGCTTTGAGTTTTATGCAGATGGAAGAATTCCAGATTTTAAACAATGAAATGCATAAAAAAGTCCTTGGCACTGTCGTAGCCTTCTTATTTCTTAAATAGCAAAACCTTTGGATTTAAAGAATTACATGTCTAGTATGCAACATTTTGTTTTATTTTTTCCAGCCTCAATACCGAGCATGCATGTGTGGGGTGTTTGCTTATTTGCTTTGAATATTAAAGGGATATTTCACACACAATGAAAATTCTGTCATCATTTATTCCAAACCTGTATAGTAAATTTCTTTGTTCCGATGAACACAAAGGAAGATATTTTGAAGAAAGTTTGTAACCCAGGCAACAAAAAGAAATGTAAACAGATTTGGAACAACTTGAGGGTGAGTAAATAATGATAGAATTTTCATTTTTGGGTGAACTACCCCTTTAAATAAAGTAGTAAAATATAGTATTTGCAATTATATTCATTGATACAGACATGTTTGATGAAGGTTTGTTGGCAACAGTGTATTTCCAGGTGAAATATTGCTTGTCTTGGCACACTTTGCAGTCTTACACGACATGCTGAATTTCAGCAATGAGCTGTGAACTTTCACAAATCTTGATTTCAAAAACATATGGTTTCCAGCAGACTGATGGCGAGAAATGTCTAACACTCAGAATCTAACAGTACTTGCACTCCAATTTTCATCAAAAAACAAATACAATTTTACCCTCTCTGATTATAAAGGATCAGATAAAACTAACGTGTATCGGTTTGATCTGTCCCATCATCACGCTGGCCCGATGACTCTAATTACACCATGAGAAAAACGTCACGCTCTCAGATTTCTTTCATCAGTGCTGACACAGACCAGAGTGGACTGACATGGTTCATACCCTGTGGAAGTGACTTGAACGTGGTTATAGATTATTATTTTTTTAACTGTAGCTGTGTCACCTCCTCTAATGTCTTGTGCAAATAGTTGTTCCATAGTCTTTATCTTTTTCGGAGTGTCTATTTACCCCAAGTGCAAATAGCGTGCCTTGTTGGTAAGTACTATTCACATTAGCTCCGCCTAACAATGCCTGGTTGGGCCAAACAAGATGTGACATGTGTACACACAAAAAAAAACCTGTGTATTTCAATGTCTTCAGTGGTGTAGTCAGTAGCGCATAAGGCTTAAGAATCTAGGTTTGACGCGATCGACCCAGGTTCAAATTTGCCTTTTGCCGAGCTCGCTCTTCTCCCTTTTCCCATCGTATAGCACATTGGAAAGGCATTTACTTTCAATAAAAATTAAGAAAATGTTCTGAAAGTGGAAATAAAATGCCTAACGAAAATATGATATAATAATAAAAAACATGTATTGGGCAGGGTTAGGGATAGGTGTAGGGAATGCTTTTATTGTCCCATTACGGCAGCATCTATTTAATAATTTTAATAAATATAATCATTTACACTCTATGTTATTACTGCATCCTGTTAATGTACAACAATACTGAGGTGCAAATGGTATGTATCTGACAAAATAAAGTATAAATTGCATGTAATTACAATTTACACATATTGCAAAGAACTGCTACTTTTACATGGTGTAAATATAGCACTATTTTCACTTATTATGCTATTTCACTTCATCTACAGCTATTTATCGTTTCGTTTGTATAAACCGAGTACCGTTTCTTTTGCAAATGTTTACACTCATTAAACATTTACTATATTGTTTGATTTGTATTGGCGAGCAGCTGGAATATTTAAACTGTACCATCTTATGAGTTATACAGTATTTATAATTATTGGTGATACAGTTTAGTTGAATTGGGTTATTGAAATAATCATGAGCTTAGTTATATCATGCTTTAAATAATTATTCCAATACAAATGCTTCATAAAATACTTATAATTCTAAATGAGATGAGTTGCATTTCCCATGATGCTTTGCAGACCTTGATAACAATAAGGCTGTTCGTATCAAATGCTTGTCTTTTATGATCCCCTCGTGTTAATCCATATAGCCCATTTAAAATTCCAAAGCCGACACTTTGAAGTTGACCTCCTCGATCTTGGAGGTTTTGGAAGCTTGCATGCACAGGCCTGTTACCGAGTATCGTTTCTTTTGCAAACAGGTGCTACAAAGGCTGAACACAATAGGCAGCAGTTACTGGGCAAGAGAGAACACTTAACGGTTACCATGATTGTCATGTGCTTTGATATGTCATGTGTCACTGAGGACACACTGTAAAAACAACAGAACAGAAAGGAAAAGTACAATAAGACAAGTAGAAAATATGCTTTGAGTGTTTATTGTTGGTAGTTTTATTATATGGTTTCCTTATGGTCACCTTTGACATCAACCATAAACACATCTCCATGGTTTCATAGCACACGGTGCATATATTGGCAAAAGTTTTGGGACGTCTGCCTTTACATGCACATGCACTTGAATGACATCCCATTCTTAATCCATAGGGTTTAATATGGAGTTGGCCAACCTTTGCAGCTAACAACTATAACTCTTCTTGGAAGACGTTCCACAAGGTTTAGGAGTGCATTTATGGGAGTTCTTTTAGAAGCGCATTTGTGAGGTCAGGCACTGATGTTGGATGAGAAGGCCTGGCTCGCAGTCTCTGCTCTAACTCATCCCAAAGGTGTTCTATCGGGTCGAGGTCAGGACTCCGTGCAGGCCAGTCAAGTTCCTCCACACCAAATTCACTCATCCATGTCTTTATGGACCTTGCTTTGTGCACTGGTGAGCGGTCATGTTGGAACAGGAAGGGGCGATCCCCAAACTGTTGGGAACATGATATTGTCCAAAATGTCTTGGTATGCTGAAACCACTGGAACCAAGCCCAACCTCTGAAAAACAACTCCACACCATACTCCCCCCTCCACCAAACTTTACACTTGGCACAATGCAGTCAGGCTAGTACTGTTCTCCTGGCAATCGCCAAACCCAGACTCGTCCATCGGATTGCCAAACAGAGAAGCGTGATTCGTCACTCCAGAGAACACGTCTCCACTGCTCTAGAGTCCAGTGGTGGCATGCTTTACACCACTGCCTCCATGCTTTGCATTGCACTTGGTGGTGTAAGGCTTGGATGCAGCTGCTCGGCCATGGAAACCCATTCCATGAAGCTCTCAACACACTGTTCTTGAGCTAATCTGAAGGCCACAAAAAGTGTGGAGGTCTGTAGTTACTGACTCTGTAGAAAGTTGGCGACTTCTGTGCACTGTGCGCCTCAGCATGCACTGACACCACTCTGTGATTTTACGTGGCACACTTCGTGGCTGAGTTGCTGTTGTTCCCAATTGCTTCTACTTGACCATGGAATATTTAGTAGTGAGGACATTTTCATGAATAAACGGATGGCAACCTACCATGGTACCACGCTTGAATTCACTGAGCTTCTGAGAGTGACCCATTCTTTCACAAATGTTTGTCGAAGCAGTCTGCATGCCTAGGTGCTTGAATTTATACACCTGTGGCCATGGAAGTGATTGGAACACCTGAATTCAATGATTTGGAGGGGTGTCCCAATACTTTTAGCAATATAGTGTATATTCATGTGGACCATTACCTGATACTTTTCTGGTGCTTTTGCTTCTTTTTTAAACTTGACCGTTTCACTCCTTGTTTATTGTAATTGCATTGAAAACAGCATGCAAAATAGTTGGAGGTTGCAGTTTAGCTGATCTACCAAAAAGTGAACTATATAAAACAGTGTTCAAATGATATGATTTTCATTAAGCAACCCATGAAAGCCCATATTTTCCATGGGTAAAGCAAAATTCGCCTTCAAGAAATCTCTCTTCACAGTTTCATCTGGTTGGACTAAAACCAGAGGAACAGAAGAGGCCTATAATCCCGTTCCAGAACTCCCTGTTGGCATTATATCGATTGCCATAATATTCTGTGTTACATAACTGCTTGACATCCACCATTTTAATGTGGTAATATTTCTCTCTACATCTCTATACTGTGTGAAATGCCTTTCCCCCCATACGTTAAGCCCAGTTAACTTCTTCTGTAGTGTTGCATAATAGTAGCTTGGATCATACCAGTTTTCCCTTTCCAAAAATCTCTTTAACCTCTTATCTGTCACCCCCCTTTTTGAGAATACACATGAAAATGCACTATCCAAACTTAAAGGGCTGTATTTCAAGAATGCTTTGGAATATAGACCTAAGTTTGGTCTTGTTTTAAAGCAGACACTCAGCAGATTATTGCTGAAGAGAAATATGAAAAAATGATGGAAGTTTAAATTTACTGTAAATTAAAAATACTGTACTAAATATTTTTTTATTTTATATAAAATATATATTTTACAAACATTTTTTAATCTAAAATTACTATAAAATCAAAGCCATATGTCAAACCAAGTTGTGTTCCAAATTTGAAATTGATATTACAAAAATGCAAGTTCCCATGAGATTTTGTTTAAGCGCTATATTTTGATGCATTTTCCTGTAAATGTATGTCCAAATGTCACTTCCATCACAAAACGGTCACCAAATATGGAACCTTGAGACTCAGACCTTTCCGACGATATGTGTTTTGTCAAGATTAGAAAAGATTTTGATTATAAAGTAGTTCAAATAAATGTTGTGATATGAAACATGACACCGCCCACTAGGGGAGGAGCCCGCTAGAATAATTTAAAGTACCATTTCCATGGTAACGCAACGTCCAATTTCAAAACGGTTTTCACAGGATGAATTTTGAGCTCGTAAGCTTTCGAATGATACCTAATTTAATTAAAATATATTATACGAAAAAAGGCGATCAAAAAAAAGAGAATCTAGGTTTCTAGAGAATCACCGCCAGCGGGACTGTGACAGTTAAGAGGTTAAAGAAGTCTTCTCCAAAGAAAGACAAAAGACACCTCTGAGACCGAGAATAACAGTAAATCTTGTCAGATGCATGAAAAACTGTTCCAGTTTGTCCCTAGCATGCATATTTATTCTGCATTGATATCCTGATTGATATCATACAGTTTCTCTCAAGCAATTTCTCAATATAAATGTAGACACGCAAACATTTAATTATTCATCAAAACCACAAACCAATCAAAGTTGATGTGCACTGAAACTGATACTTCCACAGACACAGACCCATTTTGTGCATTTGTGACTGAAGACGCATAACAAAAAAACAATGGGACCTTGTGTATTTCTGTGTTGGCTATCACACCAACCTGATGTAACAGTTAACAGATGGTCAGAAATGCTATAAAAGCCACAATCTTGAAAACACTGGCGAAGGAAGACTGTAACAAATCAAAATGTGCTGGGAAAACAAAGCTGGCGCAAAAGCTCTCTTCCTCCCAAAATGCTTTGTCCATTGAGGTGTTGTAAAATATCTCCGCTGATCATTGTTAAGGACAGTGTTGAATCAAACAGATTTAATAGTTATCATATGTCTCAGACAGCTGAACTACATTCTGAGTGGAAAAAAAGGAAGGGAAATCAATTGGTTTTGACCTCTGCTGAGTCACAGGCAAATCCGTTCAGGTTTTAAAAACATATTAGGCTAGTTAAACAAATACGTTTGGTCCTTAGGCTCAAAGATTCAGTAAAAACTCAAAGTAAGTCTCCATTTGCGCTGTCACCACAACTGTCAAAACCACATGGACATTCATGAACTTAGTCAAACACTATCTGTTTGCATAATAAGAAGCATTTGCATAATGTGATAATGTACAGTCATCTGTTTATATATACAAAGTAGGTGTCAGTGAGAGAGTATTCTCCATCCCATCTTAAATAAAGAGAGCTAATGTGCTTCATATGTTCAGTTCACACACACCCAGCACATTCCCTTGGGAGGCTAAAGAGGTTTGAAAATGAGGAGAAAACTGGGCTAAGCACAAGTCAAATTAATATTAAGATTTATAAGACATTGGACACTGGTAAATTCAGCCCATTTAAAGAATTATGCATACTTTTTTCCTTTTTTTTACACATTCAGCATATGTATTCAGTGAAGGCAATATTTATTAACATACCGTAGTCTATTTGAAAGCTACTGCACACACTGGTTTAACTTTGGTCTGGCTGTTGATGCATGTCAGCTGTATGGATGGGTTTGGCAGACTTTCACTTTCCATTTGAAGAAAAAAAAAGAGAATTTGCAAGAACAAATTCGCTGCTTTTGTTAAGGCTGATAATGTTTTTCAAGTTTAAGTCTTGAATCAATTCCTACTATATATTCTTTACATATGTTCAGCACAAGACAGACACAATTGATCCTAATGATATTCATGTTTCATTTTTTGGGTTCATCATGGTGAAACATAAAATAGATTTGGTCATCTCCTCCAAACCACTGAATATTGAACCCATTGGTATAATGCTGCTGTCAAAAAATATCACAATTTGTGCATCCATTGCTTTGAGTAGTCCATTCAGTATATCACGAACAAACAAATAACACTCTTTTTTTGTACTTTTCTCGTTTGATTGAATGTCATCATCTGTTGAAAATTAAGGACCACACATCATGATTTGATTTGATTTACTCCTCCAAACACACATGGCTAAATATTTCCTTTGCAAAAGTAAACGTAGGAGTAGGGAGGATTAGGCAAAACCCTTGGGCTTCACATAATGTTTATTTTTCTGAATTTACAGGTCTAGTGTCAAGGTGAATGACACCAAGAAAGTTAATAATAAGAATAAATAATGCACATGCATTGTTTTTTTAGCTGTTCAGTCATGACATCAATTCATCATGACTTCTCTCCTATTTAGGTGGGAGGGAATGTATAAACGGTAAGTAATTGGATTAATATTATGCTATAATTTTAGGTCAAATGTTTAGAAATGGCAGGTCAACACACAAGCTAAGGCCGACATTGACATGAGGCGAGATTATCTATAGTCAAATAATCGCTGCACCACTCTTTCATAAAACCAAAAGATTTTCATTTGATCTTGTTACAGATTTTTGTTTTTGCATTGCATTTCAAGCACCCAAGTAAAATGTGCGTAACACTATTTTACTTTGAACTGCAGTACCCATTTCACCAATAAATGTCAATCCTACATACCACACCATTCATTTAGGTAATTATATTTCAACAAGCATTTTTTTCTGATGATTTTGAAATACACAGCAATTCTTCATTGTCAAAATTTCTACATTAAAATGATGACATTCTCTGTCAAATATCTGGGTTTTTTTTAACTTCACACCATGCCTGTGGTTAACCAGTGTCGTGCAGTGGTGTTCTGAAATGAGGAGGCAAAGTCCTCACAGTTTTTGTCTTGTTTTTTATAAATCAAATGTAATTTCACGTCCCAGTTACACTTAATGTTGTCACATTTTCCTGGTTCAATAACTATTCAATCGAAAAAGAGAAATGTATTCATTAACTAGTATTTTTTTTATTAAAAAGTATAAATCTAATCAAGCATTTTTACATTTATTCCAAAATAATAACAAAAGGCAGTGACAATTGAAACAATGTATTTTATTTGTGAACTGATGTTCAGCTGTTCTTTTTAATAGTCAGTGTATTTTCATCAATCATCAAGCTCGGTAAACACTGGGCACAGACATGAAGACGTAGACTATACCTTTAATTTCACCAAGGTGATTGCTCACTTAAAGGAACACTCCACTTTTTTTGAAAATAGCAGTCCCTCCAGAAAAATGCGGCTTTTTTTTGTGATTGTTGCGGGCAAAAATCCTTGATTATGCGGCATGTTTTCTTAAAAAATGCGAAGAAAAATGCGGGATATTTATGCAATTTTATGCGATGAAATTGCGGGAACTTGCAAAAACTGCGGTTTGATGAAAAAGAGAAAAAAAGCACTACATCACAGAAAGTGCTGGAGTATTTAAGTTCTCATCTTGTTTTATTGAAGACCTTAATAATGGCTCAAATTGACAAAACATTGAGTCAAACAAGTTCTGTAGCTTTACAAAAGGAATATGCTACAACTTCTGAAGAAATGAATAAATAACTTCCTGTTTTACAGACATTTGAGTGCTTCCAATGCACAATGTGCAATCTCTTAAAGGGTTAGTTCATCCAAAAATTTAAATTCTGTCATGAATGACGTCCCCTCATGTTGTTGGACACAAATGAAGATATTTTAGTGTAAATCCGATGGCTCAGAAAGGCCTCCATTGGCACAATGTACACTCTCAAGACCCATAAAAGGTACTAAAGATGTCGTTACAAAATCCATCTAGTGGTTCTACAATAACTTTATGAAGCAACGATAATAGTTATTGTGTGCAAAAAAAACTAAATAACGACTTATATAGTGATGACCGATTTCAAAACACAGCATCATGATGCTATGAATCAGTGAGTCGATTCTTGATTCGGATCGCGGGTCAAACTCCTGAAATACGTGACTTTGGCGATCCGAACCGCTGAATCCACTCATTGATTCATAACGCTTCAAACTGCTGAATCGACTCATTTATTTAAACACTTCAAACCGCTGAATCCACTCATTGATTCATAACGCTTCAAACCGCTGAATCCACTCATTGATTCATAACGCTTCAAACCGCTGAATCGACTCAATGATTTAAACGCTTCAAACCGCTGAATCCACTCATTGATTCATAACGCTTCAAACCGCTGAATCCACTCATTGATTCATAACGCTTCAAACCGCTGAATCGACTCAATGATTTAAACGCTTCAAACCGCTGAATCGACTCATTGATTTAAACGCTTCAAACCGCTGAATCCACTCATTGATTCATAACGCTTCAAACCGCTGAATCCACTCATTGATTCATAACGCTTCAAACCGCTGAATCGACTCAATGATTTAAACGCTTCAAACCGCTGAATCGACTCAATGATTTAAACGCTTCAAACCGCTGAATCCACTCATTGATTCATAACGCTTCAAACCGCTGAATCCACTCATTGATTCATAACGCTTCAAACCGCTGAATCGACTCAATGATTTAAACGCTTCAAACCGCTGAATCCACTCATTGATTCATAACGCTTCAAACCGCTGAATCCACTCATTGATTCATAACGCTTCAAACTGCTGAATCGACTCATTTATTTAAACACTTCAAACCGCTGAATCCACTCATTGATTCATAACGCTTCAAACCGCTGAATCCACTCATTGATTCATAACGCTTCAAACCGCTGAATCGACTCAATGATTTAAACGCTTCAAACCGCTGAATCGACTCATTGATTTAAACGCTTCAAACCGCTGAATCCACTCATTGATTCATAACGCTTCAAACCGCTGAATCCAATCATTGATTCATAACGCTTCAAACCGCTGAATCGACTCAATGATTTAAACGCTTCAAACCGCTGAATCGACTCAATGATTTAAACGCTTCAAACCACTGAATCCACTCATTGATTCATAACGCTTCAAACCGCTGAATCCACTCATTGATTCATAACGCTTCAAACCGCTGAATCGACTCATTTATTTAAACACTTCAAACCGCTGAATCGACTCATTTATTTAAACACTTCAAACCGCTGAATCCACTCATTGATTCATAACGCTTCAAACCGCTGAATCCACTCATTGATTCATAACGCTTCAAACCGCTGAATCGACTCAATGATTTAAACGCTTCAAACCGCTGAATCCACTCATTGATTCATAACGCTTCAAACCGCTGAATCCACTCATTGATTCATAACGCTTCAAACTGCTGAATCGACTCATTTATTTAAACACTTCAAACCGCTGAATCCACTCATTGATTCATAACGCTTCAAACCGCTGAATCCACTCATTGATTCATAACGCTTCAAACCGCTGAATCGACTCAATGATTTAAACGCTTCAAACCGCTGAATCCACTCATTGATTCATAACGCTTCAAACCGCTGAATCCACTCATTGATTCATAACGCTTCAAACCGCTGAATCGACTCAATGATTTAAACGCTTCAAACCGCTGAATCGACTCATTGATTTAAACGCTTCAAACCGCTGAATCCACTCATTGATTCATAACGCTTCAAACCGCTGAATCCACTCATTGATTCATAACGCTTCAAACCGCTGAATCGACTCAATGATTTAAACGCTTCAAACCGCTGAATCGACTCAATGATTTAAACGCTTCAAACCGCTGAATCCACTCATTGATTCATAACGCTTCAAACCGCTGAATCCACTCATTGATTCATAACGCTTCAAACCGCTGAATCGACTCAATGATTTAAACGCTTCAAACCGCTGAATCCACTCATTGATTCATAACGCTTCAAACCGCTGAATCCACTCATTGATTCATAACGCTTCAAACCGCTGAATCGACTCAATGATTTAAACGCTTCAAACCGCTGAATCGACTCATTGATTTAAACGCTTCAAACCGCTGAATCCACTCATTGATTCATAACGCTTCAAACCGCTGAATCCAATCATTGATTCATAACGCTTCAAACCGCTGAATCGACTCAATGATTTAAACGCTTCAAACCGCTGAATCGACTCAATGATTTAAACGCTTCAAACCACTGAATCCACTCATTGATTCATAACGCTTCAAACCGCTGAATCCACTCATTGATTCATAACGCTTCAAACCGCTGAATCGACTCAATGATTTAAACGCTTCAAACCGCTGAATCCACTCATTGATTCATAACGCTTCAAACCGCTGAATCCACTCATTGATTCATAACGCTTCAAACCGCTGAATCGACTCAATGATTTAAACGCTTCAAACCGCTGAATCCACTCATTGATTCATAACGCTTCAAACCGCTGAATCCACTCATTGATTCATAACGCTTCAAACCGCTGAATCGACTCAATGATTTAAACGCTTCAAACCGCTGAATCGACTCATTGATTTAAACGCTTCAAACCGCTGAATCCACTCATTGATTCATAACGCTTCAAACCGCTGAATCCACTCATTGATTCATAACGCTTCAAACCGCTGAATCGACTCAATGATTTAAACGCTTCAAACCGCTGAATCGACTCAATGATTTAAACGCTTCAAACCGCTGAATCCACTCATTGATTCATAACGCTTCAAACCGCTGAATCCACTCATTGATTCATAACGCTTCAAACCGCTGAATCGACTCAATGATTTAAACGCTTCAAACCGCTGAATCCACTCATTGATTCATAACGCTTCAAACCGCTGAATCCACTCATTGATTCATAACGCTTCAAACCGCTGAATCGACTCAATGATTTAAACGCTTCAAACCGCTGAATCGACTCATTGATTTAAACGCTTCAAACCGCTGAATCCACTCATTGATTCATAACGCTTCAAACCGCTGAATCCAATCATTGATTCATAACGCTTCAAACCGCTGAATCGACTCAATGATTTAAACGCTTCAAACCGCTGAATCGACTCAATGATTTAAACGCTTCAAACCACTGAATCCACTCATTGATTCATAACGCTTCAAACCGCTGAATCCACTCATTGATTCATAACGCTTCAAACCGCTGAATCGACTCATTGATTTAAACGCTTCAAACCGCTGAATCCACTCATTGATTCATAACGCTTCAAACCGCTGAATCCACTCATTGATTCATAACGCTTCAAACCGCTGAATCGACTCAATGATTTAAACGCTTCAAACCGCTGAATCGACTCATTGATTTAAACGCTTCAAACCGCTGAATCCACTCATTGATTCATAACGCTTCAAACCGCTGAATCCAATCATTGATTCATAACGCTTCAAACCGCTGAATCGACTCATTTATTTAAACACTTCAAACCGCTGAATCGACTCATTTATTTAAACACTTCAAACCGCTGAATCCACTCATTGATTCATAACGCTTCAAACCGCTGAATCCACTCATTGATTCATAACGCTTCAAACCGCTGAATCGACTCATTGATTTAAACGCTTCAAACCGCTGAATCCACTCATTGATTCATAACGCTTCAAACCGCTGAATCGACTCATTGATTTAAACGCTTCAAACCGCTGAATCCACTAATTGATTCATAACGCTTCAAAGCGTCATGATGCTGTGTTTTGAAATCGGTCATCACACCGGGAAACTGCTTTGCGCGTCTTTTGCTGTTATTTTTGTTGGCAAATGGGAGTTTGCGCTTCATCATGGTTTCACCGATATCCATGTTTCTCCACGGGGGTTTGCAGCTTTTCGATGACTTTCACGTCAGGTAATTACGTCACTTCAAAGCGTTCCCATGGCAATAGGGGGAAATGGCTGCTCTTGTGTGAAGTAAACAAACATTTGTCAACTTTCTGCTAATATATATGACTTTTTTTGCAATGAAAATGCGGGGATTATGAAATCATGCTAGCCCCGCATATTTTGCACGCGGAAATAGGCAATTTATGCGGCGAAAGTGCGGCATATTTGAAAAAATGCGGCCCCCGCATGAATATGCGGACTTTGGCTGATTATGCGTTAAATCACGCGATCGTATAATCGCGTTTTTCTTGAGGGACTGAAATAGGCTCATTTTCCAACTCCACTATTTTAGTTTTGATATTGTTCCTTTTTAAAAACTTGACTCTTCTGTAGTTACATTGTGTACTAAGACCGACGGAAAATGAAAAGATGTGATTTGATATAACAATGATACGCAGCGTCTGAAAATAGTCCCCAGCGCGCTCTCTGTGCAGTCACGCTGGTTATGTTGACGGAAGTTAGCTTATTTTCAGGTGCTGCGTTATTTCATTTTCCATCAGTCTTAGTACACGGTGTAACTACAGAAGAGTCAAGTTTTAAATAGGAAAAATATAGAAATTCATCTAGAAAGTCATTTTTTGGAGCGAGATGCTAACGGTCTAATCAGATTCAATGATCTATGCTAAGCTATGCTAAAAGTGCTGCCGCCAGATCCAGAGATCGGCTGAATGGATTCGAAAATGGTAAAACTCAAGGGAGTTCGAAAATTAGCCTATTTTCAAAAAAAGTGGAGTGTTCCTTTAAAAAACCCAGTCATCATGATTTCAGGCCATTTAAAGTTTGATTTTGACGTAACATAAAGTGGTGATATCTAATTGGCTGAGTTGTTTACTTACTTTTAAATGAGTCTTCCCATTAATGTCATAATTTTGTTCATTCATCGATTCGCAAAACAGGAGACAGGATTTATCACACAAACCAATCATAACCAATCCAAAACTAATCATATCCTCCTCTCACATGACTTCCCCCCCATTCATTCTCCATTATCCCCCATCAAACCCATGCTTTAAGAGAAACCATGAGCAAATTCATAAGTCAACACCATTGCTGAGCATTTTCTCCTTAAAACTGCAGTGAACCAAAGACAGTCTCAAAAAAGCTGTTTGAAATCGCTGGTGTTTCTGACTACCTTGTAACAAATCACGTCAACATCCAGGTGGGCTTTATCATTAACTATTCTCTGAAGCTGTGGACGAGAGAGAAGCCCGGTTATCCCGGTATATTTTTCCGTTGAAAAATGGGGTACATTTAGCAATATAGCAAGATAATTATGTATATGATGTATGTTACGATGTTGTGATGGCCTTGCTTTTCTCCACTGACGTTCTAAGTTGGTCAAAGCATTTCTGAGGATACTGATAGAGGCAGCTGTCTGTCTCTGAGATGATGAGCAGGAACAGGGGCTGAATCCGAAATCGCCTGTGTGTGTGTTTTAAATAATGCTAACAATAACAAAAAGATCTTACTGCGTACATAATCTCAAAAAGAGCGCCTGTTCCTTTAACTCATTCATGGGCGTGGTTAGCTGTCAGCTCTAATTTGATTGACAGGAGAATGCAGGAGCGAAATTTGACACGCGCACAGCCTGTAGTATCCACGCTGCTTCACACACACACACACACACACACACACACACACACACACACACACACAGACTGTGACCGAGCACATAAAGCTGCTTTACATCATTTGACTTGAATAGTTCACCGCATTCACGTGTGACGGTAGCCTACAGTTTGGTTACGACTTAAAATGACACGTTTGCATTTGGAATTAAAATATAATCATAACGTTTGTTTGTAACTTACGAGTAAGAACGTTTTAAATGCGGATACTTCACATGACGCGAACTGGATATTGCCGTTTTTGTTGTCAGGATAATTTAAAAAGTGACTTACTGTACGCATAACGATTCTTTCCCCTAAAACGGGAGGAAACCATTTCACTGACCTGTAACATTCTGGACTAAATCGAATTCTAGGTAAGTGTTTTTAAATAATATATAATGAATATATAACTATAACTTGAATAGAATAGAAACTTGGGCGACAAAATTGACCCTGGTAACATGTTTGAGACAGTGTCTGTCATATTGTTTAATTCATGTTTTATGACAGTGGTTGTTGATGCCAAGCTACCACAGTTTTATTGTTGTAAAAATGACTAGTGAACTGTAAAATATTTTCATGGTAATTTTTTTAAATAATAGTTTTGTATCCTATTGAAATATAGGCTAAAGCTTTTATTGTTTATTAATAAACAGAAAAACTATGCATGATATAAGAATTTAAAGAAATGCTTATAATAAAAACAAAAGTTCCACACAGTATGTTCTAAATATTTACAGAATACAAATTGAGACCATCAGTTTACAATCAGCTTTAGTTATTGAGTATTTCATCTCTGGTGTTAATGGTTGTGATCCATTTGCCTTCTTTTTTTCTGCATGAATTATTTAACTGTTAACTGTGTTTGTACCATACATGCTAATTGTTTCGAGTGTTTGACAGTTTATGTGCAAGATCCATAATTTGGCAAAGTTTTCAAGGGGAAATGGGTTTGTTTTAAATGAATGATGAATGAGCGATTGATTGATGTGTGACAAATCATTTTGTCTGTCAGATTTTATATTTTAGTGCCATACCATGTGTTACACATTTCTTTGACTAATCTCAAATCTATTCAGCCACAACTTGTGCTTGGGTTTGTACATTGTGTAAGACTATCCAGTTACAATTGGCTGCATGAAGCTTTCTCTTGGAACAATAACAGGCCAACCTTTTGCCTTTTCAGAAGCTCACTCCATTTCATTTGGGAAGTTTGGTCAGGTTTGTCAAACATACTACAGGAAGATCTGTGTTATCATTAGACCTAGTTCTAGATATTTCAAATCATTCTCATAAGACTAAAATAGAGAAGACCTTCAACTGATGAGTTCCCTTGAGAAATCAACAGATGCAGCGATGACAGCAAGATGAGACACAAGTCATCACAAAATGAGAGAGTATTAAAGGCTCAGCATTAATGAAAAACTAAAAAAAAAGTTTCCTCTATATACATATACATATACACATCACATACCCTCATATCTTCTTTGAATGAAATGAAAAGTTTAGCAGAATGTTCACGCTGCTCTTTTCTGTTCAGTACATGACTTTTCACAACCAAAAGTCATTCCCGACGCAAAGTTATCGTTTGACTTCAGAGTACTCAAATTGTTTTAACTACCGTTATGATACTTTTATGGTGCTTTTTGACATTTTTGGAGCTTGACGGCTTCTAGGTTTCTTTCTTTGAATGGAAAACAGTGTGAACATTTTGTTACTCACCCACAGAAGAAAGAAAATCACGTAGACGTTGTGACTAAATGATGACAGGATTTTCATTTTTGGAGCAACTATCCCTTTGAGAAGCTGCAACTTATTGCAAGCTAAAAGTATAGAGCCTCTCAAGTCCGTATGATGTCATGCAACTGACCCGTATTTCATTTATTAATAGAGTTGCTGAAGAGATTGATTCGAAACTCCACAATCAATCAAATGTTTACCTCAGAAGCTGTAGGCTCCAAAAGTCATGCATCTGTAAACTTCGAAAGAGGTTTTCCACATATATGGAGTCTTTGGAAGAATGTGGCATTTGCTGTGGCTATTGATAAGCGTCTCTTTTGCTTCATTGGCTAATGGAGATAACAAATGGGATTTTGGTGCTGCTGTTGTCGCATCTGTGGTCTCACTGATAGAGCGGCTGATTGAGTGTTGCGGTCGTGTCGGGTTGCCACATTGTTTAAATAAACCTTTCCCCCTTAATCGAACAGGTGAGAAGGTCCAGATGCAGCTGTCACTGATGTGTGCGCATGTATTGTAATGACAGCACAAGGGTATGGCCACCAGAGATGTTTGACACAAACATTTTTAGCTATCAAATCCTTTTGATTAGGCCGGACCACACTCGACTCCCAGATAGCCAACTAGACTCGTAGATATATTGATCCTCTCAGGAAAATTGAGGATCAGCTAAATGAGGATTACAAAACAGCTGCTCTATGATACTATGCTTTAAAGTGAATCCCACAAACTTTCTTAACCCCTGCGAAGATGCCTTCATTCTCATAAATGTGTCATGATCAGACTCCTCCAGCCTTATGAGTCAATTAGATAGACCCCATTTGCAGAAGGGTAGTATGTTTACAGATGAAAGTGTCAGGTGGCATGTTATTTTCCTGTGATCTCTATTTTAAGCATCTGAAACTAATTTTGCTAATCTCTAAAGACAGGTGCTGAGAATTAGAAACTGTTGCTGTTGGGTTGTTCAGCACCAAATGTATTAGTTGGCATGCTACACTACCTTTCAAAAGTTTTGATTCATGTTTTTAAAAGAAGTCTCTTATGCTCACCAAGGCTGCATTTATTTGACCAAGAATACAGTTCAAAGCAGTAATATTGTGAAATATTATTACAATTTTAAATAATTGTTTCATTTTTTAATATATTTTAAAATGGAATGTATTATTATATATCAGTAGCCATTACTCCAATTTTCAGTGTCACATCAAGAAACATTTATATTTATTATCAATGTAAAATAAAAAATACATTAATTTAAATTGATTAAAAAAAATGCAGTATAAAGACCTTTTATAATATTTGTATTTCAAACAAATGTTGTTCTTTTGAACTTTCTATTCATCCAAAAATCCTGAAAAAAATTATCACATTTTCACAAAAACATTAAGCAGCAAAACCCGTTTACAACATTGATAATAATAAGAAACATTATTAATAATTAATAAAAAAATTAGCACCATATCAGCATATTAGAATGACTTCTGATGACTGAAGTAATGACGCTGAAAATTCAACTTTGCTATATCACATTTACATTTGAAAACTGTTATTTTAAATTGTAATAATATTCCACAACATTACTGTTGTACTGTATTTTTGATCAAATAAATGCAGCCTTTGGATGAATATAAGAGACTTTCAAAAACATACAAAAAACGTATTTATCAGTAGTCAACCTTTTGACTAGAATGTAGTTTATATTTATATTTATGCATTTGGCAGACGCTTTTATCCAAAGAAAAAACAATCCCCCTGGAGCAACATGGAGTAAAGTGCCTTGCTCAAGGACACACTGGTGGTGACCGCTGGGATCGAACCAACAACCTTATGCGTATCAGGTCCATGGTTTAACCCACTGGACCACCATCTCACATTATGAATAATTATATGAATATATGAATAATTTTGACATTCATTTAATGGTTAAACTTTGGAGTATGTTCCCATAGTTCTTCAATATACAACAGAAATAAAGTAGCCTAGTTTAGAAACTTTGCACAGTAAGCCAAATATCTGGATGTCTGGAGGCTGCAGGAAATTATGGACTGCTGGCCAAAACCAACAAGCACTCAAAAGGAATACAAAAAAGAGGCTTTAGGTTAATTTCTGTGTTTGCAGCAGCACATATCTACTCAGACTAGATGCTATACACAAAGATACCACACTGAATTGTAGCTTAAGCATTCAGTCTGCAATTTCCTGTGTGCAAAGCTACTTCTGATGAGCCTCAAAAAGGAAAAGCTCAGACAACTTTCCGGGAGTGCCGGGCTGAACTAGGTTAACAGGAAAAATACCAGTAAATCTTGGTGCAGAGGATGTCTAGGATGTCATGCAACACAAAAAATGGCCATTCACACAAAGAACGATAACTATAACTATAAAGTTTTAAAAAATCACTCTAACTCTAAGAGAATTGTGCAATCCACGCCGCAACTTTAACAACAAAAAGAAAACAACATTGTTGGAATCACTTTCATAGTGAATTTTTTCCAGCTGATGAACAATAAAAACGTTGAAAGCCAATCAGAGTCCAGCTGGCTTTAAAGCGCTTGAGCAGTTAAAGCGGCAGATGATGTAAGTTTATCCTTCACTTAGAGTATACAGAATGTTATCGTCCTTTGTCGTGGATGCTAATATACACCGATCAGGCATAACATTACCATTGACCACTAACAGGTGAAGTGAATAACACTGTTTATCTCTTCATCACGACACTTGTTACTGGGTGGGATATATTAGGCAGCAAGTGAACATTTTGTCCTCAAAGTTGATGAGTTAGAAGCAGGAAAAATGGGAAAGCGTAAGGATTTGAGCGAGTTTGACAAGGGCCAAATTGTGATGGCTAGACGACTGGGACAGAGCATCTCCAAAACTGCAGCTCTTGTGGGGTGTTCCCGGTCTGCAGTGGTCAGTATCTATCAAAAGTGGTCCAGGGAAGGAACAGTGGTGAACAGGCGGTGAACTTTTGCACAGCAGGCCCATGTGGTCCGATCAAACAGATGAGCTACTGTAGCTCAAATTGCTCAAGAAGTTAATGCTGGTTCTGATAGAAAGGTGTCATTATATATACACACACACACACACACACACACACACACACACACACACACACACACACACACACACACACACACACACACACACACTGCATTGCAGTTTGTTGCATATGGGGCTGCATAGCCGCAGGCCAGTCAGGGTGCCCAACAGTGGTAATGAGCATCAGAACTGGACCATGGAGCTTCTGTCACATGACACAGTAAAAGAATAGTTTATGGTGTCATAGTTATGAGTGCAAAGTTGGCAAATAAATTGAATCTATGTTTAGTTACTTTAATTAATAGTATTACCTTTATAACATGCTTACAGTTCCTCCTTTTATTGTTGTTTGTGTTCCGACACAGATCTGTTGTAATGTGCATTTGTGCATCCATGATTAGGGTCATGACAGGTATGATGACAAGCAGTCAAGGTCCAGCTTATAATATAGATATTTGCAGCCACCACAGTCAACTCAAAAGCTCTCACTTTATCTCTGGTGCAAGTCTATTTTGAGCCACAGTGTTGTCTCTCTTTGATCACCAGTGTTCCCTATGGTAAAAAACCCAAGTGTGAGTCCAGCTAACCAGTTGGGGGCATTCGTGGAGGGTAAAGACGACGGACAATAGACAGAATCACCTTTCAACACCTCTTTAAATACATTGGGGGTAACATTAAAGAGCCAGTAAATCACTCTCGCCTTCATGCTAATGTGGCATCACTTTACGTCTGTCCTGCCAAACCTGTCGTGTTTCCTCACATTTGTCCACATCAGTAGACTCAACACATACGGTGTGTATTTCAATTTCTTGGGTTTGAAGAATGTCAGATTAATTCAAACTGAAGTGTATATTTTTTCATTGTTGAAATGCTTTCTCCTATCTCATTAGATTGATTAGTCATTGTTTTCCCAATTCCTTTTGATACAGAAATTACACACTGTAGCTTTAAAGATTACATAAATTTTTTAACGCTCTAGCGTTAAAACGTTTTAGCACTCTAACATACTTGATTCTTATTGGTCAATTGCGATATTCAGCACTCTGATACTTCCTAATAGAGTGCAGCAGTGCCCATACACTTTTTCCGAAGCCTTGGTTTTGGAAGTGTTTTTCCATATGGATTTTTAAAAAGCCTTTGTTTAGAAGTAATAAGCCATGAATCAAACCAACTACGTGGTAAATCACAACATTACAAACATTGATTTGAAACAAAAAAGTATTTGAAAAGCATAAAAGACAAAAGGTACAAGACTTCAAGTCGGCATACAACAATATTATATAGCAACTTCCGTTTTATCTTATTGCTATCTATACCTTACGAAAAATATGTTTATTTAAGTGTGCTATTAGTATATTTATTTAAACTAAAAATAAGAAAGTCTACTTAAATATACTTAAAAGTGCACTTAAGTATACTGTAAGCCTACTTGACTTGGAATATATTTGGATAATATATTTGACTTAGAATATATTTGGACTATCCATGAACTCAATATTTTGATTGAGAAGATATACTTAAATGTATAATTAGATATTCTAAGTATACTTGGCTTGTAGTTTAGTTGAATCTTTTCATTGAGAAGCCCATTAAATACTAGTTTTACATAGCCTACAGTCTTATAAATGTACATTGTTTGAAAATATTGATTTATAAAGAAAACAGATATGTTCCTAATACTGATTGTGTTTAATACCTAATACTGAATCTGAGTTGTGTTTTTTGTGTATAGGCTAGTCCACTGGTAGTGCCCATATGTGCACAACGTAAATGTAAAACAACACAATAAGCTTCCATAATAGCCTTCCTGCAGTTTAAAACTACTAAACTACTAGTAGTTTACTAAGAGAGTATACTTCAATGTGTACTTTCATAAACTAAAAAAAAATTACTTCAAGTATTAAAATGGTAAACTACAAGTTCACTTGTAGTACAGATGCAGTATAAATGAGAAATGTAGTTGTGAACTAGTTGTGCACTTAAAGATTACTACTGTTACACTTATAGCACACTTAAATGTATACTTAAAATGTGGGCCAATTTGGAAGCAGTATTGAAATGCACTTTCAAGTTTACTACTACATTGATATTAGTATACTTACTCCATAAAGTATGCTTAAAAATATACTGGAACTTTACTTAAGTATACTTCATAAAATTAACTTGAAGTATACTTTCTTTTTCTATAATTCTTTTGCATGTTATAATGACTTATTTTTCTGGGCAAAACCTTGAAGATAATATATAGGTAAGATGATTTATTTAAATCAGAAATGTCCACGTATTTATTTATTTATTTATTTATTTGAAGGGTAGCTGTGCAATAAGCAGGATAATGTACAGTTTTAGCTGTAAATGCTCATTTACAATAATGACTGACTACTGTTGATATTTCACTCTTAAACTTTAAGCACAGCCTCCTAGAATGACATTTTCTCCTTATTCCTCAATTAATTCCAGCTGTCCTTTAAACAAACCTTTACTGTTTTAACCTGACAAACTGTGATTTAGAGATATGGAAACTTTAATGGTGCCCAGCCAAGCCTTCTTAATGTCCTGGAGAGAAACCTCTTGTGTAGATGGATGAGTGGTGATTTACATACAATTTGTTAAGTTCAGCCCTTGTAACACTATATATAAACACTACTTTTTTCCTAGCTATTCTGCTGAAAGAATAATTAATTTAAAAAATATATAAAACCCCTTTATACAAGTAGTTTTAAGTACTTAATGATTAGTAAATTATTTTTAGTAATTTGCTTGTCTGAATGCTTCTTGTTTTGTTACAGGCACATATGAGAGAGACCACGAACGACAATGTCTAAGACACAGAAATCAGAATCCAGGTCTCACTCTCGATCGGCCTCCAGATCAAGATCCCCTTCTTATTCCCGCTCCCGCTCCAGCTCCAGATCTAGATCAAGAAAGCGCAGATATGAGTAAGTGTCCATTATGATCATTAAAAAGCATCTACTGGCTTTGTTCATCATTATGACATGCAAAATGTACTGTAAATGAAAAATGAGACAGTCACACTTTACTGCGCAGTACAAAGCTGGTATGTGCAGATGTGGGATGAAGGGGAGTTGGTTTCGATTTTTGATTTCAGTTTTGAATCCGATTTTGTACTTTCAAGTTTCATTTATCACTTTCAGTGATGTGTTGTGTATTTAAATACATAACAGAATGAATAGGAAAGTAGGGACATTTTGTAATATAATTTCTAAGAGGAAAAACTAATGAAATGATCACTTTGCTGTAATTTCCCTTTAACTGACTATTGAGTCATTCACGCTGATTTATTTAGCCTATTTTTCTGTCTTACAATCAGGACCAGATGGAATCAGTACACAATTCTACATAAATGAATGCAAATGTGTGTTCATATTCCATCTGGGTCTGCTTTTAATCTTGTGCTTGATGAACAATGGACTTTAACTACTCATTCTGACCATACTACAATGCACAAATTTAAACACAATAAAGCTTACGGTGTTTTGACAGATGTGCATAAGGATTGCGTTGGTTGGAAACTGTTAACTTCTCACTTTGTACGTAAACACACAATGGAACTTCATTGTAAACACACACCATGTGACTCACGCTCGGTTTCCCATCCATGACTCATTTTAAATTAAAATCAATATTTCAGTGCCAGTGTCAGCCATCTAGCCGCAGATGCTAGGCCAAAGTTATGGAAGGTACACCTCTGTACATAAATAAAAGTACCCTAAAGCCTTTGGCTTCCTCTTGTTGAAAAGGGGCTGCTCAGTCACTGTGATTTTACTCTCCATGTATTCGTCAGCATTGCATAAAATCTGATATTTGGGAAGGGCTGCGGCTTTGGAAAGGCTCACCACACTTTCTTATTTCGCATGCTAAAATTGTACTGCCCTGCACATTCTGTTAGGACTGCTGGTTTTGTGCTTACAGCACAGATGTAGCCAAATGTAAGCTGTCCCTGCCAAACTGCTGCACTGTTTTAGACAAAAATGGATACATACTTGTGGTACTCTTGGTTTTTTGCTTTAATTTTTTTGAGAATGCATAATTTTTTTTCTCATAAGCATGGATCCTTTTTCCTGTGTGGTTGACAGTGTACTTTAAGCCGAGTCGGAGTGAAGTACTTTGTTGATTTTTCATGCAAATGTGCAAAATCTGATGTCCATTATTTGCAAGGGAAATCTTGTGAGCCTGACCTTTCATTGCTGACCAGTTTCAGAGCAGGGATGCAGCAGCTGGAAAAAGCTTGACGCATGTATATCATGCAGCACGGTTCTGAATGAAGTCAAACTGTCCAAATAAAACTCATGGGTATCTGGTCATGAGTGTCAGGATGTGAAATTATATTAATAAATAAAATTGGGGGGGGGAAAAGAAAGAAAGAAAATTGTCAATTACTCACCCTCATGTGGTTCTAAAGGACTAAAGGTTTCAAGCTTTAAAATGACTGTAAAAGTCATCAATATGAATTTTCCCACTATATTTTAAGTCATATAATAGCTTTGTGTGACAAACAAACCGAGATTTCAGTGAGAATCTTGTGAGTTGGCCACTGTGACCGGATAATTGAGTAGACATGAGAAATTAATCAGTCTGATTCATAAATGAATCATTCAGACCAGTTTTGAGAACTCACTGAAAAGATCTTACTCTAAGTTTTGATTCAGTCACAAATCGGATATCTGCTATTCTCTCATGAACCTCAAGGAGAGCTATAGGAGATAATAATAATTACCTAGATGTATGACTTCAGAAGTTTTGCCATTCAATGCATACGATTCATAGTCTACTTTTATGCTGCATTTGTGCCATTTTTGAAGTCTCTATTCATTGTAGGCAAGGCAAGGCAAGTTTATTTATATAGCACATTTCATACACAGTGGCAATTCAAAGTGCTTTAAAGAGAAATGGAATTAAAATATTCATAAGAGAGAAAAAAAAAAATTATATAAATATATACACACATACTGGCAAACTTATTTACATCTACTTATTTTTGTTTAACTAAGAACTTAATCCCTTATTGTCTGTTTCTCTAACTTCGGGGTGCCCCTGTCTGAATTTGGAAGAGACCGATAAGGTTTGCGGTGCCACTGGATCACCCCAGATTGACGTCCAGTGTGACGTGCCCCTGTAGAGGTGGTGCCTACACCACAGCCCTCAATGAGCCCTCCCCTGTATTGGGCATGCTTCGCTTGCACCCGCTGTACCAGTCTATGGTACGGCCCGGGCGACTTCTTATACCCCTTTTTGTCTTCAAACCTTGAACAGTTATGATAAGAATTAAAATAAATAAAAACATGATAGGCTACATGTATAAAATAATTAAAAGAGTAAAAAAAAAAAAAAAAAAAGTTTAAATTGTTTGTTTAACTAAGAACTTAATCCCTTACTGCCTGTTTCTTTAACTTCGGGGTGCCCCTGTCTGAATTTGGAAGAAACTGATAAGGTTTGCAGTTCCACTGGATCGCCCCAGATTGACGTCCAGTGCGACGTGCCCCTGTAGAGGTGGTGCCTACACCACAGCCCCCAATGAGCCCTCCCCTGTATTGGGCACGCCTCGCTTGCACCCACGGTACCAGTCTATGGTACGGGCGACTTCTTATACCCCTTTATGTCTTTCAAAAACTGTTATCAACCTATATGTTTCAGCCAAAACATAACCTGTGGTTATGTTAACAACAGGGAAAAGTGCAACCAGTAAAATTCAAAAGTCTGCTTTTGTGTTTCCCAGAAGAAAGAAAATTATATGGGTTTGAAACAGCATGAGTGACTAAATAATTACAGAATTCTAACTTCAGTTAAGTGGATAAATAGCTTTTCAAATGTAATTGTTACCTTCAGTTAGAGTCGACTGTCTGTGCAAAGCTAATGTGTTGTAACTGGCAGGATGAGAACCTCCTCTTTGCTTCATAGAAAGAGAGTAGAAATCTTTCCCATATGACCCATGTGACTGAGTCTTTCCATCCGCGCTCACTAGAGGAGATGCAAAGTCCCTCTTGCTCGCTGTGAGAGTATCATGTTGCTCTGTGCACTACCTTTTTACTCTGTATTCCAATGAAAAAACACAACAGGTGAGTAGAAAACCAGCCGAAGCTGTAGATTGGTGTTACTGTCATTATGTTTGGAGTTGTTTGCTGGATTTTGGTTTGGAGTTGGTTGCAGTTTGCTTTACTTGGATAATCATTTGCGAGGCTTTGTTTCACTTTCCAAATGATGAAAAATTCCACTGTACTAGAATGGCAGGTTTTAATGCAATGCTTCACAAAATTGCATGACTTCTATGATTGTTTTGTCCAATACAGTAGATGTGTTTTCCAATGAGATTATATTACAAATTCTATAGAACAGAGTGCAATGCATAGTTTAATGTACTTGCATGTGCAAATGTTTTTGTTGATTATCAGCGTTTGTGATATGTTAAGACATGCTAAAAGGGACTGGCTTACAAAGAGACCAGAACTACTTAGATCTGTTCATAAAAAGAACAACAGGGCCACCGTATGGCTACAGTTGACCTTGCAGCAAGAGTTTTTAATTGTTATACTGTATCAGCAGTGTTTGCTACCTTAAAGAATTATTTGACATACTGTTACACAAATGATTGATCTTAAGTAGTTATACAGTTTTAATATTAAGGCTCTATTGATTGTCATTATAGCTTTAGCTTTTGTGTGAGGAAGTATTTTGTGTAAGTCTGAATTATGTCTTAATAACATCAAACTTTATTCATTCTCAAGTGTCTGATAACCAGATCTCTTGACATCATAACCAAATTACATTTGAATGGCATTTGATTTGAGAACCGCAGTGGTGGTGAAGATAAATCTTTGGTTTGTTGTTCCTCACGCAGAGGTGTAAGGCTCCAGAAGAAATTGTATGGACTACTTTAATAGGTGTTTTTTTGTCCTCTTTGGAGTTTTAAAGCCCATGATCACTATGACCTCTAGTTGTATGGTGTATGTATGCATGTCATTTTCTATATCTTTGTTGGCTCAATCCTTCCTCTTGTTGTCTTCAAGCTCTAGGTCTCGCTCTCGATCAAGATCCCATTCCCCGCCCCACAACCGCGAACGGAACCACACACGGGAGTACCAGAACCAACGGGAGTTTCGAGGCAACTACAGAGGCTTCCGGAGGCCATATTATTTCCGAGGCAGAGGTCAGGGCTTTTTCCGTGGTCGCTTTCAGCGTGGTGGAAGGGGTGGATATAACAACTACCGTCACAAAAACTGGCAAAACTTCCGGCAGTACCCTCAGCAGCAACAGAAGCAGTACCACCCTAACAGCCCCAAGAGGGGCCGTTCACGCTCTCCCAAGAAGCAGTTGAGCAGCCCGCAAACCCGCAGCCATTCCCGCCGTTCTGACAGGTCATCCTCGGGGAGATCGCCACAGTCACACCATTCTTCCTCCTCCAACTCTGGGTCTGCCAAACGCACTTGCAAAGATGTAAGAGAGGACGTCTCAGTGCCCGAAGAAACTCGAGGAGGTGGAGATGGGGCTCTGGCAGAGCAGGTGGGAGGCTCTTCTTCGGCTGAAGGGAATGCTGATGGTGACAGCAATTTGGAAAACTCTCAGGTTTTGACGAACCATGACACTAGTCCTAAAAGGACAAATCCACAGGTTTGCTCCTCTGTCACTAATGACGAACCGATTGACTCTGCAACCAACGAGACAAGTCCTGCTCATAAGAGTTCAAATACTCAGAATAAAGGTGCCACCGGCTGGCAGAAAGTTGCAACTGCACCTTCAAACAACAGCCCCATAAAGAAAAGACTTAGCCCAATTTTCAATGGTTTTGGGCTCTTTACAAATATTGACCAACAGACAGATGATAGAATTGCTATCTCCGCTGCATTTTTGAAGTAAGTCGGCTATCTTTTAAGGAAAAAAATATATGTTGTTCATTTATCCATTTTTACACTACTGGTCAAAAGTTTGTAATAATTTTTTAAAAATGTTTTTGAGTGTCTTATGCGCACCAAGGATCCATTTGTTTGATCAAAAATACAATAAAACAGTAATATTGTGAAATATTATTACAATTTAAAATAACTGTTTTCTATTTGAATATATTTTCAAATGTAATTTATTCTTGTTAAGCTGAAGTGTCATATCAAAATCATAATAATATGCTGATTTGGTGCTCAAGAAAACATTGTTGCTGCTTAATATTTTTGTGGAAACCACGATACACTATCATTCAACAATTTTGGGTAAAATAAAATAAAAATATTCATACTTTTATTCTGCAAGGACACATTAAATTAATCAAAAGTGACAGTAAAGACTTTCATAATGTCTTATTATGAAATATTTATATTTCAAATAAATGCTGTTACTTTGAACTTTGTCCATCAAAGAATGCTGAATAAAATGTATCTCAGTTTCCACAAAAATATTAAGCAGCAATAACGGTTATCAAAATTGATAAAAATAAGAAACATTATGAATAATTGATCAAATTGAGCACCAAATCATCATATTAGAATGATTTCTGATGGATCATGTGACACTGAAGACTGGAATAATGGCTGATGAAAATTCAGCTTTGCCATCACATGAATAAATTACATTTTAAAATATAACAAGAAAATTGTTATTTTAAATTCGTATAATAATTTCACAATATATGTTTTCTATTGCATTTTTGATCAAATAAATGCATCCTTGACTTTTTAAATTCATGAATAAATCTTAATCATTGCAAACTTTTGACCGGTAGTTTATATTATTTTACTTGTTTGTCCTAGGGCTGGGTATTGTTCTCAAGCCTTTCAAGCTATGTTGATGACAGATGTTCATAAATTTGATGGACTATATGCATTTGAATATTGCTTTCTATTTTCTTTTTTACCTTTATTTTAGTCAGTTATAAGAGTGGAAGTAACACAATAAATCCTGTGTGCGTGCCAGACAAAAAGTAAGATTGCACATTTGGTTTGCAATCTTCCCTTCAAATGCATCAAAAGAGCTGTTGAAGAAAGAGCCAACACATGAAGAGCTAGATATGCCTTGTTTACAAATATCAGCTCGCAGTCTGTAATTTAGATGTGCTAAAAGGTCTAAAAGGTTTATATTTGCACTTTACAAATGGAAGAGGTGAAATATTCCCAGCTGCAGTGCACACACACACTTGTTTACCTGTTTCAGACTGGAAGCCATTCATTTGTGTTACGGTAAAATGATCCAAATCCATTACAGTTTATGCATAGTTCTGTCAATTCGACATGAAGCAGCAGTCCTTGGTCATGTCAAAATGACAACAGATGCATCTGAGCAAATTATTGAAAGTAATAATGAACTATAAATCTCTTTTTCTCATTGACCAGATTCCTGGAGGAGCAAAATGTTAAAAAACAGGCCTCTGCTTGGGAGAACAAAACACACAAAGGGAAAAGTAACGGAGACTTAGTATGTGATAAAGAAAATGGAGGAACCTTTGAAAAGGGCATTGAGTTGTCTCGCACTGTAGATCATGACAACGCAGGAGAGAAGGAGAAATGCAAACCTGCAAAGAGTGGTGATGGTAACAAGTTATCCATAAGCACCCCTAAAATGGGTCCACGAAACGGCCCAACATTTCTGTGCGAGGATGGTGAGGACGATGATGAAGAAAGGGAGATCCCTGATATGGTGAGGGATGTGGAAAACAATCCCTCCAAAAGCAAAAGCAAAAGCAAAGTCACGCTGTCTGCTCGTGAAATGTTCGAGAAGCGTATCAGGAGGATGCAGGACATGGCATGGGATGATGAGCTGGAAGCTCTCCTGCTCTCCCATAAACAGGAAAGAGCAGCGAATATCCTATCTGCTCTCTCTAAGAGCGGCATGCTCAAGGATCCCTCCCCTGAAAAGCTCTCGAATGTGAAACGAAAAGAGAAACCCACACTGCTTCCAAGGAGGAGTTCTGAGAGCCGTGAGCAAGAGATGTTTGTGGTTATGAACGAGGAATCCCCACCAAGAGCTTCCATGAAAAGAGGAAGTGAATTAAATGTAAGGATGGATTCTCTCAGTGAGGACCTTGCAAGGTAAATGATTGTCGTTTCCCTCCAAGATCTCAGAAATGACCTTTTGCTTCTACTTGCATCTTCACAAAACATTGCATCGTTGTTCATATGATTGACCATCACATATTAAATGCATTTCATTTGATCTTTTGTCACCATTGTTCTATTTGACAGAACATCTGTTTTGACCTCTGAAAGAAGGAATCTTCTGGATTTTGTGCATCTTGATAAAAAGGATTGGGAGTTTCAATCTGTCCTTCAGCATCTTCAAGCTCAGCAGTCACCCAGAAGCCCATCTGAGCTGTTTGCCCAACACATAGTTTCAATTGTCCATCACATTAAAGGTGACTGAAACCTCTCTGTCTTGTACAGCTAAGGTTGTGAGAGGGTTGTAGTATTTGTATTGTTCCATCACCCCTCTGTAAAAATAATAGGACCATTATTTAATATTGATTGTTATTTATATTTATTTATTTAATCTAGTCATTCATAAGGGCAATCATGACAATGATGTACTAAAAACAGAAACATTTTTACTTTGCGTTTTTGAAAGGACGACAACTTGTCAAATCGGATCTGTGAAAACGACTAAAAACGCTGTATTATGCTGCAAGGCCAGTAGTTGGTGATGTCACTTTGTAAAGAAACACGTGTTTGCGCACACATGCATTCTTTTACGTATGTAAATAATGCATCTCCACTGGTTGTAGTAGTGGTGAAGTAAATCTACTTTTAGCTGGAGAAGTGGTAATATACTCAGTATCTTGAGCTGCACAAACACAGTCGTGTAAGTCCATAATTGTTGTTTTGATTGAACGAGTAATACGTATGCACATGATGTCACCTTTTTCACAAATTCCAAGTTTACATGGAGATGATAATGGTGTCATTTTCAAAAGATTGTTGTGTAAATGAACAGCCAAAACGGATAAAAAGTTTCTGTTTTTAGTTGAAAACAGTGTCTTGTAAATGCTCCCTTAAATCTTTTTTATTTTTTTTGTATTTGTGTAGTATATGATAAAGATTGAATTACTTTTTCACTTGCTAAAAATACCTTTTTTTCCTGCCCACAGCTCAATATTTCCCTTCTTCTGGACTGACCCTAAATGACCGCTTTGCCATGTACCAGAGAAGAGCTGCTGAGAAAGAACTCATTAAGCAGAGAAAGAGTCCAGAGATACACAGGTATAAAAATTCAGGGACTTCCCATGCTGGTTTCTCATGCACGTATGAGCAATTTATTTGTTTGACAATTTCTAAGACTTTAAGAAAGGAGGATCAACATATATCAAAATATTACTCTTTTTTTTCACAGGAGAATTGATGTTTCTCCCAGTGCTTTTAAGAGGCACTCTCTTCTGTTTGATGAGATGAAAAGCACCACGGAAAACAGCTTCAAGGTGACCAAAAATTTTGAAATATGACGTATTTTGGAAAAGAATGCTGTGCGAGTGATGGGGCCAGAGCATTCTTAGGCTTCCTTCTCTCTCTAAAAACTCTTGTTTCTGATGAGAGAGGCATAAAGTCCAAAAAGTGAGATGCAAAAAGAGGTGCATTCAGGTTGTTGTGTTGTAAATGCCCCCTCAACGTTTGATGGTAACCTTTTACAAGCCTTCCTAAGGCAGTTGAGGCAAGAAATCAGAGGTCAGAAATGGAAGTGACCAGTTGTTCCCATGTCAAATCCATTCAAAGGACTCTAAACAGAAGGCATAGTAAGTATTCCTCTTCAAAGCCTGCAAAGAAAAGTGAGGTGTTTAGGCCAAGTAAAAACAACATACTTTCATGAGCACCAATGAAAGTATTTCTGCTGTGGTCCTATAATGTTGCCTTTTGTACTATGTTGTTTCGTTTATTGTAATATGTTTTTGGATTTCGATGAGCAAGTGAGAGGAAATCAAAACGTTATTTCCCATTTCTGAGAAATACTGCTTAATGAGCGTGTTGAAAGACTGTAAGAAGCCAAAATGCTACATAAAATGATATTAGAGAAGGCCTCTTCCTCTCATCCATTTGCATGATTGTTTCAAGTCAGCTGTTGCCGTGTTTTTCGTTTTGGTCCCGCCCCATACAATGCTGCATGAAGCTAATAGATCACGCCGCTAACCCACATCTGGCCACAACATCTCTCTTTCTCCTCACGGCAGGTTGATGGTAAAAAATCTAAAGGTGAATCAGTGGACCTTCGGCTGGATATTGAGCGCAGAAAGAAATACTTGAGTGGAGAGAGAGAGCACAGAGAGGAAGCGTATGGAGGAATAGTATCGGGGGAATCTCCCGAATCAAGAAAGGAAACATCCACAGAGAAAGCCTCAAAGAACCACAAAAAAACAAAGTAAGCTGCATGGGAAAAGATGCTCAACAGATATGTCAGAGTGATCGTGAATACAGACGTTCACTTATAGAAAACAGCTTTAAATAGTTATGTTACCCAACTAATAAACCAGCAAGCAATAGCCGTCATTTCACAGTGTCGATATAGTCCGGCTATGAGTAACCCACCAATTCTAGCTAAGATAACCTTGAATTTAGTTACATGTCGTTTTTGCCAAAATAACTTGCGAGATGTATGATATTCCATCATGTAAGCGAAGTCAGCAGTGATTACAAGGTGTTTGGTTTAATTTCTTTGACGTTCATTTTCTAGATGGCTAGACGTCTATTAAATATTCACTGCCAGCCCAAATGTTCCCTTGTTTTAGCCTAGACGTCAGGGCTGTGTGTGGACGGCTATTAGACGTCTTTTAAAAGCAAAATTGCTTGCTGGGAAGCTAACAGATATATTTTTGTTTGGGCTTATTGTAACCCCTCAAATGAAAAAGTTCCTTGGTGATAATAACTTCCCTAAATATAGTTGAAAACTGCAGTTTTGATCAACCATTATACAATTTGCGATATCAGAATTAACTTGCTTCAACATTAAATATATTGAGCCTCTCAGGAGGCCTGCAATAATTGAAAAAAAAAAAAAATGTCCTGAAGATGCGTTCACAGTCATTTTCAATGAGAGTTGGTGATGTGAGGCGACAAGGGTGACAGAAAGCATTGGGCAGGGCGAATGTTGAGCTATTGACCTTGCATTTTGAACATGCAATACGATGCATCAAATACCAATGGGAGCAGAGCTCAAATGATTGACCCCCTGATGCAGTTGTGTACTATATTCAAGTAGGAACTCCTACATTTGCCCAATAAAACAAAAACTTGGTCACCTTCAGCTATTACATCACTGTCAGTGTGAACGCATCTTTTTGTCTTTCTGGTCAGTTGGATATTTTGAATATGTTTAAAAAAGGCTGAGTTTGGAAAATATCCTGATTTGCTTCAACTTCAGGTACAGGTAAAGATTTTTGGTAAGTGGACAACCAAGTAACCTGATAAAGTCACGTTGAACGTGTTCAAAAAACATGTTAAAGGATATCGCTGATCCAGTCGATTTTTGAGACCTCTTTACATTGATCAACAATGTCTGAATGTAATGTTATTTCATTCCTAAGGAAAAGCAAGAAGAAACGGGAGCGTTCTCAGTCAACTTCCTCATCTTCCTCGGTTTACCATGAAGAAGAGGCTGAGATCAAGCCAGAAGGCTTATCCAGAGTCCAGCTGGGGTTTAGAGAGTATGGAGAGCCCGTGGAGAGAGGAAGAGCACGAGGAGGCTTTGTAAGTTGGGTGGTTTTGAAAAATGAAGATATTTGTTTAATACTTTAATAGTTATGGTTACCATTTGCTGTTTTTTAGCAGCTTAGCATACGTGGTAGAAGTTGGAACCGAGGAAATTTCCATGGAAACAGCAACGGTGATTCACAGACGAACATGTCAGCAAAGAATGAAGACTGGGATCAAGAATACACTCCCAAGAGCAAGAAATACTTCCTAGTATGTTGTGATCGTTATAAACACCTATTCTGAAGCACCTTTCTAATGCAGTTTCTTAACAACCAAAAAAAAACTTTTTTTAAAGATTAAAGTACCCCTGTTATGCTATTATAAAGGCTCCTAATTTTGTTTTGGATGTCTCCTACAAAAGGTTTACATGCGTCAAAGGTCAAAAAACATTTAATTTTCTCATAATATCCATTGCACATTATCACATTTTTCAATGATTCTCAAACGACTCAACGGATGAATCAGTCTCTTTAAATCCCTCATTTCCATGATCTGCTCTGATCGGCCAGACGGCCCAGTCTGTTACGATTGGTCTACCACATAAAGCGCGTTTTGGAAGCTAAACGCCTATTACCGTAATTGTATTTCTGCTTCGTCCGGAGGCTCCCTAAATATTGTACACACAGTAACGATGATGTTGATTTTACCATATCCATCCAAGTGCGCATCCGATGATGAAACATTGAAAGAACTAGTTATTCTACCCGAAGCTCCATCACATAATTCCTCACCAGCAGATTCCATCAGCATTAACAAGAGTATGTCCATCAACAAACCCATGTGTATATTTCTAATTTATTGTGGTGCACATGCGGCAACTGCATCAATAATGCTGCATACGTTAGCCCAGCACTAACATGAATGACTAATGTAACATTCAAGTTTTCAAAACAGATCTTGCTCCATACTTTATCTTTACTCAAAGTAGTAAGAACGACAGACAATCTGCATTAATAGATTAAGAATATTAAGACGTTTTAGATAATAGTGGCCCAGAGGTGCTTAGCAGAAGTATTTCAATAAGACCGTAATAATGTGAGTTAGCCGTTTAGCCGGAAACGTACACAATATAAAACACAAATATATTTGAACTCCCGGTAGAAAATATATACATCAATAATTATTCATACTTGCAGGTTGTGATTCTGAGGAGCAAGCTGGTCCAAATAAACTGGGTACTGACCCATCTTTCCAGAGTAAACGTTTTGTGAATCCCGCGTTGTTTGAGGGCTGGTCAAGTTGTTTGTGAGCTGACAACGTACAACATAGGTGGACATTATGCAAATGTCTTTTCTAGTGACGTATAACCATCACAGTGGGATTCGAAATACAAACGACTCGTATAGACGGTTCAGTGTCGATTCTTTCTTTTGAGAGACAATACATTTATCGTGCCCTTTCGACTTTACAACTTTACAGAATGTTTACATTCACAAACAGCTGTATTACACACTGCATGAAAGGGAATATTTGAAAAACCATAATAGGGGCACTTTAATATATTATGAACAACTAGAACAACAAACATAGGTTATGCTCTATCCATGCATCACATCTGTCACATTCACAGTCTGTACATGTTATATTATGACAATGTAAAATAAAACATAATTAACATAACAGGTGATTATGCTTAAACTGAGTAATCGTTCCAAACCTTTTAATTATATTAATAATCAGTTAGGTTGGAGAGAAATTAGATATTCATTTCATTACATACCGAGTCTCCTTCAAGGATTTCAGTCCCACTTACAACTATATACTGTATGTTATATAATTGAAGTCCATATTTTTTGTAAGCCTGTCTTCTGTCTTTGCAGCACAGTGAAAGAGATGGTCACGGTGAGAGAAAGCAGAACACACGGGGGTTTGGTCGCGGTAACGTTGTACGTGCAAAGGGACGTTTCATCCTCCGGAGGGCCACAAATGCCAACAACACCAATAATACGAGCCCTAAATGGGCCCATGATAAATTCCAGGCCACAGATGATGAGGGCGAACAGCAAGGAGGTGATGTAGAACAGGACCAGTGAGAACAAGGAGATCCCTCATCAAGCTTCAAACCTTGGGATAAGACTTGCCGGCCTGGATGAATGAATGGATATAATATCTGCATCCAAATCTTTTTGATAGGGAAGAGGCTTCTTTATTGTATTGTTTTATTTCCTCTTTTCATGAGGATGGTTGTGTCAGCTTGGTGGTGATTTTTTTCAAATGAGCACACCTTCATAGAAAAACATATTTTTGGAGTTTAAATAAAAAATTTTATAGGAGCATGTTCAATCATGACAGACACTATTAAAAGCACCTGCTCCAACTTCACATTTATTTTCCATCCTTAAATCTCTGGAAGAAATGGTGCTCAAGCACCATTGCGAATCCTGTTTCCTTTTTTGCACAAGACTTTTGAAACATGCGAACATAAAAAAAAACGCAGAATATAATATTTAAGTTTTGATGTAGCGATAGAAAGATATATAGGCTAGGCCAATTGATTGGCTGATACTTGGACATTTTACCATATGTTTTTATCTCCCCACTGTTTCGGTTTCAAATTCTACTGACAACTTTGTATATGAATAGTAAGAACTTTTTTGTTTGTGTGTGTGTGTGTGAGAGAATTATGATTAAATGTTACAAGTGCAGTACAACTCATATCGTCCAATGACCGTATATATCGGTCATCGGATATTCTACTTTTTAGATGTTTATATCGGGCATACAAATGTATTTTGCTTTGGCTGACCACTAGTTCAAATGTTAGGTGCCTAAGATGTGCCATAGTGCCTAAAGTGTAGCTTGCCACTATAGAGCTATAGCTGGTTATGTTCTCTGTTTTTACCTTTAAAGAAAAGACATTATCATTGTTGAAGAAAAAAAATAGATGTACATATTGACATTTTGTGGGCTTTAATGAAACTTTTTCAGACCCTTGTGTGTCTACCAATAGAAACGAAGATCATGATTTAAAGACTTATATGAATGACCCAGTCTCGCTATGGGACCAAACTACAGCAGGTAGATATTAATGTCCCAGTGAATGACACGTGGGGGTATAACAGATTTACATTCATCCAACTGCTAGTCAAAGTTGTCAACATTAAAACTGGACAAACAGCCTACAGAAAAAAAGTAGTTGCAATGTACTTACAAATGTTTGGAAGACTGTTAGCAAACTTTTGCAAGGTTTTGACAATGTGTGTGTGCATATTTTATTATGAGTTTTCTAATGCGTGTCTTGTCTTCAAATTGTATACCTTTTTTCTATTGGCTAAGCACATTCTTTAGATGGAGTAATCAATTTGACACTTAGATATTTTAATAAAAAGGGGGATTTGTTTGA
This sequence comes from Romanogobio albipinnatus, assembly GCA_023566225.1. Lineage (NCBI taxonomy): Eukaryota > Metazoa > Chordata > Actinopteri > Cypriniformes > Gobionidae > Romanogobio > Romanogobio albipinnatus. Next base: position 39,420,581 of record CM042252.1, on the reverse strand, counting down.
AGAGTTAAAGTAAAATAATATTGGGGGGGTGTGAATAATTTACATTCATATTCAACATTGGATTTAAGTTGTCTGGGTTCTGATTTGCACTGTGTCTGATATATACATTTGACTTGCATTTATATACTCAGAAAGAATAAAAAAATGCAACAAATTTGCACTGAGTGTTTTTTGTGTCAAGAAGAAACTAAGTGAACTACACCTATTTGAATGGTCTCTTAAAAAATGCTTTATTATTTCCGTGTAAACTGGCCTGACAGGCTCTAAATAAAGGCGCTAGTCTCGGTACACTCATATATCTACTATCTGTTCAATAACAGTGCAATAAAAAAACACTTTTATTACACTCCTATAAAATCACAGTTATATTTAAACATCAGGTTTTCCCTTAAATTCCTTCCAAGTGAGTACACCTACTGTCAGTAATTTTTGACACATGACACCAGGAGGCTCATACCAACACAAACCTGTCTCACCTGTTACACACACTCTCTATCTCTCTCAGGGTATAACGTGTCTTGACTAGGTGGGAATTCTTTTTCAACAATGCTAATGTTTGACTAGAAAGAAGGAGGTCCAAGAAAGCCTTCGCTGTCTTTGGATTGTGTAATTCACAGGGATTTCATGACACTTTGAGAACGAAACAGAATCTACATTGTCTGACTTGGTGCTCTGAGCACAGCTTTAAAGGAGCGATGGGTGAGTTTTTAAGACTTGTTTCTAAATAATGTCTTGTTATGGTTCGGCAAGTTGTAGTGTTTGTGATATTTGGGTATGGTAGGTAGCCAACATTCATTGGAAATGTAATAGAATTTTTATACGTTTGCAGTAAGTTACAAATAAGTGACAGATGGTTTAGAATGAGCTGCTTTTCCTAGTATATTTAATATTATTACTAAAATGTATGCGTGGATGTATGTACAAAAATAGTGTATTTATTTATTCACTGGTTTACTTTTAAGTAAAGTTTTCATGTTACCCTATATTATTATTTAAGGAAAAATATATATATTACAGACATTAAATCTTCATCGACCCTCCATATTTTGTTAACAAATTTCCAAACACTTATCTCATTTTAAGGCTGTTTTTATGAGTTTACCCGACCATAAACTACTTGTCATTGAGGCTTGACATTTAGATTGACCAATCATACAATCAAAAGGTTTCTTACTGGAAATCAGATGTATACAATGCCATTGTGAATCATGCACAGTGCTCTTTGTACTGATATACATTTTTAAGTTCAAGTAACTCAGGTTCAACTCGCATACCTGTAGGCCTGTTGAAACACATTGCTCATGGCTGTCCAGCTCCAGTATTGCACTTGAGAGGCACATAAATCCTATCTCCTCTATCTCTTTAGCATGTTTTTTCATGCCTTTCACATAATTAGACACATTTATCTGTAGGGTAAGTATTTCATTAAAGATGCGGCTTAGACTGACAAAGTGCAACTAAGTAACAATCTTACCTGGCCTGGATGAAATCTGCAGATTGTTTTGCATTGATTTTAAGGGAAATTCTGTGGAATAAATATAAATATGTTAAAATGTGTTTCCTACTTATGGGTAGTTGAAAAGCCAAGCCAAAACATTATATAAACACTCCAATTTACTAACCCCTAATGGCTTCACCTTTCTTTTGTCTATTCTAGAGGTGCTTGTGCTTCTAGACTTTGAGGCGACGATGCCAGATGAGTTAACGGTGTGTGTAGGGGATGTGGTAAAGAATGTCTCAAAGGCCAAAGAAGAAGGATGGCTGGAGGGAGAAGTGAGAGGAAAGAGAGGCATGTTCCCTGGCAACTTCGTCAAGGTCTGGATCTCCTAGAGTACTCTCTCAATGGCCATGTTTAAGCCATGGCTCGCCTAGTTCCTATAATGGTCATTTTCAAAATAGCTCTTCTCTCCCCACAGGAAGTGCCGGTTTACTTAATAGGGGATAGCAACAGAGAGCCAAGAAGCATGAGGAAACGTAAGTCTCAATTATAAGTTAAATAACAAAAAAAAAAATACCATGGTGGTTTTTCATTCATTAATTAATTTTTGAAAGGCACAATATGTCATTTTCACTGCTAGTGGTCACTTATCAGAAATCATATTCACTTGGGCAGAAATTATACAAATGGATGAGCTAATGTATTAAATATTTATTAATGTTATTGTAGTATGAAGCAGGGTGGGGCTGGAAGCTATTTGAGCGGAACGAGGCCCCTGGAGTGATTGCTAATGAGAGACAAATGAGGCACACGCTCGAGAGCAGTGGAGATTTTATTATGCCGCAGACGACCGCTTCTGCTTCTTCCCGTTTTATCATATTAGATACGTATATTTGATTGTGTTGAAAGTTATGTTATAATGCTACTCTGAGCATTCGCTCGTCGGCTACTATGAGACACTTGTTGCACACTGCAGTAAGCTAGATCAATATTAGGCATGGTAAAACACAGTAAAAGAAAACTAGATTTAACAATAAGACTAATGTGGCGTTCACACCGGACGCGATTCGCGCAAATAATTCGCGCTGATCGCGCGAAGGTGGACGCTTGAACATTTTGAGTTCACTCGCTTCGAATCGCGCGTGAAAAACGCGTGTGACAACTACACAACAGACGCGAATTCGCGTCATGGGCGGGGCTTCTGCCCTATATGAGCCTATATGAGCTTTTTTGTAAAAAATACTACTATTAATGTGCGACAAAACGTAGTTTAAAGACTTTTTCAGGCAATAATATAGTTGTTTAAAGCTCAAATCTGTGGTTAATTTATAAAAAGAGTGCCTATTTGAGCATTTTATCTGGCGTTTTCGGAGTTGTGAGATCCAGGGGATCAGCGGCGCTCAGCGCTCGTGTACCCGGCGAGACCCGCCTTCCCTCGGCTAGTCCTTCTCACATTCGCGCGTTCAAAACGCTCAATTCGCGTCATTCGCGCCGCCTCAATCGCGCAAATCGCTCGAATCTCGCCGCCTCATTCGCGCGAATCGCGCCGCAGAATGCCATTTCGCGTCTCTGCATGGACTTAACATGTAAATCTCTCGCGCGAATCGCGTCCGGTGTGAACGCACCATAAGTGTGTTACGTTATATGATTCGTTTTCTGTCGATGAATGTATCCAAACAGTTGCTCACCTGTCTAATAAAACACATAATAAATTAAAAGCGTCTTTGGAAATTGAAAAATCTTACATATAGTGCCTTTAAGTGAACAAATCAAACATGACTTGACTTCAAAGTCCGACTATAGCAGGGGTGTCCAAATTCTTTGTAAAGGGGGCCCGATTCTATGTTGTGGACACACCTGGGGGTAATTATATTCATTCCATGTTTTGTTTCTTGGAAACATGACAGATTTGACAAAAGCTTGAGCTGACAGTAGAGTAGCTTGAAATAGGACACAGATGTAAATTTAATACACAAGCAATATCTGTAAAACTTTTAACATTCTTGTTTTTAATGGGTGAAATGTAAATATGATTAGTGAGTTAGAATTATGTTCCTATTTAAATTAACGAGTAACGTTACTCTATTTAGATCATCACAAGTAAAACCACACATGGTGGCACTTCACTGGTAAAAAGTAAAAATACTGTTTCTACTGTATATCTAGAATAGCTTTATGGTATTTAGTCTAAAAAATAGTCTGTAATTTGGCCTTAATTACTCATTTAATACATGTCTAGATTAAATATAGATATAAAATGAGATATTAACCTACATTTCTTCTGACAAAATACCACGCTTACAGTTAGTGTTACCACAGTAAATCCATGATATGAATTGTTGGTTGAAAAGTAATCTACCTGGATCGGCTCAATGTTTCTTCTGATTTGCACGTTAGTGTTGTTGATTAAGCCACCGCTGTTTCAGCTGGCTTTAAACTAAATTAAATCACAGAGAGGTTTGCAGCTTGTACAGGAGACCTCTATGCCGAACCCGAACACTTCTCACTGACTGTCAGCGAGTAAACAAATTTGTGAGCTCGTGAGTCGCGGGTCGCGCGCTGTTTCGATCCGCTTTTGGCGCGTAGAATCTAGGACTGCCACCTAGTGTTGACATTGTGAAACTGCACGATTTGTAAATTATGCGTGGCGGCGGGCCACATTCATATAATATACTTTAATAGACAGACTGTGGGCCGTTTGAAATGTATCTCGCGGACCGGACTTTGGACACCCGTGGACAATATAATGAGATTTGAGTGCGAGCTGTGCAGATGCTAGATCAAATGATAGTTACTAAAAATGATTCAGTCAAGAACAGTGAGTGAGTCTTTTGTTGTTTGATTAACATTATTTGGCTATAGAAAAACGTTATTATAGAAAAGTATTCGATTTATATATATATATATATATATATATTTAAAATGCGCACACAGGAACCGATACGAAATGCGCGTTTCTTATTGAATCACCGGTTCTTGGAAATTTTAGGAAACGGTTCTAAAATGGAACAAGTTCTCTATACCCATCTCTATAAACAAGATGGGGGGTAATTATTATGAACATTGCTGATGTCCAAATATAATTAAATTGACATATTACAAATTGTTTATGATTGTTTGTATATCTTATATAGTTTGATAAAAGTCATGCAAATATTGAGACATAAGCATAGGACATAAGAAGTATTTTTGAACGAATCGGTTATGTCAATGATTCAATGATGATGTGTGTTCGGCTGGTCAGACGATCGGTGTAAGACATAAAAGTATCGCGAGAGCGATTAGAGAGCAGACGGATCTGTATGCTTTCGAGTCACTCTCGCGATACTTTGATGTCATACATCGATCGGCTTTATTCGATCACAAGATGGCCACAAGACACACTTGCGTAGTTGTAACCGGCTGAAGAGGTGAGCAAATCTGAACGAAACTTTTTTTTAATGAACTTAGATGAATCAAAGTCCCCAACAAGACGACGTTCTGTCGTAAATATCCAGATCTGTGATGGATAAATATGAGTGTTTCAGTGGCAGATTCAAAAACGTTTACATTAGAATCACAAGCGTAAGTGTCTGAAGTTCTCCAAAGCATCTCAACTTAGTAGGACTAAAATTAGTAGGCTAATGAAAGGTTTGTGCCTCCACATCCGGTCTCAAATTATACCCAGAAAAATCCATAGGCTAGGACTGCCATAAAACAGTGCTTGTCATAAAAGTACTTTTAAAAGTGAAAGCTAGAAATGCTTTTTGCAGTCTAGTCTAGCTCGGTTCAGTTCAGTTTGTTCTCACATTTGAACGTGCTGACATGTTCCATATGTTTTCTACTTATTTTAATACTCCAGAGAAGAAACCAAAGGTGCAGACAAGGAAATGCGAGGTGGCTTTTCCCTATAACGCCACGCATGAGGACGAGCTGGAGCTGGTTCTCGGGGAGACCATCGAGATTATCAGAGAGGTATACCCCACATTTCTATAAACGCAAAACTTTCATGATACTAAGTAGATTTTACGTGTATGGTCTCGTATAGCATGTTTTACTACATACTTGCAGAAGTGGTAGTCTCATCATCCTTGTTAACTTGAGTATTTCATCAAAATAATAATAATAAACAATTTAGTCACCCTCGGGTCTTTCCAAAATTGTTTTTTTCTTTGGGTAGATTGTTCACTGCTCCTATCCACATGATTATATTATTAATTTCAAATTATGATATATATGTTACCTCACTTTATTTGTATGTAGACCGTCAGCTGTCATTATTGTAACATAATAGGCTAAACCCTGACAAGGTGATCAGAGCACCTACATAAAACACTTTTTTTTTTTGTGATAAATTATAATAATGGCTGTCTGACAGTATATAATTTCACTTACACAAGACTGCTTTACAAATATATTAAACAATTGTAAATATATGTGAAATCAATGAAATGTTGAGTTGAGATTACATTATGTCTGGGATCTTAAAAGTTTGTTTTAATGTGTATATATAATGGTTGGAAATGTTTTTGCTTCAAAATCAGATTTTATATTTGAATCACTGTCTTTTTTTTAGTTAATCTGCATTCTTTTTTTTGTCTTGTAGATTGAAGATGGGTGGTGGATGGGAAAGAAAAATAACCAAATAGGAGCCTTTCCATCAAATTTTGTGAAGGAAATTTTTGTCCCTTCAAAAGGTGAGCTTGTACACTAAAACTAGAGCTGTAAGGATTTAAATTTTTTACATAATGATCATAATCTTAAATCTATAATTGATACAGTGCCCTCTGTATTTTTTGGGATAAAGACACAGCAAACTGTTACTTGGCCATCCTATTTTTGTGATCAATCAATATTTGGATCTTGCAATATAGGATATATCAGTATTTTTTATTGTTTTATTTTTATTTTGGTTAGCCCAAGGTTTGACTGATGTCTCTTTTTTTGATGATTGTTTTATTCTTGCTGCCCAGCATCACAATGGCTTCTTAACTTTTACTGGTACAGCTCTGGTCGGTCCTCATGTTGACAAAAGGAAAATAGATTTCATTACGAGTCCAGTTTATCAGTAGCCTAGAACAATGACTAAATGCGGAAAATCTCTTATACCGGCAGGAAGCACCTCTTAACTGTCACCATCCCATGTGGGGCTTTTGCCATTATATATTTTAAACACTAATATCTTAGTAATATATTAAACCTAAAGTAATATTGACAAACGATATATCATTTGAAAGCTTACAAACTATAGTATGACAGAGGAGCAGTAATTTATTAATTAGCAAAAATATTTTCATACTCATAAGGCATGTACAGCAATGACCATGAAAAATCATGAAATATTGGTAAAACCTCAATGTTTTTATGTCAAAAGTTCAAAAGTTAATATCCATACATTTTTTTGAAGAAGTGAAAACTGAAACAAGTTTTAAATATAAAGAAAAAACAGATTCTCCATTTGTAATGCGGTCTTTTATGTGTTTGTTAGTGGTTGAATTTTAATCAAATGCTGCCAGACTGCCCATAATACTTCTGAACAGGATGTCTACTTCATAAATTGAATGAAAATTATGGAAATATATGGTTCAGCCATACCATATGGAAATGGAGGCCCCTCATATGGTCCGTAATGGAGCCTGGATGTCATCTAGTGGAAATGTTTGGTTCTGCGCCCAAACAAAATCTTACTGAAAGCTCATTTTTTGAGATGTCAACCTAAAATTTGGAAGAGTTTTAGAGTAAAACATGTTTTGTAAAATATATATTTGATTTAAAATATAAAATGTACATTTATATTACATTTTTCATTTTCATAAACTTAAAATTCTATAACTTTTTTTCTGTTTAACTTTCATAATTTATTTCTGCTAAGTGTCTTCTTTAAAACAAGATCAAACTTCACATCTATGCAAAAAATGACAGTGGAGTAATCTACAAAGCCATTGATTCTAAACATTGTAGTGTCCTAAAATGGGACTAAGTATAAAATGTGTAGTAATTTCCATGGTGAAACCAAATTGTATTAAAATACTATTTAATAAAATCTGATAAAGTAAAAAAAAAGAAAAAAAAAGTGGAGGGCACTGTATGGTCCGGTTCACACAGAACAATGCTTTTCCATTCCACTGCACTGCTTTTCCATTGTTGGTGTTGCTCTATGTAAACTTGTGCTAGATGGATGTGTTTGACCCTTGTGTTTTCATCTTTTGCAGCGTCTCACACATAATGACATGGCTTTCTAAAAACGTAGAAGTTCAACTTAAAAAAACATGTCTTGTGACCTTGTTTTTTGCCCATTTCTACTGCCTGTGGCTCGCATTTTTTCTGTGTGAACAGTCCCTATGTTTAGTGATGGTGAAATTGAAGCTTTGCGGAGTACTGAGGCTTTCCCCTCAACTCTATTGTAAAAAGGTTCATTACTCGAAGCTTTTCAACACAGTGCACATCTTGTGGTCAAAAGGTGGAAAAAGCTGCCTTTGCGTCCTAGCCATTTTGGACCGTTTCATATAATTTGTGCTATGAAAACCGTATAAAGCAAAGCAAATATGAATCTATATAAATAAGACTTTCACATGTCCTTGTACTTACACAATGTATGAATAAATTTGTGGAAAAAAAATAGGCAAGGCTCATGTAGGCATCTGAGCAAAATAAAATAAAAGAAGATCATTATAGAATGAAGTGCCTGTGAACTAATACAAAACTACACATTTAAATATTTAATCGTAATTTCGTATTATGATTTATTCTTATCAAATAAGCGAATTACACTTGAAACGGTGCAAGAGGTTTGCGTTATTTGAATCAGAATACGAAGCAATCACGTGGTTGTGTGTGAAAATGAAGCTTCTGACGTCAGATCACTAGTTATGTCAAAACTAATCAAGCTCTGGTACAGTGCTTCACTGTGAGATGTTTCGTTTTTTTTTATACAAGCTTTGAAGCCTTGTGTCGAACATCACATTACTACCTATGTTTGCTACTGTCTTTCTGATGCCTCGTAATGTTCTGCAGATGGCAAGATAACTGAAGCCAAAGCCAGGCCGAAACTCTCTGAAGCAGTCTTCAATAAAGAGGTGATTATATTATATTATGTTATATTATATTATATTATATTATATTAATTATATTATACTTTTTTCTTACAGGGAAAAGGACAACAAAGACCAAGTTTACGGAGAAAAACAAGCGGTGAGATGTCTAAAAACCTGCCATATCATACAGTTGAGGTTTAATGAAAATGCTGTTTAGCTGGTTCTTGAGGTTGCACTCTTCAACTTGAAGGGAACTATTCCTATAATAGACCGTGACAAAGGAAACAAATAGTCTTAAGACAATGCTAATGCTGTTATCAGTGAACGAAATGGTCTATTCTTCAAGGACTTCCTTGAGGGTTTCATACCAGAAGAGCTGTGCTTTGAACATGTGCTTTCAGATTCACCCACCAAACCTGCCAGAGCATATTCGTTAAGGAAAACGTGCTAATAAGTTGAATCACAATGGCAGTACATTTGAGGTCACTGAATACATGTTTAATTCCTCCACAGTAAAAGAATGTTGTCAGGCCATGTTCGACTACACGGCTGTTGCCGAAGACGAATTGAACTTGAAGAAGGGAGACGTCATAACAATTATCAACAAGGTGTGTTATTGGTGACCAACAGACTACTTTCTATTTATACGGCACGCAGTATATTTTCTAAAGAAAAACAATGTTACCTCACCAGATTTGTAAAGGATAATTGTACAGTCAGCTGAAATTCCACAAAATAATTAACCCTAACAAGGTGATCAGTATGCCAACACAAAACGCATCATTGTATCTTGTATCATTCTGAAGGGGTGTATTTTGACTGCATATGATCACATGGCTGTACAATATTTCACTTATTACATGACTATTTATTGATAAAAGTCTCTTATGCTTACCAAGGCTACATTTATTAGATCAAAAATACAATAAAAACTGTAATATTGTGAAATATTTTTACAATTTAAAATAACTCTTTTCTATTTGGATATATTTTAAAATGTAATTTATTTATGTGATGGCAAAGCTGAATTTTCATCAGCCATTATTCCAGTCTTCAGTGCCACATGATCATTCAGAAATCATTCTAATATCCCGATTTGATGCTTCTCAATATTTTTGTGGAAACCGGGAGACATATTTTTCAGGGTTATTTGATGAATAGAAGGTTCAGAACAATAGAAATCTACATTATAAATGTCTGTACTGTCACTTTTGATTCATTTAATGCATTCTTGCTCAATATACAAATATTAATTTATTTGAAAACAAAATCTTGTTGAACCCAAACTTTCTAGGTAGTTTATATGAAACAAAAAGAGAATGGAGTGATTATCATATGTGTATTAATAACAGACAACGTATTCATTTGTTTGTTTATACCCATATACAAGAGTGAGTCAGCTTTGTGTTTTTCTTTTCTTTTTCCCTTTTTCCCCGAAGGCCACTGAGGATGATGGCTGGTGGGAGGGGGAACTTAACGGACACAGGGGCTTTTTTCCTGATAACTTCGTCATGGTGATCCCAGCGGATACTCTTCATGTGAGTGTGGACAGAGAAATGTTCTCATGATTGGCCTATTTGTGTGTTGTTAAAGAATGGGAGTCTCCCTTTTGTCAACACTGCTCTGGGCTTTTACTAATGCGCTGGCTCAGAAAACCGATTGAAGGCCAAGGACGTTCATTCTAGTTTACAAATAGTTTAATTTGTTTTAAGGTGGAACAGACTGGAGGTTATAAACCTGTTTTTAATGCCTTGATCCTGTCCTGTGATTACACAGACAGCTAACTGGTTTGTAAATGACTGTATTTTCTTCCTGTAACTTTGGACTTATTAAAAGAGATTGACTCAGAGGTTTCCATTAGAGGAGAGGAACACTAAAAACGGTGACTTGATTCTTCCTATATGAAAAGAGCGTGAGCTTTATCCTGCTCAAAAGGACTAATTCATATTCGGTTAACAATTTCTCGTTTCTGACACAGACTGGGAATGCAGGTCAGACACCGGTGAGACGTGGCTCTCAGAAACCCGCAGGTAAGACATCAGCACATTAGTCATAGCGGCAGGGCTGGTTCGACAAGATTCTTCAGATTATATTGAACGTGCGGTAGCTGTAAATGTTGCTGCAAATAGCTGCATTAAAAGATTATAGGGGGCGTGCGTGTGAGCTGGTTTGATTAGATGGAAAACGTAGTGGCACATGTCAGGCCGTCTTTGAAGCACTTGTTACTGTCATGTTTGAATGGTTGAATCGAAAGGTTGTTTCCTGCATGGGGAGAATTTTTGTTTAAATATATATTTATTATAGTATCAATAAATCAATATACAAAAGCCCATTCAAAGTTTTACACTATAAAAGAGTATAGGCTTTTGTGTCTTTAATAACAACTCCGATGTCTTCATCAAATAAGTATATATTTTATCAAAGGACAAAAATACTACATATATATATACACACACAATGACTCTTGAGTTGTGGTTTTAATGAAGGATAAATCATCATTGTCTCACCCGCAGTAGTCACATACTTCCCTTATTTGAAATAAGACACAATCTTATACGTCACCAAGAATATTAACTAGAGGAAGTTCAAGTTTTTTACTTTTATTACTATTATTGTTTTTTTACATCATGCACAAATAAAGACTTTTATGTTTTATGACTGTTCTATAAACTTTATACAGTGCTTGACAGCCCTTATTATTATGCTATTTGACTCTATTTTATTCAGCTTGACTTTTCTGAGGAATTAACAAGTTAGTTTATGTTTGGTAGCTCCCAAAAAGATGAAAACTACAAACTGTAAAATGCAGTTTCTGCACCTGTTATCGACAACTCATTTCTAGGACAGGAAGTAGGCTTTTTGCTTATCTCATGTTTTGTTTTGCACTCAAGCGCGAACACACTGCCGGTTTCCCTCTGGATGATCATATGTGTTTTCCTGCGGGCTTCTCTCTGTGATAGTGTTAAAGTGTGTTAAAAGCCTGGAAATGTAGTTAAAAAATCTCTGTTTTGTGCTGAATTTTTAAATCTGACTTCATACACATAACACATTACCACAAACCGCTCTAAGAAACACTGATGCAGCTGTGTGGGGCTGTGACAGGAAGTTGTTGTGTAGGCCATATAGAGTCATGTCAGCAGACTCTAGAGGAAGGCAAGAGCAGAGCACCCATCTGCTCTCTATATATACGCCTTATTTTCCATTTGAACATAGGGTTGTTGAAAAACTGACAAAACTGACAGGGTATGTAAAGACTATATTTATTTGTTATTCTTATTTTATTCTTCATTTGCAGTATCACTTGTTAATTAGAAAAGTCATAGAATGTTTTTTTTTTTTTAAGATTTGGTTTCAAAAGTAAAGATCTTGTCATATGGTCGATGGGATATGGGATGTGGAACAATGTTCTGTATGAGAGTGGATGTTTATTCAAAATAATTACATGTGATATTTATGGCTCCGGCAAGATCCATGCATGCATGCATTTGATTTTGACTTATATTAAACTTTAATGTCTTGTTTGATGACTGCAATTCTGAATGAGGACAGAGATCTGGTGTGTTTTGTAGGACACCGTTTAATTACTTTTGATTCGGGTTTATTCAGGGAACCCATGGGAATTTTTTGTGTAGCCACAGGAAACAGCAAGCCATCTCCGTTGCTCATTTGTCAGGGAAAGTTACAAGTTCTCATGCCACTGAGACCTCCAGCATGTGTCCTGTTTAGTTGTGAGAATGCTTCAATGTGATGTTTATTTTGTGCTGTTATTTTAAAAGTGTGTAAAGAGAATGGTAGCCAAAATTGCTTCAAGGGTTCTGGCTGGCCTTCTCTGGCACTCTTTAGACAGGCGATAGCATCAATATGTCCTCTCGTGTGGGGTATGTTATTAAAAAGGCTTTATTAAAATAGGACTGTTATATTAAAAAACACAACCAACACATTGCAACAGAGCCTTCATCTGGGTGACCATTTTTAAACTAACATCCCTATAAATCCTTTTTAATATTATACACCCCACGCAAGTCCCTTGGGCTTTTCTGTTTATGGGAGGGAGTGCCAACATTCAGCTTTCATTAACATTTAGAAGAAGAAGCAACAGTGACAGTTAGTTATGTTTGTTGCATTGATGGAAAAAAAACGACTAATTATTGTATCTTTTTATATCTCAGGGAATCAGATGCCAGTTATGGACCAGAACAGCTCTGATACGAAATCAAAGACAGAGACTAAAAGTAATCACTCTGAACACACCTATAAATAACCTTTAAAAGTACAACATCCTGTCTTCTGGAGTAAATTTACATCTAAGGGTGCGTTCACACTTCACAGATTTGGTTTGATTAAAACGAACTCTGGTGCAATTGATTTGTTAGTTGCAGTTCATTTGAATAACTGTGAACGCTGCCATCCGAATCCTGATGCGCACCAAACATGCAAACAGAGACCCCTGAAAAGATGGGTCTCAAATTCTGGTGCGATTTGACTGAAATATGAATGTAACCCGAACCAAAGACATCTAAACAAACCAAAAAAAGGACGTGATGTCTTAAGATGCGACCCTAAAAGGACAGAATGCTCAAGCATACCTGGTTCTTCTCGTCATAGTCACGATGCTGCCCATTACAGTTTGGAGGCATCTGAACCGCGTCTTCTTGCAGCAGATTTTCGTTTGTGTGCAAAAGAAGAATTCCTGTTTCTGTTTTTGACTCCATTTTGACACCATAAAAGTGTGAACACTAAGTGAACCAGGACTAAATGTATAATTTTCATTCTTGGTCTGGACTAAAAGAACTGAGAGAACCAAACTACAAATGTGATTGTGAACACACCTTAAACTATTTATTTATTTTGTGAAATGAATGTCTAACATTTATTACTTCATTAAATATTTGAACTCATTTATATCACTGCTATCTTTGCACACAGGTGAGAAACCAGACACTAAAGACTTTCGAAGTGACCCACCTGGTAAAATCAAGTTGCCTGGTCTACACAAACCACCTGTTCCTCCACCACCTACCAAAGACAAGCCCATAAAACTAGTACCAAAGTAAGTGATGCCTCAGCAAATCATGTTAGAGCTTATAAACTTGTGATGCTTTTCATGAGACTCTTGTTACAAGTAACACCAAATATATAGGAAATCTAAAGCACAAATGTTTTTCACCAATAAAACCCCCTTCCATTGGTCAGTTATTTTCCTGAGGGACTGAATTCCCCCTCATTAGATAATCATTTAGCATTATGTGTTATTCTAAAGGGCCTGTGAATGTTCAGTCTTGTAAAGAGAGATTATTTTAATTTCAGTGCAGAGAAAATTAGTGTTTGCGGCTTGCTTTGTACCTGTGTATTTTAAGTACTGTAATGTATTAACGTTTCTGAAATGTATTTTAATATATTGGATGTGTAATATGCATAATGCATATTTTCCCCCTCTTAGAAATGTTGAAGAGCCACAACCTGTCTCACCGAAACAACAGCCCCCTGCCTCACCAGTACAGAAAGAGTTTAAAGACAATAAGGATGTTAAAGATAAGACCCCTGACCAGTTTGACGGTGTGGACGTGTCCTCAGAGAAACTGAGCCATCCCACGGCCAGCAGAGCTAAACCTCCACAGAGAAGACCACCAACAGCCCTCGCCCCTGTCGTACAAGTGAGCTTAACACAAACGCACAGATGTGACACTCATAAACGCTTCAGGATTTGATTTGATTGGTTTTTAGATTAAAGTCCCCCTGTAGTCAATCATTTTATCCATTAAAACTCATCTTTGATCAACAAAATAACATTTAAACTTTTTTTCCCTGTGAAAATACTGTCTTCATGCCTTAAAGGTCCCATTCTTCGTGATCCCATTGTTCAAACTTTAGTTAGTGTGTAATGTTGCTGTTAGAGCATAAATAATACCTGTAAAATTATAAAGTTCAAAGTTCAATGCCAAGCGAGATATTTTATTTAACAGAAGTTCCCTTTCAAAGCCTACAGCGAACGGCCAGTTTGGACTACATCCTGGTACTTCCTTCATTAATTACGTCAGTCAGTAGAACAGTAGAACAGACTAACCTCCGCCCACAAGAATACGCGAAAAAGGGGGCGTGGTCTTGTTGCTGTCCCACGTGGAGAAGAGGACGGTCGCGTGGAGAAAAGGAAGTGGTGCGTTTGAGTGTGTTTGTCGCCATGTCGTCGAGACGCTGTTATTTTCATCCCGGAGTCAAATCACCTTTGTTTGGCTTTCCCAGGGACGCTGTAGAGATCATTAAGCGCATATATCTCCCGTTAAGAGGCGTGACCTTTCCATGCAAGTTACGTGCGCTAAGCTGCTGTCAAATCACAACACAGGAACCGTGCCACGTTCGCTAAGCTGCTGTCAAATCACAACACGGGAACCGTGCCATGTGTGCTAAGCTGGAACAATCAGAACTCGTTACGTATTTCTGAAGGAGGGACTTCATAGAACAAGGAACTCATCAGCCGTTTTTAGGAGAGGGAAAACAGCGGTATACAGATAAGTAAATTGTGTGAAAAATACTGTTTTTTTTTACACGCGAAACATGAACACATGTTATATTGCACACTGTAAACACAATCAAAGCTTCAAAAAAACACGAAGAACGGGACCTTTAAAGGTGCAGTGTGTGAATTTTAGTGGCATCTAGCGGTGAGGTTGGGAATTGCAATCGACCAGTGCTACGGTAGCCAAAACAGGACAAAAATGACGTCGTCGGAGAGAGCACAGAGAAGTTTTTCCATTTAGGGCTACTGTAGAAACATGACCCCGCAAAATGGCGATTTCACCCAATCACACTAGCTCAGAATACCTGATACACTACTTCACTGTAGTAAACACTGAACATGGACTCAGAAGAAGTGGAAGAGTAAATCGTACAGGCTCGTCTGCAAGTCGATATATCAGAATGGCAATGCGTTTTATGTATTGCTCTCTACGTCGGACGCATAACGGTAATTGATATGATTAGCTATTGGCTTGACCATGTTATCAACCAGCTAATTGTGTGTTGCTAATGTTACACAAACCATGTTCCCATTTGCCATCTTTTCGACACACCAAACCAACGAGAAAGAACTAACACTGCATTGGGGCAAAAAAGCTGCACTTGAACACACCGAGAGAACTACAGCCGACTGTCAACTAGCATGCGTGTTCTGCACCTGCATGTAAATTAGACAACTGTATATTTCTGCAGATATATTCGTCTATATTAGTCATTCAAAAAGGTAAAACGTTCAGGCTGCAGATACACAAACCATAAACAAACCAGCGTGTTCTTACCATTTTGAATATCAATCCTGCTGATCACTTTCTTTATTCCACTCAGCACATGTTAATATTAAAATATTTGTCTAGGAACACTGAGGTAAGATGACATCAAATTAGAACAGAATTCTCTCTAAACCATTTTGACGACTTTGCCTGCTGTTTTGCTATTATTCTTGTGCACTGACTCATTCACTAACCTGAAAAGCCAATCAGAGGTCTCTCTCTCACCGATGGCCCGATGCTGATTCTACATACTGAAAAAACACCAAAAAAACCCTGATACTGTCCAACTAGAGCCAGTGGTGCGGAACACAACGAAAATACTACGGCCTGGGACACAGTTGACGATTTTTAAATAACTGTGTGATACCACAGACATTAGGGCAGTTTCAACCGATTTTTAGCATTAATCCCCCGAATGCACCCACTAGAAGATTTGTCTGTAAAATAGCAGTAAAATAATCAAACAAAAAGTTGTTTGCATCGAATCGGTCCACGTCCCCCAATCGCTTGGGGGTGCAAATCAGGCTTACAATCTTCAAGTGTGTGGCCAGCCTTGTTGGCTTGGTGTGTCCCGGGCTTAAGTAATGGGGTTTACTGACAATTTTGCACATGGTTTCTCTTAAAGCTTATTAAAAACACCACATAGACATATAAACAACATTAAAAACTTGATTTTCACCACAGGGGGACTTTAAGAGATTACTTGCAAAAACAGACTGATCAGATCAATTTAATGAATCAAACCTAAACATTTTTAATTAAATTAAATCAACGCTTAAGACCACACTCAAGCCAAAGCATGTCTGGGGAGGTGCATGGAGAATGATGATAAAAATGAGGAAAATCAAAAAGGGCTGTCAATCAATTAAAATTAGGGATGTCAATCAATTAAAATAATTAACCATGATTATATTATAATTATAATAATTAAATTTTATTATACTTATTTTTAAATAAGATAAAATATTCAGTTTAATGTCTTAAACTAATCTAAATAACATCTGTTTTTCATAAAGGTTCCAGATGAAACTGACCACAATGAAACTTCAGAAGAGAAAGATGGATTACCACAAAATATTCCAGAGGTTTGGATAACTCTTTACAATAACTTTCATTAATAATATTATTACATTGTATAATTCTTCACAGATCAGATTACCTCATGTACCTCATATATGTAAGTGCAAATAGTATCATAAATATTCATATTTGAATGTACATGAACTTTTGATCTGTCAAGCATTATATAATGTTTTAAGGGCCTATTAATGAAAGTTGTTCTAAAGTGTTACCAAAGGTTATAAAATTAATGATATTACATTATGGAATTATTCTTTAAAACATCTCCTTAAACATCTGTTATATACCACTGTTCAAATGTTTGAGGTTGGTAAGATGTTTTTGAAAGTCACTTATGCTCACCAAGAGTGCGTTTATTTGATCAGTGTACCACCATTTGTTATCCTCATGTCCTAGGATTTATATCCCTCTCAGTTGTTCAGCTGCTGTATTTTTTTCACAGGTTACAGAGCCTCAGTCAGCTTCTCCCGCCAAGACAGACCAGGCAACTAAGAGCCCTTCACCACCCAAGACACAGGAGGAGACTGCATCACTGGCCTCTGTGCTGACAGAACTCAAAGATCTCCGCATGTCACTGGATCTCCTCAAAGCACAGCATGAGTGAGTGTAAACCCCTGATTACCACACCTGAATGATCATATCACACATTTCTTTTATTGCAATATTCCTCTTTGTCATTCTTGACCAGGAGAGACATAAAGGAGCTTAAAGATGAACTGAAGGACGAGACGGAAAAACGGATGAGATTACAGGTAAGTGGTGAGATTTGAGTCTATTCTGTGAAGATAATAAAGTCTCATATCTAAAATGGACTTTACAAACAAAAATTGTCATTCAGTTATATCAATGAGCATGTTTGCATGCACACCAGTACACTGATAACAAAAAAATATAATCTTAACGAAACCAATAACCCTACAACGCAAGTAAACTGTGTTTACAAGACTTTATCAATATATCCGTCAAACCATAATAATTTGCATATTTCCTCCTTTAATGCAAAACACTCGCTCTGTCTGGATGCGTTTAAATCAACACTAAGGACTTGTTCCTGTCGGCTATCACACATGCGCACTTCAATAAGCCGACAGAGAGCAGGTTAAAATGCGTTTACAGCATAAGGGGAAAAAAATCGAGCTGTGATGATCGGTTTATGCTTAAGCCGTTTATGAACTTACTCCAATAAAGGAAGTCGGGTCAACACGTTTACATGATCACGTGCATTGTCAGGTTATTGAGGGTAATCGAGTTAAGAATGTATGTAAACGCACTAACACATTAGTTAAGCTTACAGTGTAGGTTTAGGGATCAGTGTTTGGTGTAGGACATCAGTACTGTGATTGACATGACCAATAAAATCTTAAAAGTCCCATGGCATGGCATTTTTCTATTATTGTATAGTTTCCTGAGGTATACTTATATTGTTAGTATGATTTTTACATCAAAAAATGTCATCATTTAGAAATAAAAGGCATTTTTTCTATACTGTTATTACCCCTCTGGCTGAATGCCCTGTTTCAAGGGGCTTGTCTGCTGTGAGACTTCAGTGAAAATGCCCACTGTTGTGATTGGCTGACATCTTTGCATTTGAAATGAGTGTTAGGTTGCGGAGGGGGCGTGGTTTAGCGAGGCACTGCACGCACTGCATGCATGAGAGAGACTGACTGGGCACTTGTGAACCACGGATAGCTGGAGGAAGTTTTATTGTACTGAATTGTTGAGAGTGCTGTGCTGTTAGCGCAAGCTTATTTGTAGCTGAGAGTTCTGAATAAACAGTCCTGAGTCTTCTTCCACCTTATTCTACAAACTTTGTAACACATGTAATGTACCATTACAGCCGTCGAGATGAACAAATCGTCAAAGTGTGGATTATAGCATTATTTTATGATCTATTCCTATCACATGAAAGGCTGCAGTGATGAGCATTGAGTAGACAGACAGTCTGTTGATCACATGAATGCAGTGATCTCGTCATTGCAACACGTTTTCTCTCACAAAATGCTTTCACCACAACTAACAGCAAACACAACGGCGATATGAATACAGTAAGAGCTTCGCTGTGCTGCATAACAGCGTCATTCATTATAACGGCAGTTTGGACAAGTGTGCAGATACACTCCCGACGTGTGATTGACAGCTCCGGACATTATAAAGAGTGTTCTTTGATCGCTCTCTGTAGTTTAATCACTTAAAAAACAGATTTGTTTCATGCTACTAACAGAAACGATCGTTTTAGTCACTGGCTTGATTCTCTGATGCATTATGCTTAGGGCAGCAATACGGCGATCATTAGTGAACTTGAATGATTAGCTACACATCAGAAAATTACTGATCACAGATCAGGCATTAATGAACACTGTTACTCACTGTTTGTCGCGGTGCTGTCGAATCCATATCGTAAAGTCTGTTTGTAAAGCCTGTGCTGACATAAACTGAATCCATGTTGAATGCTTTGGGCGGGCAAAGCAGAGGAAGAGGAGGTAACCTTTCCTGGTATGACGTCATAACAGGAAAATTCCAGATCGGCTCGTCTGAGCTCTCATTTTCTCAAAGGCAGAGAAAGACGGCCAGAACTCGGTTTACACCCATCATAATTTCAATACACAGAAAAAAATGTGTTTCCCTAGACCATATACAGGCTAGGGGATTTGGGACCATGCAGCAACCCAAAACAAGAGTTCAGATGGCACGCAAGACCTTGCTAGTAGCCTATATGCTGCTGAGTTTAGACACATTTTTGTGACGCGCTCCACTAACTTCACGGAAAGCAAAACGGGACAACAGAAAGCGGCATCCTGTTTGTTTTCTTTATTTTACAAAAGCACAATGTTTTGTTTTTCTTGTGAGTGTAGTGTACACACATGAAAATAGACTCTTGGCAGTTTCGATTGATATCTTATGACCATAATTTATGCCATAAATTAGTATTTTAAAGGGGTGCATGCGATTTCACTTTTTTAACTTTAGTTAGTGTGTAATGTTGCTGCTTGAGCATAAACAGTATCTGCAAAGTTACAGTGCTGAAAGTTCAATACAAACGAAGTTTAACAAAAGTTATGGCAGTTTATTGCCTACAAAAACGGCCGGTTTGGACTACAACAAGCTTCTTCCAGGGTTGGTGACAACATAAACCCTTGCTTTTAACATAAACACTGCCCCCGTGAACACGCAACAAAGTGGGCGAGGCCACGTCGCAGTCATTACGAAAGAGAGAGAGCTGTTGCAGAACTACAAACTACATTTGGCCATCTAACCAATCTAAGACCATTGCGTTTTTCGGAGAGATGGGCTTCACAGAAGCAGGAAGCAAACGAGCCGTTCAAAGGACAGTGGAGACAGCGGTGTGAAATAAAGGTAAAATACAAGAAAAATATGGCGTTTTAAAAAAAAAGAAGTATTAAGTCATGTTATACTGCGCCCCATAAACACAACCAAGCCTAGAAAAAAACCACAGAACCACCCCTTTAAGTCGTTTCCACTGTTATAATGAGACAAAATCTTTGGCCTTGTGCCGATTTGTGTCAAGTCTCCCTTTTCAGTGATGAAATATGCGTGTCCTGGAAATGGGAAGCCTCAGGTGGCGCTTCACCCACTGTCTCCTCGTGGAAAGGTGAAGTAGGCTCAGATGTAGATGGCACTTTTTCTCCTTCTCGCTCATCTTTCTGTGATTTCATGGAAAAAGTGTAATATTGAACTTTGTGCATCCGCCATTGTCACCGCATGTTAATGAACTCGTGCGCAAATAAACTTATCTCTGCACAAGGTTTATTTTTCATTATTCTATTTTGTTCCTTTATAACACAACAGATGCTTTTCAGTTTGTTGCTGATTGTGACCAAATGCATTTAGTTTTTTTTTTATCAGCCCCACAAAAAAATATGACCTATGCAAGAAACCTAGCATCGGGGATTGTTTGCTTTTTTGTGTTGCACCGAACTCGTATCGAAACGTGGCCCCAAAACCAAGGTACATACCGAACCGTCACTTCTGTTTACACCTACACTTCCACATTCAGAGCAAGACATAAGGCCACATTGTGTGTTCAGTACCACCTTCATCCTTAAGAGAGCAGCAGTGAGTTAAAAATACAACCTGTTCAACCTGATAGAACCTCCAAACATCTGTATCACATAACTGATGTCATAAAGGTTACCCATGTTATCCATAAACAACCTTTGAAATAGCCAAATATATATCTGGCAGTTTAACTTTAAGAGATAACTTTATCTCTTCTACCCTGATTCAGATGTTTACACTGTCGAATTTAAATATAGTCTCACCTTAATGCTAGTCTTCCTTTAATGCTAAGTACAACTTGTTAAACAATATTTTAATATTTATAGGATCAAGTGGAGGCTCTGAGGAAATACTAGTGGCCATTGAACACCAGGAGTATTTCACAATCCCAAGTGATCCTTTTCTGGGACATGGACATAAAGGCTACAGAAAGACAATGATGGACATTCGGAGAGCAGAACTACAAAAAGACATTTGGTTTTTCATTTACTGCTTGTCAGCTCACTTGGTTGTGGGAGTCCCTCCACTCGTTTGTTAAGACATACATGTGCATTTTGAAATGTGTAAATATCAAATAATGAATATCTTTTTTTTCATGGATATTCAGGGTTAAACTATGCCATATTTTAACGTATTAACACACTTTCTATTAATAATATATTTCTGTTTTGTGGTATTCTGTAGAAAATAAATCAATAAATACTTCCACTGATGATGGTCCAAACCTGATTTACCCAGAGACTTTAATTATAAACATGAGTTGATGTCTTTTTTTGAATGCAACTACATAAACGTTTTATCTGTGTTAAGACTATGAAACAAGATGGCTTTATTTTGTGATTCGAAGATATCAAATACAGAACTGGTATCTAAATGCAAGCAACCTTTAACATAAAGTAATCAAATAAAAGCATTTTTCCCCCCCATAACTCCAGTGGTCTGATTAAATAGAAATCTTTTGAAATGACACAAGACACAATGCAATTGGCTCCAGGTTATTTTTGACCAATTATAACACTGTGAACGCTATTTAAAAGTTCCTTTGTGAATGGCATGAATTCCATTTTCAGATTAGCATTAGCATAAGACTGAGACGGATCTGGAAACCATGTGGAATTCATTAGCTCTTCATAGTCTGACTAACCATTGGGAATGGACTATTTTTAATGACATGCAGACTACTTCCAAATAGAAATACTGTTTGTTTGTAAGGTTTTCAGGTTCAGTGATGACATATACCATCAATCAGGATATACTCACATTCTTTCCTTTTTTGGCTTGTCCTAAATGTTATATGGATTCTATACATATTAGGCGTCATATTATAAGTTTAAATATCTTCATAACATTTTTATATCAGAATGTACTTCATAAATGAAAACAATGTTTCATTTTCAATGTAAAGCTCAATATTTAAATCAAAATGAACTGGAACTGAAAATGAAACGATTATACAATAACATCCACTCGAAGAGCAAACATATAACTTGAACGTGAAAGACAAGGTGCCCGTATAAACATTGAATTTGCTCTATTTAGCACTGTTACATATTCTTTTTATGACAAAAGTGCTAATCGTAGATGACTGATGGTAATGCCAAAATAGTCCTGAAATTGATTGTAAAATGCATATGAAGATCTGAATAATAAGGTGTGCAATTATGTCATTTGATATTTGTCACCCATATATACTCATATAGATGTATATGAGAATTTTATCATAAAAGACGGATTGGAAAATCAACCCATCTGCTGATTGCTATAACCCTGTTACTTGAGATCCTGAGAGCATGACCCATGTTGAGCATGTTTTTGGGCTATATTTAGGAATGCACAAAGTTGATATTATTTTATTTTTTTAATTTATTGATATTGGTCAGTATTGAGTGTTTCATTCGTTTATGCTCATTTGCCTCTTTTTTTTACTTTTACATTTTACCATTATTCATTAACGCTCAACTTAAAAACATTGAAGGTACACTATGAAACTTTGGCCCTATTAAAAAACAAAACTGCAGGCATTTTGCGGAAGAACATTGCTATGGTTGTGCTTCGGCTCTGCATGATTGTGCGGATGAATATGGTTATCCTGCACCATACATGCGTCAAAGTAGCCGGAGAAGAGTTTCTCTATTTATGGATATGAGGAGACACGCACAGACGAGGGATGTATTTATGCAATTTCCAGCGAAAAAACCATGCCGACTAAAAATATGTCTAAAATTTCAACACATAATAGGGTTACCATAAGGCAAAAACATTTGGAAGATGGATTGATGATGTATTGACTTATTTAAATGTGGTTAATCTTGAACAAAAAAAGTTAGATAATGTACCTTTAACAACGTAATATTTTGCAAATATCAAAGTGCATATCTTTTTTCATATTGTACGCTACACTTTGTAGCATTTACGATGATTGATTTGACTTTTTAGTATTTTACATTTAATTTATTTAGACAAAATAGTATAGATCATGAAAATAATAATTGTCTTGTCGATGTTGAATTTTAATATCTGTGCATCCCTATTTATATTGCCATGTGACTTTATATTCTTTGAGTTAAGGCTTGATGGGGGATTTCTTTTTTTAATTACAAAAATAACTGATGGAAACAAGCAATAAATGGAATAGTGCAAAAGTGCATTTGCTTTCTGTGAGCTTCTAATTATCACCTAAAATTCACAAATACTTTTTAAACATCAACTCAGACATCAAAGTCGGAATGACTTTTCAGTAAGCACCATGATTGGGGACTGACAGCAGTTTGCCCAGTCCAACAGCTGTACCCATGGTCTGTAGGATTACAATAACATCAGTCCAACGTATAAAAAAAAACATGGAAACACCGTCCATTAACAGTTTTTCAAAGTACTGAAATGGCTTGACTTTATGTCCAGGAGTCTCTGGGAGCGTTAGTAGTAGTGCACTCTTCCAATAGTGCCCGTCCCTGTTCCCAAGATATCCGGCTGTCCGTTTCTCCAGATTTCCCTGATGATCCTTTCCCTTTCCTCCAATCGCTGTGCCCGCTCCAGCTCCTCGGCTGAGGTGAACACGTTCCTGCTCAGAGTCCCATCCGGCGTGATGAGGTGGTTGCTCATGGGGATCTCTGTGGCACTGTGCCGGACAGAGGACTCCAGGCCTCCTGCATCTTCCTCCTCCTCATCATCGCTTTCCTCGTCTTCCTCCTCCTCACTGTAGTCTTTTAGCTGTTTTTTCTCCGGCGTGGAGGGCGCCGCAGTGGTACGAGGCTTGCAGGAAATCCGGATGACCAGGAGGCAGAGAGTGAGCACCAGGCCAAAACAGACGCCGATGACGAAGTAAAGGCCGAAACTCTCTGGATTTGCTGGATAGAGCGGGAAACAAGTCGGGTTTAGTAATTAGAGCATCTCCATATCGATTTGCTGCTCTTTAAAAATATTAAACAAGGGAAAGCACTGACCTTTAATGTGAGCATAAGCAGCAATAGTGTTGCTCAAGAAATCCATCTCCTTCCTTTTCACATTCATCCTGGCTTTGTCCTGTGTTTCCAAACCTACAAAAACAAAATAATATTGTTAAATGTGAGCAGTGCTTGCTAGGGCATTGTTAATATATTCTGTGTGTTTCTGACTGTCCCAAGTCAAAACACTACAAAGAATAAATGTTTTAATCAGTATTGTTTTTTTGTTTTGTTTTTTGGTGTATTTTCTAGATTTTTTTTCAAACAGCGTTTTTTTTTTGGTTCAGATTTTTCAGAGGTAAAATTAGCTGTAAATATTCATATGATAAAATTGCAGTAAGTTTTCAAAACAATTATCGATTCTCAAAAACTCAAAAAGAATTTCAGACCAAACAAAAACTAGGCTAAAGGTCAAGCTTCTTTGGATAAAAGGCTCAGTTTAACTATTCAGATACTTTCACTTTTGGGACGATTACATAGCTACTACAATTCTTCATCACGGCACCTGTTAGTGGGTGGGATATATTGGGCAGCAAGTGAACATTTGTCCTCAATGTTGATGTGTTAGAAGCAGGAAAAATGGGAAAGCGTAAAGATTTGAGTGAGTTTTACAAGGGCCAAATTGTGATGGCTAGAAAATGCTCATTGATGCTGTTGGGGAGTGAAGGCTGGCCCTTGTGGTCCGATCAAACAGACAAGCTACTGTAGCTCAAATTGCTCAAGAAGTTAAAGCTGGTTCTGAAAGAAAGGTATCAGAATACACAGGGCATTGCAGTTTGTTGCGTATGGGGCTGCATAGCCGCAAACCATAAGGGTGCCCATCACCGCCAACAGTGGGCACGTGAGCATCAGAACTGGACCACGGAACAATGGAAGAATGTGGCTTGGTCTGATAAATCACGTTTTCTTTCAAATCACGTGGATTGCCGGGTGCGTGTGCGTCGTTTACCTGGGGAACACATGGCACCAGGATGCACTATGGGAAGAAGGCAACCTGAAGAGGAAGAGGCAGTGTGATGCTTTGGGCAATGTTCTGCTGGGAAACCATGGGTCCTGCCATCCATGTGGATGTTACTTTGACACATACCATTTACCTAAGCATTGTTGTAGACCATGTACACCCTTTCATGGGAACAATATTCCCTGGTGGCTGTGGCCTCTTTCAGCAGGAGAATGCGTCCTGCCACAAAGCAAAAATGGTTCAGGAATGGTTTGAGGAGCACAACAACGTGTTTGAGGTGTTGACTTGGCTTCCAAATTCCCCAGATCTCAATCCAATTGAGCATCTGTTGGCCCCACCTCGCAACTTACAGGACTTAAAGGATTTGCTGCTAACATCTTGGTGCCAGATAGCACAGCACACCTAGTGGAGGTCTAGTGGAGTCCATGCCTCGACGGGTCAGGGCTGTTTTGGCAGCAAAAGGGGGACCAACACAATATTATCAGGTCGTAATGTTATGCCTGATCGGTCTATTTTTCTGTAAAAATATCCATTCTATTCAGTAAACATGTCTAAACATCTTTAAAGTCTACAGTCCATCCTTGTAAGCCCTTTAAGTGAGGTTGAAAGGTCAGTATTGCCAGCAGCTAGTGGGGCCCATTTCCTTCTCCATTTAATGGATTGTAGCCAACAGTCAAGACTGTTTTGTATCTGAATGAAGGGCATGATACAATTCTCTTTCCTAATGACGTCCATCCAAATGCATTTGCAGCTTTTTCCTTTCCTGTAGTGTATTTCCTCTCTGACTCTTTTCCCTTCTAACTGTGAACTCCCAAGGAAGACTCATATTTCCAAGGCTCAACAAATACTGCCACACCCTCATGTACAGTATGAGGGCAAGAGTTTAAGGAGGTTATATTTACAACCCCAAATAAATATATCCTCCCTATGACAGTTCTGCGCCTGGTTCCCATCTCAATCCACACTGATAGCAGGAGCCACAGAAAACACAAAGACCTGGGGTCATGTGTGCCTGCCGGATCTTGCCACACTTCCTGTGGAACCCCCACCCAACTTCTTTTTTAAATCCCATCCACTACAGTCATACAGAACTTCCTGCTGACTTTGGCTTTTCTCACTCACCATTGTTCTCTGTCTGTGACATCATTGTATGACACTCAGAGATTCAAATGCACTTAAATAACTAAGAAATTACTCATTATCGTAACAGTTTGGTCATAAGAAGATTAACTTTTCAAGATCAATAAAGGACAATAAAGCATGCCATATACCTTTGTGTGATGAACAAACCAAATTTGAGGTGTTTTCACTGAAAATTTTGATTTCTTTGAAACACCCTTTTTGTTCCACAAAAGTAAGAAATACAGGAATTTACAATAATTTTAAACTGAGTGAACTATTACTTTAAAGATTCTTTAATATCAATTCTAAAACATTAAATAAAATGTGATTGCAAAATTAACATTTCTTTTACTAAACGAAGCAAAGCAAGACAGATAGAACTAGCCTAAAAATAAATGCACTAAGATTTCTTATACCATATAAAGCAGTCAGTTCTTCCTCATGGTGCACTGTTGTTTCAGATGGATCAAGCTTCTCACTCTGGCTCTGCCTGTGTCCTCTGAAGATCTTGGGTCTTCGTCTATACAATGACAAAAGAAAACACACACACACACAGACTCAGAGATGTCAAACCATATCACATCAAAAATCATTGGTGGCATTTGCAGTGCAAACAAATGACAGGCGAAAGATTGCGCTGTGCACACAGGAAGCCAGCTTGAGATCGAACAGCCTAAAACAGATTAACATTTCACCAATGAAAATGCAATAAATCATATCTGAGATGGGTATCCACATGATAGATGAGTCTTTAGTGAATTGAGTGAATAAATCACAGTGTGAATTGCCTGAACAGAATTAACAGATTAACATCTGTGTTTATTTTTGACAGCTTTTTTTCATACACTACAAAGTATTTAGTTTGTGCTACTTATAAAGCTATGTTTCTAGACATATGGCCCAAATTTCATAGGTAGATGAAGAATTTGCAAAGAAGGTGGTTTCTTTCAGAGGGAAAGTTTGAGTTGGTTTAGTAAAGCCCCTTTGTTTGCAGTGCCGATTTGGATCTTGCTGACTCTTGAAAGCTCTTAACATGTAGAATTAAGATTAAAAAAAAAAGTATTATACATCTAAATGGAGTAAGCAGAAGGCATGTGTACAGATTAGGTACTGTATATACAACTGTATAAATATAAATAAAAGTCACATACCGGTAAGTATTCTATTGCCCGAGTGGCATAAACGCCATAAGGATAATGATGTAGAAATATAGAAATGTTACCCTTCGCTTACAGCCATGTCTAAGTGGAATCTAATGGCATCTGGAGACATGTTTAAAGACTATCTAAACACCCATTAACCTGCCGTGTTGTTTTGTTTGTGTTTTGTTTTTCCCCTGCGGAGGAAATTATTTGCAGGCCTCTTGCCCTGCAATCCTGTCACTCCAACACCAGCGGTTTTCTTTCTCTGAACTCTTGTTCTCCTCCAAAGCAGATGTTGCATTTAAACTTGACAAAGCAAAGGGGAAGATACCAATGCATGTTATGTTCTGATATCTGGAGCTCAGGGAACATTATTAGTTGGAGCTAACTATAGGAACATTGAGGTGAAAATGTGCAGTTGTTCTTTTAGGGGCTCTTTCTACCTGATCTAACCCTTAAAAATAACTCTATTGGTGCAGCCTAATGTAGTCAGGTTATTTGACTTGGATAAAATGTTATATTTTAATCCGTTATTTATATTGTACCATAAGATATTAAAGAGATCATTTAAAAAAATGTTCATCATTTATTCACACTATGATCACAAGCCCATATGACTTCCTTTCTTCTGTGTAGCAAAAAAGATGTATTTAAAGTTGTCATGACATGAAAAATAAAATTTGCCTCGAGAGGTATTTGTATCTGCAAGTTTCATAGTTAAAACATCCGCCTCATTATAAACAAAACATCTATTTAATCAAGCTCCAAAAAACGGCTCATTTTGATATTGTGGGATCTGTGACATCGCTAACACTTATTATACAGACAAATTAATATTAAAATATGAGTGGAGAAAGAAAAACAAACAACTAAAGTTTGGGCCACCTTGATGCACTGTGACTTAATTTAATTGAGTTTAACTCATTTTGGGCCAGTTATATCCATCCATCCATCCATCCATTATCTTCCGCTTATCCGGGGCCGGGTCGCGGGGGCAACAGTCTAAGTAGAGACGCCCAGACTTCCCTCTCCCTAGCCACTTCCTCCAGCTCTTCCGGGGGGACCCTGAGGCGTTCCCAGGCCAGCCGGGAGACATAATCCCTCCAGCGTGTCCTAGGTGTTCCCCGGGGCCTCCTCCCGGTGGGACGTGCCTGGAACACCTCCCTGGGAAGGCGTCCAGGAGGCATCCAATATAGATGCCCGAGCCACCTCAGCTGGCTCCTCTCGATGTGGAGGAGCAACGGCTCTACTCTGAGCTCCTCCAGAGTGACCGAGCTTCTCACCCTATCTCTAAGGGACCCACAGCTCATGACCATAGGTGAGAGTAGGAACGTAAATTGACCGGTAAATCGTGAGCTTCGCCTTACAGCTCAGCTCCTTCTTCACCATGACAGACCGGTACATCGACCGCATTACTGCAGACGTTGCACCGATCCATCTGTCAATCTCCCGTTCCATCCTTCCCTCACTCGTAAACAAACCCTGAGATACTTGAACTCCTCCACCTGAGGCATGAACTCTCCACCAACCTGAAGTGGGCAATCCACCTTTTTCCGACTGAGAACCATGGCCTTGGACTTGGTCCTTCAGAAATGCAATATAATATACATACCTATGTTTTCAGTGGTATATAAAGACCTTACTTAATGAACCATTATGTTTTATTACCTTAGAATGAGCAATTTCTATCTACATCAGAGTCCTGCACGGGTGCGAATATTGCTGAAACGGGTGAAAAACATCCTAACTGTGTCGGATACAGGTGCGGGTCGGCTCGGACAAGGGAGAACACAGGTTTAAAACAGTCATGTGCAAACGAATATATATAAAAATATATGCATGTATAAATATGCCTTGCCTGTATTTCAAGTTGATAAAATAATTTCAAATCCATATCAAATACTCTCTTTGGATAAAGCGTCTGCTAAAATGACTAAATATCAGTTTATTTGTGCGTGCGCGCCTTCCCAGGAGAATCACAACCGTGCCCGCGCGATCTGCCTGCACTGCAGTTGTCAAGATGGATCCTGAGGAGTTGAAGAAAAGATTGTATATTGGATAGCCGCAAATGTGGAATTTCATCGCTGAGGAAGCACACAGATAACTGTGGTAACAAACCAAGCACAAGCAGTTCTATCGAACAGTGTTTTTCAAACAAAGACAGAACTGAAGGTGCCTCGTAGAGATGATAAGGACACATAACCATGTTCTTCATGATGTAGCCTTTTGCCAGCTTCGGCTGAAGTTGTCCTTGTGTTAATGGTCGTATAATAACTTCTCTATGCTGGCAATAAACATTTTTGTAAGTGTGTCTATAATGTGATATGCTAAACTGATTTTATTTCGGGAGTCGGTACTATTTTAAGCGCGTCGGGTCAGGTGCAAATTTTAATTAATGCTGCTGTCGGAAAACGGGTCGGATGCGGTTTTAAGCACTGCGGGTACGGGCGGGTGTGGATTTACAAAATCGGACCCATGCAGCACTCTGATCTACATATGCGCCGCCATGTTTTTACAGTAGCCAAACTTCTCTACAGAACACTAGCTACTCTCTGCTGTCTCAGACGACGACATCTTTGTCCTTTGTCGGCCACCGTATGTGCTTCGAAAGGGAGGGGTAAGCGGTGGGCGGTTGCAATTCGCAATCTCACCACTATGCCACCAAAATTTACACAGTGCACCTTTAATCCCTACATTTGCAAAGCATGCTGGGAACTACAGATCCACTGCCCAGTTAGTTGTCAACAAAAATGATTAATGTAGTTTTAACACAAATTAATTAAGTAAACAATAGTTTTAAATATATTAGGTTGATTGAACACAATTAAGCTCTGACAAAATGTTTAAAAAAAAAATGTTACTTTAGCTCATTTTAATTAATTAAACTGAACAAGAGGCAAAACATTTTTGAGTGCACGCACACTTTTTGAGTGCATGCGCGGAAGGACACGTGTCCTAACGCAAAGCTGACATTCTGTGTATATATTGTGCAAAAAACTTTATTAACATAATAAATTAACCTCGAGGAACATTCAAATAATAAATAAAATCCATGTCATGACCCCTTTACTTCTAATTCAAATAAAATATGGTGTCTACCCTGACTAGAGTCCATTGCTCAGGCTTAAACTTGCTGTGCAGATTGGAAAAGCACACAGATCATACACAGTATCATTTTGAGAGAGAAAAAAATGCTGTAGGATTCCAGATAAAGCAACCACGCATTAATATGATTTAGATTTTTTTTTTTAACACTACACTTAATAGTTGATTTAATAAAGAAAGTGCAAACGAATGCCAATACAAACTTTGTGCCTATATCTCAAATCCTGGGAAAAGGCCAGAAATTCTAATTTTAAACTAGATGTTGTTTGTTTAAAGAAATGGGAAAGACGGAGGGAATCCAGACACTGTCATATCTGGTGATAACTCTCGTCTTTTCCACAATAAGAAGACCACAATAGCATTTCCTTCCCCTGGATCAGTCTCCATCCGACCTAAACAACACCCCCTGATTTGTTCCTCTGTTTTTCACATTAAGTTGTCTGTCCAAATAAAGAGTGTAAGTGGATGATTTGTGGGGGACAAAGTGACAGTACAAAGACCTATGGACCTACTCTTTCTGCTAATCGTTGAACAGAAGCTTTAGACTTGACCATGAGGGGGAAAAAAACATCAATCATAAACAACCTGACTGAGCGACTCCTTCATTGTAAAGCACTCAAAAATATCATCACAAAGCATGAACGGAATTTACTCCATGACATTAAAGGCTATAATTGAATCCTCCAATATCAAAAGAAAAACATAGCTTGAGCAGCCAGTGCAGCCTTTTCGTTCATATGACACACCGCCAGCCAAAACAAACAGATGGATATTTTTGATACTTAGAAATGTTCTTTCAGCCACTGGAATTTCCTGGCATAGTGGTTGAACTACTTGTGGTCTTCTTGGCAACGGGCTTGGTGACTGATACAGAACTTTGAATCTAAATTTAATTGGGTTTCTTTGTCTCACTAAACTATGGACAGCCTAGAGGAGGCAATCTCAATATACAAAACACTCTTAATGACTATTTTATGCTGTCAGCCTCAGTAGAAAACATCTTTATCTTGATTGGATTTGCTTTGAGGACTGTCTGTGCTTCTATAACGAAAAGTTCACTACAAAAGAGACAAAGAAAATGTTTTCCGATTATCTCATAAATAACTATGTTAGAAAAAGGAATGAGGGGTGTGTGGGGGGGGTCTAATGTGTCCCTGAAAGGACATTTGAAACATTGCTTTTTTCTTGCGTTTGGCAGACCGCTACAACCCCAACGTCCTCATAATCTTGAATTTTTTCCATAAATAACCGTCCAAAAACATTGTAGAAGTGCTGACTATTCAATCTCTCCGTCAGCATGTACCCCTCGGGTCTCATTTCTCCCATCAGCCAGATTCACCTGAACACCAACACTGTCCAGAATTGTCTCAACAAATCAAAGGTAGCAGCTCAGTGTAAGTTCCAAAACCTCTGAGGTGAGGGCAGAGGTTAAATTGGGCCGGAGTGCACCGGAGCACAGCTCCGCCTCCTCAGGTCCACAACACACCCTGCTGGAGCTCAGCTCCGTCTCCTTCAGCACGAAATATTGTTATTAGACTTTAATTATTGTTCGTCTCCTGGCAAATACAGGCTACATGGAATTATCAGACGTCAGAATGCATTAATCGCTGCATTCTCTGATTCAGCACCGCGCCCACAGCCATCAAGGTAAAACCGTCACAATTCTAACGGTGAGTTACCATGGAAATCCGTGAACGGCTAGAGCAGCGGTCGGGAACCTATGGCTCGCCAGGTCTCTCACACTTTACCAACATATCTAACATTTACTAACATGATCGATAAAAAGATTAGACACACACATCAACAGAGATCCGTTCTCTGCAGAAAAAAGCAGCCAATTACAATTCCCTTGTACATAATTTTATATAATTTTTTACTGTGGCTCTTTTGGAAAAATGCATTTATCAAAAATTAACAAAAAAAAGTCTCTTTGGTCAAAAAAAGTTCCCAACCCTTTTCAGTGACACAGACGAAAATGAAAAGATTACAGTCAAAGCTCATCTTTAGGGGGGTATTGTCAAATAATCTACTGCCCACTGACATGGTTTTGAAAGCTATTTATTATTAATTTTTTGGCCTTCAAACTTATTAAAAATGCACATATGTAGATCAGAGAAATCAACATTTTCTCGGGGGACCATTCTCCCGAACCCCCCTAACTATCTCAAATTTGGGTCCTCACTGTTTTAAAAAACCCTGCCTATGGCCCCAAGTGAACTGTAAAGTATTTCTCTTTGTTTGAATAACTACTCAACCCTACCTTACACATTAATACTGGAAAGAGAGCCCTTTTTCCGGCACGATTTTGAATGACCATTCATTGTGAATAAGGGCTCCCCCTCCCTACAAAAGCCAATTAAACCACTGGGTGAGGGTAACCGTCCAACCAATAAACTTGGACACATTTCTACCGGCTGTGTGGCCAGTTAAACTGCTCAGGAGGGTGGCGTGGTGAAAGCATTCCCTATGTGAAATAGCTTGAGCTCCTTTACAGACTTGGATCTCACCATCAAACAGTCCAAAACAGTGTAGGGTGTCTTTCTTTCTTGTTTCTCTTGAAAAGAGAATCTAGCGGATTAAACTGTGAAACTCATTTGGACTGTTTCCTGCCAGTAGCTCTTACCAAGGGGGATATTTAATTTGGAGCCAAGTCATACATGTGGTTGCCATCAGATTCTTGACCCCTGCATCAAATGTGGAGTTGACCCTAAAGACGCATGCCAGCCGAGAAAGAGGAGACTAAATGAACACCACACAAGCTCCTCTGCTGAATTTCCTCAAGTGCACAAATCTCTCTGCACAAACCTCACAGTATAATGGTCATTTTTCCTCATTAAAAAGTTTTACCAATCTAAACTAATAGTTCTTCTGATAAATATGTTTTTAAAAAAGCACACTCCAGTCATATCAATAGCCAAGTATAATACATAAACACTACTGTTCAAAAATGTATGATCAAAAATATATTTTTTAAAGAAATTAATAATTATATTCAACAAAGGATGCAAAACCAACAGCATTATAATAATTTTTTCTTTTTAACTTTCTATTCATCAAAGAATCCCGAAAAGAAATGATCATGGTATCCACAAAAATATTAAGCAGCTTTCAACATTGATAATAATAAGACATTTTTCTTGCCATCAGTATATTAGAATCATTTTATAAGAGACCAGTCATGTTCATCGGACATGTTCTGAGATCACATGACCAGCCCAATACTACTATGAAAAAGTCTGAGGTTCTCTCTTCACTTCTCAAATATTATAGAGCGTTTTAAATGTATAACAGTTTTTAAACATGTTAACCCGAAAAGTAAAATAAGGCTAATGAATTTAGCATAATGCTAATAAGATGCATTTTTATGACATGCATCTTTTGGCCAGTGCCAATACAACACTTACAAAACCTGTATACATAATACTTAAAAGTACATTCCTCATTACTAGTACTATACAGTAGTACTGTACTGTATACACAGTATATGACTTGTCAGAATCTTCAATAATGCTGCTAAAAGTTAAAAGTCCCTTTTCAGAGTATGTTCATGTTGGGTGTTTGATACCATTCAATGATCTTAATATAAGAGAGAGAGAGTATTTGCCAGCCCGTGGTGTCAGTGGGGGTTTTGTGGCTGAGGGCTGCGCTCTTGGGTGTTAATATGGACCAGATGTGTGTGTGTCAATGGAGTCAAAGATCCTCAATAGTTTTCGATGCAAATGCAGAGTAGAAAAACACTTTTCATGTACCCTAATCTTCGGCCCCTATCCACCATTAGGGTCAACAGGGTCAAAACACTCAACATGGGAATGTACTGTGTGAGAACACAACACAATCTCTACCCATTTCTTAAATTCTAAAATAAAAGCAATTAAGACTTGCTTTAGTTTTAAAACCCTAAGGAGACCTATTATGAAAATGAGAGTGGGAGTTATTTGGATTTAATTAATCCCGTGCATCTGCAGCCATGTTTCTGCTTGCTTGGGTTCAGTGTGAAAGCACAGAGAGTGTGGGTGATGGGCCGACTAACCCTCAGGTGATCCCAGTTCCAAAGCTCCACAAATAGAGCAATGATCTCATCTGCAGATCGATCTGAGCCTGGAGGCCTTTGCAGATCCCTAGAAACATGCTGGATCCATTACGCAGGCCCTCTGATTACTGTACGACACAAAACATGTGGTCCATCTTTCCCATGGGTGGGTGGGCATTGTTAACCCCATCCTGCCTATAGAGATTTGGCACAAGTATTCAGGTTAGGATTGATGTGTACTAAAAGCTTTGATAAATGCCAATTAGAAGAGCATACACCCATGTTCAGTATGATTTCAGTGGCTTTACTAACTCCCTTTAACTGTATTATTGCTACATAAAATGAGATTGTGTGTTTGTAAATCAAGCCAATGGCATTCACTGTACGGATGCATTCCACTTAAATGAGATTTTGTGCTATATTATCTGGGGTTTGCTGTATTATTTGGATTTGGGGATTTATTCCCTCAATCAAAATCCACAAGCTCATAAAAACAGAGATGGGGGAGAGAAAGAATGTTTGGGAGGTGTTTAAAAGCACAGACTGACATAGTCATTAAACATTTCAATCCCTAAGAGCAAAAGGAGTTTCAGTGTAAATATTCCTATGAATCAATCAAACTCAGATAAGGCAAATGCTTCCATATTCTCTGTCTTTAGGGCAGAGCTGACTCATTTGAGGGCTAAAGGTGTAGTGATTACTTTATATATGACAATTATGTCCATTTCAGAGGAGACCAATTCAGATTACAAAAATGCATGTGGATGCCATTGACAATTGTGGCCAATGACACTGACATAAAATAACAACACAATCACTAAGTGCCATTTGATTTAAGAGTGGAAGGAAAGGTAATCAGTGAATATAATAATAATAATAATAATAATAATAATAATAATAATAATAATAATAATAGTTATAGTGATGTGATGTGATACATTTTGGTCTGTTCCTTTCACAAAGCTTAAAGGGATGGTCGAAATGAAAATCCTGTCATAATTTATTCACCCTCAAGTTGTTCCAAACCTGTACAAACCTGCATATTCTGCTGTACAGAAAGGAAGATATTTGGAAGAATGTTTGTAACAACATGTTTGTTCTTCCAAATATCTTCCTTTCTGTACAGCAGAACAAAGACATTTATACAGGTTTGGAACAACTTGAGGGTGAGTCAATGATGACAGAATTTTCATTTTTGGGTCAACTATCCTTTCAGGTCTTAAAGGGTTGGTTCACCCAAAAATGAAATTTAGCCCATGATTTACTCACCCTCAATTCATCCTAGGTGTATACGACATTCTTCTTTCAGACGAGTTATATTAAAAATGTCCTGGCTCTTCCAAGCTTTATAATGGCAGTGAATTGTTGCTTTGTTCCATAAAAGTGCATCTATCCATCATATAACTGCTCCACACGGCTCAGGGGGGTTAATAAAGGCCTTCTGAAGCTAAGCGATGTGTCTGTGTAAGAAAAATATCCATATTTAAAACTTTATAAAGTCAATTATCTAGCTTCCACCAGATCGCCTTCCGTATTCAACTTACGTAAAAAGTGTGCCTCTCGCAATTTAAAATGCTTACACTACGTCTGACAATGCACACCAGTTAGTTTTTTTTTTTTTTCAGAACTGGCGGAAGCAAGATATTTTACTTTATAAAGTTTTAAATATTGATATTTTTCTTACACAAACACATTGTGCAGAAGGCCTTTATTAACCCCTCGGAGCCGTGTGGAGCAGTTATATGATGGATGGATGCACTTTTATGGACTTCAAAAATGAAGCAACAATTCACTGCCATTTTAAAGATTGGAAGAGCCAGGACATTTTTAATATTACTCTGATTTTATTCGTCTGAAAGAAGAATGTCATATACACCTAGGATGACTTGAGGGTGAGTAAATCATGGGCTAATTTTCATTTTTGGGTGAACTATCCCTTTAAGAAGACTATAATTTATCCTATCATATGATAATGTCAAAAGCCATAGGAATCACTTTAATAAAACTTTTATAATACTTTCTATAATTACTCAGAATTAGCACTATATTTTGTGTACATGTGTGTTAGTCTATCTTTCCATCTCAGAAATGCGGATACAACAGGACTTATAAAGGCAGTTAGAGCAGAGGTTGACCTCTGACCTCCCTCCAAATCTACAGACCGTTAACTCAAGAAGATAAGGTGGCTCACTGAACAACGATAGAGAGAGTTTGCGGAGGAGAGCAGATGCTCAGAGCAGGGTTGAACGGATTTGAACACAAGTCATCCATCTCTAAACAAAAAGCAGCTGCGAGTTTTGCACATCTCTCTATCGGGATATAAATCAAACTAGCATTGCACGCAAAAACAAACAAAGACTTTAACAATCAGCTGTTCAAATGTGCGAGACTTTGAATAGACGTTCATGTCAAAGGTGTATTTAAATGGTTTATTTTATAACTAAAAAGGTGTGGCATGCAAACACAGGGGCTTTTAACTACTCACTTGGCTCTTGTACAGGAAACCCCTTTTTGTTTGAAGAAACACATCAGTCATGCATGAATCCCTCACCTCAACTGCCTGGTCACATTACATTATTATTGACCTTCCCGCAGATAAGCACACAATGAGCCTGGGTGTTTATTTTTGTAATGATAAAACATTAACCAATTTACAGCTGCAGCTCTAGCCCTAACGCAACTCAATTAAGAATGCTTCTGTCCAGGACTTGAACTCATAAAGGGAAACATCCATGGACACACATACACACACTTAATGAGTGCAAAATGATCTAAAATAACTTCCATCTGCACAGATGACATCTCTGATTGGAAGATTTAAAAATCATAACCTTACAGGACATGATTCATGAGCATAAGAGTCAACAAATACAGATGTGACGTGTGCCAGAGTTCTATCAACAACACTCAGCATCACATTCATGATAAATAAATATCCAAAGAAACAAACAAATAAATGATATGAAGATGTAGTTATATAATAGTTGTATAATAGTATCTTAGTGTTGTTTTTCAGTGATAAAGTCTAAAATGATATATAAATAAACATTCTTAAAAAGCAAAATTGCTCCTGATATAATATAAGTGAGGTTTATGCTTAAAACAAGAACAATAATGATACAAAATTAAACTTAATTTGATGTTTTCTAAAATAAAAAAAGTGTTAGTTTGCTTCTCAAGTAAACTTGTTTTAAGGATTTAGATATTTTTGCTGAAAAAACAGACTTTTTTTTTCTTTTCTTTTTGCGTTGAATAACATTAGAGAACATATCTCAGTGCAACAGGTTTACAAAAGTTGTACCAAGTAACATCCCTAAATATGGCATGCTGAAAGCCAGATACTCACCACATAAAAATCTCAAAGTTGTTCTCCTACAGCATCACACGCTTCATCAGACTTCTTGGGAAGTTTAGTCCAGAGCTGATGGTATCAATACGTTGCACAGCCCAAACTGAGAAGAGTCTTCACAGTCCCGTCCAATGACCGCTCAGTAGTACATATGTTTGCCTCGGGTTGAGTTTGCATTACAAGCTGCCGTGTGTTCACTCCCTTTCAGCCGTTCGCTACGAGCAGCAGGAAAAGTTGTCACACAGTCCTCACACACAGTAGAGAGAAAGACATGGAAAGAGAGGGAGAGGGAGAGGGAGAAAAAGGGAAAAAAAGAGGTCCAGCCTTAAATGGGCAGGGTTTGGGGAAGAGAAAAAGGAGGGAGAAAGGGTCTTTCCCCTGTTGTTAAGGAAACAGCCATGAAAAGCCAACTCTAGACCAATTAACTAAGATTTTCCACACTGAATAAAACATGACAGACAGAAGAATGAAAGAGCCTTTGAGAGGGGAGTGTTTGCTTCAGTGTTGGGGGAAATACTTCGAAATTGTAGCTTGCCAAGCTACAAGCTAATCATAATTGAAAGCAGTTCATAGTACCAAACTACATTTAATCTACTGTTTTCAAAAAGTGTCACTGTCACTTAAAACACACAACACCAAAATCTAAACTTAGTCTGTTACTTTATGTTTTACTAATTGGTTTCAAATACTTGGAACATAGATTGCTGTGGTATGTA
This sequence comes from Romanogobio albipinnatus, assembly GCA_023566225.1. Lineage (NCBI taxonomy): Eukaryota > Metazoa > Chordata > Actinopteri > Cypriniformes > Gobionidae > Romanogobio > Romanogobio albipinnatus. Next base: position 39,381,882 of record CM042252.1, on the reverse strand, counting down.
GCAAAACACAAAAGTGAGTAAAAGCCCATCTAGGCTAATGAGCATGACCTTCAAACTAACAAATAGCTATGTGTGATACATGCACTACCATTCAAGGAGAGTTTGGGGTCAGTGATTGTTTTTAAAGGAATGAATAGTTAAAAAAAAAGACGCATTAGAATGATTTCTGAGGGATCATGACAAAATTCAGCTTTGCCATCACAGCAATAAACAGCATTTTAAAATATCCATGAATGAGATTTCACCAATTTTGGGGACAAGTTTAGGCTTTTAGCCAGGGTTTGGTGCTTCTACATAATTTATTCATCATTTCCCTCTGGTTTTAGGGATAAGTTATGGTTAGAGTTAGGTTTAGGGGTAGGGATTGGGATGTTTTCATAGAGAAATGTACTTTTAGGATCAACTAAATTCACTTGGCAAAATCACGGGGACCGTTGTGGTACTCAAGTCTGGACAAAACTGGACTTGGACTCAAATCTGAGTCCAAGAGATGGTCCTCACTGCAGAACACGAGATCCAGGGGCGGGGTTGGATCCAGATCCAACTCCTCCCACTTTATATACTTTGCAATATTAACTGCAACAATGGAGCCATGAACTTCACATACTTTTGAAAATCCAGCTTTTAGTTGCTCCTGGTAATCGCTCGTCACAGTTGTAAACACGATGGTGTTCTTCCACAATGGCGTTCTTCCAATCAAATGACGACTTCAAAAATCCTGAAGTGTTTCCAGTTAAGTGTGCCATGTGCATCAGACGTTCAGCCAATGGTCCATGGATGTGACGTCTGAGGCTGAGACTACACCCCAAACCTAAACCTACCCCAACTCTACCCCCTGGATCTTGTGTTCTGCAGTGAGGAGCTACTGGAGTCCAAGACAATATTTTTAAGAGCATTTGGACTCGGCCTGGACTCAATGAGCTGGTCTTGACAATTTATAGAAAATATGGTCTTGAATTTGGTCTTTAGTCGGTCCGAGTCAGGTCTTGTCCGGATTCGATTACTACAACACAGTCTACAAGCACCACTCCCATTTTCTTCAGAAAATCTACTTGTTATTGTTATCTGTCAGACACACACATTTGTATATCTGTTGATGTAATAAAGAACATGAATGATGTTTGTCCAATTCAATTACTTTCACCTCTCCCTTTAATTAAAGAGAAGATCCAGTGGTTTTTACCAGAGCTTTCCATCCCCTATGACATTCCTGCCTGGATCTCCACACAGCTGGCAGATCTCCACCTGTCCCACGGGCTGATTTACACTCCAGAGCAGCGGCTCTTCAAAGCCAGTAGGGAGCATGGGGGAGCAAAATGGGAGATAGGCCAGTGGGAGGCAAAGGCTGTCTAGGTTGGACCTGTTCTACATAAACCCAGCGCTCCCTTTTAACACAGGGGAGTAAATTACAAGAACATCCAAGGCCTAGCAAACAAGTAGGGCGATGTGCACTTATCAATGACATATTTGTCAAAAGCAGACCATTAGATCTGAAGCACAAAAGTGTTCATGTGAGAAAGTTGGTGTAATGGGTGGTGGAGAGAGGAGGATATACAGGCAAGATCGAGCTTGTCTGCTGAGACCATAACTGAGGTGAAATGAGGTGATAAAGCTCACCAGGTGTGTTAGACGATGAATGTGCATGAAAACAAAGTCATTCTTTAGTTAGCCCCTCTAGATATGTAGATCTATCTATCAATCAATATATCTATCTATCTATCTATCTATCTATCTATCTATCTATCTATCTATCTATCTATCTATCTATCTATCTATCTATCTATCTATCTATCTATCTATCTATCTATCTATCTATCTATCTATCTATCTATCTATCTATCTATCTATCTATCTATCTATCTATCTATACTACTGTTCAAAAGTTCAGGGTCGGTAAGGTTTTTTGGAAAGATTCTTATGCTCGTCAAGGCTGCATTTATTTGAAATAGAAATATTTTGTAACATTGTAAATGTCTTACTGCCACTTTTGATTGTATCCTGCCTGACCCCAAAGTTTTGAATGGTATTCTTTCAAATTCAAATACAGAGTAAAATAGCTGAATGCATGCAAATGCAACCAATTGAACCCAATATAACTGACTAATGCTGTGAGCGGTGGGAGTTCCCTGTACACCAGTGATCTTTGCCACTGTACTGTCTCCTTTTACAGTAGGTCTTTAATTGAGAGCAATTTCCTGTAGAGAAGTCACTAGTTTTCCAGCCAACCGCTAATCTGATAATTGACTGAGATAATTGCAGCTGCAAAGAATAAGTGTGCTATTTCAAATGCTGCAACAGGAGCAAGATAGTGAATTGCCTAATTCTATTGCATAAAAAATACCATGCTGAGACGAATGCCAAGTATTCCTGGATAGGGTTCAACACGGCCCTGTTGAATCAAGAAAAAGATGAAAAATACCAAATCTGCAGACCAGTGATGTCATGCTAATTTTTTCATCGTATCTATTAATTTGTTAAAAATACAATACTTATAGGAAACCTGAGCTCATGAGACGAGACACGAGATTGGGTTCACGAGAACGAGACAAGGTGAGATTTTAGCACAGTATTTTTAACAACAGTATAGTTTTGTCTTATTAAGTGCAATCATAATCAAAGTACTCTCTCAATATTCAAAGTGCAAACCGAGACAAGAGCTGAGAGGTGGTTACAACTACACAGCCCAGCCTAAGATAGCTTTGATATTGGAGACAGGTTTTATCTGTGCACATCAGGGAGCTCACGTTTATTTTCACTTTCGATTTGTGATCCCCCATACTCTCGGTATAGGGAGTGCCAGTGCTGAGCGTGCATTCTACAAGATAACAAGACTTTTATCAGACGCTTAGGCTCTGTTAAGCAACTCTCCTCTGTCTGGCAATCCGATGGACGGATTCCATCTGGGTTTGGCGGTTGCCAGGAGAACGCTACTTGCCTGACTGCATTGTGCCAAGTGTAAAGTTTGATGGAGGGGGGATTATGGTGTGGGGTTGTTCTTCAGGGGTTGGGCTTGGCCCCTTAGTTCCAGTGAATGCTTCAGCATACCAAGACATTCTGGACAATTTCATGCTCCCAACTTTGTGGGAACTGTTTGGGGATCGCCCCTTCCTGTTCCAACATGACTGCGCACCAGTGCATAAAGCAAGGCCCATAAAGACATGGATGAGCAAGTTTGGTGTGGAGGAACTTGACTAGACTGCACAGAATCCTGACTTCAACCCAATAGAACACCTTTGGGATGATTTAGAGCGGAAACTGCGAGCCAAGCCTTCTCATCCAACATCAGTGCCTGACCTCACAAATGTTCTTCTAGAAGAACGGTCAAGAATTCCCCTAAACACACTCCTAAACCTTGTGGCAAGCCTTCACAGAAGAGTTGAAGCTGTTACAGCTGCAAAGGTTGGCGAACTCTATATTAAACCCTATGGATTAAGAATGGGATGTCATTGAAGGCAGTCGTCCCAAAACTTTTGGCAACATATAGTGTAAATACAAAGAGAATATTTCTAAGACTAATTTCAATTTCTTTCATTTTCAGCTAAACAAAATTGTGACTGACCTAGACAGCCAATGATCATGCATTTTGTTTCATTCTGAAAAGGGCAGCATGTTTGAATGTCACTAAAGACTTTAAAAATAAGAATTGGGACGAAATAATGTTTTGATGCTCAAACATGTGCCGGAGAAGTGGAGCCTCTTAACTTTAGATTAACCTCATTAATGCCCAAGTACTGATCAAATTTCCCTGCAGGTAAAGGCAGGTAAAGGCTCCACCCTTTTATATAGCAAGCAAATACATAAGATTTTCCCACCACTGTCCCTGTTAGAAACCGTCACACCCATTCATAGCAGAAGTGATCAAACTTCATTCCCCACAACAAATATGAGATGAAAGAGTCGATGTTGCTACAGCGAGACTGAAACTATGGAGACTGTTTAATGCTCTATGCTGACCTTCTCTGTTTTCTGATGTTTTTGATAAGTGCAAAGAGCACAGAGGATTCTGGCACGCCTGTTGGCTCAGTCCTGTCGGGGAACACAAGCAGAATGAGGTCTGTTTGGTATTAGATGGGAGGGTTAAGACAGGAAATGGCTCGGGGGAGACTGACGTGGTCCCTCTGTGGTCGGCACCGGTCCCGGAACCCCAAGCCTGGACCAGTACAAGGTCTCAGTGTTCTTCTCCATGCTAAAAGAGGGGGAAGAAGGGTGTACAAGGTTTAAACCATTGAGTGAGTGGGACTAAAAAGCTGGGAGGGGTGAAGGCTGGGCGGAAGACATAAACAGTTCAACACCCCTGCAGCAAAGCATCGTTGATGAAGTCCCACAGCTTCTGAAAGATCTCGGGTGCTTTCACAACCCTCTTTGATTTCCTTCTTTTCTGACTGTGGAAATATATGAAGCATGAAGGACTTCAGAATTATTATTATTTGATGATAGAGAATTTGAGTTTAATATAAGGAATAGTGCATTATGGGTATAAGAAACAGTACTTTTTTACTGAGGAAAACCACCATGATGCCAGGGTGTTGCTATGCGGGTACTAGGATGGTCTGGGATGATATTCTGGTTAAAAAAAAGATTTTTTTAAAATGAATTATTACAAAATAGACCCCACATAGTCCTGGTTCACTTGATGCCATAAAACAAGACCAAAGACAAAACTAAAAACAAAATTATTGCTTCTTAAACTGCAGGTTTAAGATGGGGTAGTCTGCTTTGATCTATCATTCCTAAGGTTTAGGTCAGTAAGATTTTTTATATTATTATTATTTTAGCAAGGCAAAAAATATATTTCAAATAAACTTCTCTTTTTTTTACTTTCTATATTTCATCAAACAATCCTGAAAAACAACTATTGCAGTCTCCACAAAAATAAGTAGCACAAGTGTATTCAACATCCATAATAATAATATGAAATGTTTCTTGCAGCAAATCAGCATATTATAATCATTTCTGAAGGATCACGTGACACTGAAGACTGGAGTAATAATGTTGAAAATTCAGCTTTGCCATCAGGAATAAATTACATTTTAAAATGCATGAAAATAGAAAACAGTAATTTGAAATTGTAATAATATTTCACTATATGTTATTTAAATAACTGCAGCTTTAGTGAGAGACTCAAAAACATAAAAAAAAATTGTAAATGGTAGTGTCACATTTTGGTAGTGTCACAAAAAGTCTCACATTTTGAATTGTCCGTAATACAAACAGTGCAGGTTATACAAGTTATACACACAAATGTAATACTTAAATTTAGGGGTTTGTTCAAATCCCCAATCATAAGTATGAGCAATATTAATAGTGATATGAACTTCAGACCAACTTGTGCGTTCAAGCTGTTGAATATTGTCAGATGTTGATTGACAAAGACAGACACCAACTCACAAATCCTTCACCACAAAATACAAACATCATTTGCAATCTAGATAAGGTAATGTTCCCTTAAGAGCACTTAAATGCAAATTACACTGCCCCAAGATGTTTTCAAAAGGTTACATTTCGGCAGTGTAATAAAACACATGACCTGACAGATCCATTCCACAAAACACACATAGACACATTGAAAACGCTGGAATGGAAATGGATGTGTGTAGTTCGCCAGTTCTCCAGTCAGCCTTGAGGCTCCAGCTGTAGTTTAGCCCCTGTGGAATGCTGGGGCTGCCATTATCAGCACTTAATGGAGCTCTGGTGTTACAAACTCACAAGGCTAAACCAGTAATTATGCCAGCCGTGAAGGAAAGGCAGTCGAGGGTGTATTGACAGACTGCAGTCTTTAGAAATGAATCATCAACATTCACAATTTTACACCTGATACCTCACACTAAGGGCATGTTTACACGTCAACGATAAACTAAAAAACAGAAATGTTTTTCCTTTGCGATTTCGTGTACAGATGACAACATTGTCAAAACGATCCTCATTCACACGGAATGACGAAAAAAGATGAAAAATGCTGTATTATGCTTCCAGACCAGTTTACTTTTTAAAGAAACACTACGTGCCTATAGACTGAACACATAATACGCATGCAACGTCACTGTTTTACAAATTCGTGTTTTTGTTGTTTACACGGAGACGATAACAGTAGCCTATCGTTTTCAAAAAATTTGAAACCCATTTTCAGGCCTCCTAAACGCTGTAGTCGTGTAAATGAATGGCCAAAATGCATAAAAACGTTTTCCGTTTTTAGTCGAAAACGGTGTTATGTAAACGCCAACTAAGCTTCGAATAGCCTACTTGTTTTGTATGAATTAATTCAAGTTCAAGTCAAAATTTTATTATAAGCCCAAAGGGCGATTTTTGGTACAGCATAAAATTTGTAACCATGTCAACACATAAACAAAACACAAACGGCAAACACAACATTCTGACATCTTACAAGTTTAAAAGCCTTACAGCAGTGAGAATAAAAGAATGCCTATAGCGACTGCTATACCGTCTAGGCATGCTATACCTGGAGGAAGCATTTTAAATTCATGGAACAGTGGATGAGTTGATTCTGCAAGAATAGCTTCAATATTCAAAATCAAATGTACTCCGATCAGGCATAGGCACAGGTGAAGTGAATAACACTGATTATCTCTTCATCACGGCACCTGTTAGTGGGTGGGATATATTAGGCAACAAGTGAACAGTTTGCCCTCAAAGTTGATGTGTTAGAAGCAGGAAAAATGGGAAAGCGTAAAGATTTGAGTGAGTTTGACAAGGGCCAAATTGTGATGGCTAGACGACAGAGCATCTCCAAAAATGCAGCTCTTGTGGGGTGTTCCCGGTCTGCAGTGGTCAGTATCTATCAAAAGTGGTCCAAGAAAGGAACAGCTACTGTAGCTCATATTGCTCAAGAAGTTAATGCTGGTTCTGATAGAAAGGTGTCAGAATACACAGGACATCACAGTTTGTTGCGTATGGAGCTGCATCAGTCAGGGTGCCCTGCTGACCCCTGTCCACCGCCTAAAGCACCAACAGTGGGCACGTGAGCATCAGAACTGGACCACGGAGCATGGAAGAAGGTGGCCTGGTCTTATTAATCAAGTTTTCTTTTACATCACGTGGATGGCCGGGTGCAGGGATGTTTTGGCAGCAAAAGGGGGACCAACACAATATTATGTATAATATATGGTCATAATGTTATGCCTGATATTATACTGATATTAAAAGTATCTTGCTAAAACTTTTTTATTGTTTCTATTCTCTCTGTGAGACGTGACAGGGCACATGAAATATCTCAACTATGATTCTTTGCTGTGCAACTTCTCTTGGTAATAAATGTTGACTACACATGCTAGTCTGAAGAGACAAAGGGCTAATACTTATGTCAGCCTCCGGCAGCCAGCCATGTGACTCCATCCTCATCTAGACCATCTTTCTCTTGAGAAGATCTTGTGAGAAGCCAGAGGGTATAATGACATGAGGACTGCTAACAAAGCTGTCTTTCTGTCTAACAACTTCTCGTGATATTTTTGACACATCCTATTTATTTCAAAAGATCTGTGGTAAAATACTACTCTTGTTTTATCTTGCACAGTGAAAAGCTACAAATGGAAAGTAATGAAATATAGATATATACAGTATATAAGATATAAGTAAGACTTTTGTATGCCATTGTCATTAGTTTCAGTGCAAACACAGCTCTGTACTATGTAAAGTAGCAGTATTTTACAGTTCTAATATTGCTTATTTAGCACTTTTACAAGTTTTTAATTTTCACATTTACATACACAATACATTTGTGGACATGTTCTATTAATCATGGCAACTGTTATTCATCAAATTATGATCAAGCATGTATAATCAGATATGGGGTGTGAATAAACACATTGATCGGGAAATGCAGACTTGTATTAAACACAGATTTTGTGCCGTTATCTGATTTGCATGATTCCTCTGGAGAAACAGCTCATGCAAATGAATGGCACTATCCACGGACTCAATTCAGCTTAATATAATATTTTTTTTGGCATGCTCAAGCATATGTTCCTCTTAAAAGTCCCACAGCCTTTGCATTAGTTACTTGGTCTAACCTTACATTGAAATGTTGTGCCATAAGGCAAAATGAATCATTTCAGCCATGCAAATAACATATAATAAGTGGGTAAAATGCTATAAAGGTCCTCAACCTGAAACATGTGGAGAAACTCATCAACATAACTTCACCAGAAAGCAGAATATTTGCATCAAGAAAAATGAAATACCATGAACAACAAACAGGATGTTCATACAGCACTCACTAGCAGGCCTCAGGGCAGATCTCATTGTTGTGTCGGACCGGAGACAGTTCTTCATTCCCTGAAAGTTGACCTGTCTGTGATACTGAGAGAGGTATAGGACCCAAAATGAACCAACCCAAAAATGCCACAGCTGGGAGTCACTAAGTCTCTACTCAGAAGGAAGCACCGTCTGTGGGCGCCTTGTGGCATTCTGGGCTGTAATTTGGTTAAAGAGTAAACAAGTTAGTCTGCCAATAAGAAACCAGTGCAAGTCATAATTCGCTGGTTATTTCTGGTTCTTGCAGAATAAAATCCAAATGCTACCTAAAGGAAGTGCTTTTCAGCTGTGTTAACATAGTCGCCCCACAGGAACAATTGCTACACTGAGTTATAGGCTAATGTTCCTGTTTATCAGCCTCTGCCTTTATCAGGGCAGCCATTCTGCAGAAACTCGTTACAATTTGTTGTATTGTTGCAGTTTTATAGCAGTTTAATAGGTTGCATTATTTATGAGGCCTATTCTCAGGAAACTGTGCTATTTGTGTGTGAAATTCACAGGAAATTTTTTTTGTTACATTTTAAAACATTTGGGAAGGGTTGAAGGTCAGGGTAATGGACTTCACTAGCAAATCAAAGCATTGCAAAAAAACAAAAACAAAAAATCTGCCTTTGTAACGGGTGAAGTGGCTGCAATAAAGCACACAATTAAGGAGCAAACAACAAAAAAAAGTCTTTAATAATAATCCAACAAGAACACTTTTTTGTGCTGTTTATTTACATGGCAACCGCGTTTTAAGGGCCTGAAAAGTTTTTGAAAACGATACATTATCGTCTCCGCGTAAACTACAAAAAACCTGAATTGCGATGATGATTTCATGTGTATGCGTATTACATGTTCAGTCTATAGGTGTGTAGACTCGTTTTTCTTTACAAAGTGACATCGCCAACTTCTGGCCTGGCATGCATAACACAGTGCTTTTAGTCATTTTCGTGGATCCATGTGAACGGGCAACACGGTCTCACACCCAACTCGTCACATATTGACGCTTGGTCAGTTCCGTTCGGCGTCACTTTTTAACGCACAAATTACCCCTAGGCGTCATTTTTCGACGTGCAGGGTACTCCATTGATTTCAATGAGAAACCTTTGGCGTCATATATAGACGCGTTGGGCATGGTTATCGTCATGATTAAACTATATATTAGATTATGATTTTGCCATTATGACATGGAGTGTGATTCTCAATTTAATCAGCCAGCATAATTTTATTTACATTTATTTTCTTTTTTTATTTACGCTATTCAGACACGTTTGAACATGTAGCCCAACCCCCATCCCTAAACCTACCCATTTGTGTATATTCAGACATTGGCGGCTTCACTTTTCTTTAATGGAAGATAGTGAAGGGACGTCGTCAATCTTTTTTACAGTCTATGGTTACACCCTGATATAGGAATTTTTTTTAATAGAATATATAGCTTGACAAAGCTGATGTAAGTACTGAAATTCTAAGAGAATGATAAAGACTAAGTAAAATTTACGGTTAGAACCATGTGGTCAAAAAGATGTCTGTAAAATCAAATTATCATTTTTAAAAGTAAATTAAGAATGTTGAATGGATGAGATAACATAATAGGGTTGAACAGAACAAAATAAAATTCTGAATTTTCCACCAAAGCCATGATATCATATTTAAATTTCAATACAAGTACATTTTGAAAATTTTAAATTTGATTTATTGTTCAAATCTATGATGACTGGATACAACTGGCACAAATAAATGAACGATTAATGTAAAAGTTCTTTCACATTAGAAGCATAAAGGATAAACAATGTTCTGTTTTTTACTTATAATTATATCATTAGCAATTTATGAGAACACAAAGGAAAATTAATTGTAATTTTAAAGTGAACTATACCTTTACCAGGGCTTCGTTGTGAATAAAACCCCAAATCTTGACAGTTTATGCCCCCATGGGACCTAGCCTGGCTAGCAGATGTCAAATTCTCATCACGGATCACCCTCAACCTCCATGCCCTGCTGCTTTGCTTCCTGGTTTCCACTCTCCTCCCTAAGGATGCCTTTTCTCCTGACAGACATCCTCACTGTAAAAACACACAATCCTTTCCTTTGTGCTATAGTGTGTTGCATGTGCAAGGAGGTAGACTTACTGTCTGACTCCTGTCACCCAAAGAGTGTTCTTACAGATGTAGAATGTAATTATATACCTGGCAGGTTCTATTCTCTTTTATTAATTCTCATTTCTCATGACGTGAGAAGACATATTCTTGGAGAACGAATTTATAAATGAGAGGTGTCGCTAATACTCCCCACATCAAATTAAAGAAATATTCAGTAAAAGTTAAACACAACTGACAGTATTTCTGGCATAATGTTGATTACCCCAAAAAAAATGAATGGGGCCCATTCATAAGCATTAAAATACTCACTTTTTCCAACAGTGCAGTCACAATAGTACATAAACAATAAGAGTGTTAATTTGATTTTAGTGTGAAGACCAGTGTTGCCAATTTAGCAGCTAACTAGATTAGCGACTTTTCACACCCCTTTAGCAACTTTCTTCAATAAAGCCACTAGCGACAAATCTAGTGACTTTTTGGACTGATGGCTAAGCACTGTCTCATACACCCAGCCGTACGCTAGCCATATATTTTGATATGCATCAAATGTTAATGGATTGCTAACAAGACTGATCACCACATGCTTTAGTATGAGTTTAGTCTTTTAACATTTAACAAACAATGTGTGTCATTTATGTAGCTTAATTTAATTCATAAAGCTTAAAGAAAACTTACCTCAACCAGATGAAATCCAGTCCCTTCCAAAGCGCGGTTGAAGGAGGAAACCCCGCGCAAGGTACAGCGCCGACAGACTACGCATGCGCAATGATGGGAAGTTATCAAGAAATCAAAACATTACGTTTTCTCAACTTACTTGTTTGTGTTCAGTGGACAAAAAAATAGTACACATGCAGTGAAATCGTTTTTATAAGTAAACTCAACATTGTGACTTAAAGTTGTAAACTGAAGGCCAATTTATACTTCTGCGTCGAGTGCACGCAGAGGGTACGGCGTACCCTACGCATAGACGCGTTGGATACGCCGTACCCTACGCCGTACCCTGACGCGCACCTCTCCAAAAATGTAACAACGCGTCAATTCTACGCGGACCGCAAGCGCTGTGATTGGTCTGCCAGAACCCTTCCCTCAGGTCAATAAATAAATAAAAAATCTGCGATAGGAGTGTGTGTGTGTGTCCAGAAATTGGACGATAGTTCCTTACGTCTGCTATAACACAATATTTTGCAGTCCAGCGATTCTTTATGGTAGTAAATAAATACATAGATCCGCTGAGTATAGTTGATTTATTTTCTCATTAAAACCAAAGATGTTAATCAGTAATTGTATATCAAGAACAGGGACACATTAGGGTATATTTCGTGAATGAAGTCTCCGCAACAGCAATCGATTGCTCGAGACACCGCTGCTGAAAACAGCGGCCACGAGCTCCGCATGATTTCACAAACACATTCCAGCGCCAGATCGCCTTATTTAACTTTACTAATCAACTAGAGATGCTTAATTTGCTTTAGATACAACAACTCAAGCTGCAAGAAAAGCCGCTCTCTCACTGCTGCTGATACTCCGACATGAATGTACAGATTCTCCACACGAAGCTGCTTCTTCTTCGGCTGTTCTCTTGATTACACCAACATGCCCGAGGACACTGCCTACTAGCGTCTGCATGTGTAACTGCACATTGACGCAGACAACAGCGCAGAAGTATAAATGCTCACGACGGCGTCGGCTACGCGCGTAGCCTACGGCGTACACTTGATGCAGAAGTATAAATTGGCCTTGAGTCAACCATTTTCAAGTTGGATTTTTTACAGTGTACTTGTTCCGATGTCTTACAGAAAATATGTAAATGAGAACAGCTTTATTGGACATTAGACTATATTATATTAAAATACAGTATGTTAGCATGGATTAGGAGAGAAAGCTAATGACAGTTGGCACTTTTACGTCATCTAGAAACATTTAGCAACTTTTTGAGCAGATTTCAGTTCACTGATGACAACATACTACCCAAACCTCTAAAATGACCAAGAAATTACGAGAACAATTCAGTTAATACACACGTTTTAACAGAATAATGAATGTAAGGACTTTTATCAAATTGATAAGCTTCTGCGAAAAAAACTCCAGAAAAGTGGCCCCTTACTTACATTGTAAGAGCCTCACTGTAACCTTGAATCTTCTTTTCATTTTTAAGAAAATGAGTTGAAATTATTTCTTTTCTCAGAAGCACTGACCTCTGTAACTATAAAGCCTGTGCAATCAGGAAGTCCCTAATTTTGTGGCAAGTGACATAGATTCATTGCTCAAATAAGCAAACGCAGGAAATTACAGCTTCAAAAAGAAGGAACAGAAGGTGTTTTAAGCTAAATCCTGTGCATGTGGCATGTTTAGTCTCGAGCAGCACTATAAAAGAGAAGCAGCGCTGCAGATTTATGGGTCATTGAGGGCACGCAGGGGGCAGTCAGTGTGTGAACGATGTTCTTTTGGGATATTACAGGGATGTGCTGATGGGGCAAGTCGAGAGGAGCCAGGCTTGCAGCTTTACTGCAGGTTAGCGTTAGGTTAGCGCTGCTCATGCTGCCTGAGGGCCAAACCTCTGATACAAAACAGACTGATGGGATATTCCACTATCTGCTCAAGTGCAGATGAAACCAAAAAGTTACGGAAATAATCTGAAGTTCATTATCCTTTTTCAATTCTTATTTTCACTCAAATTAATAGAATGAGAATTTAAATCATAATGAAAAACGCTAGATTACATTACATAGATTATTGAAAAGTTGAAACACTCACTTTTCTCTGCACCGCTCTGTTATGAATGACCGAGGTCGAGCCGAGCGCATTTACATTCTGTGAGTGAGAACTCTCCCCTGTGGGCGGGTTTATAACAGGTGGAACAAGCTCCTTCTACTGGCTGTAGTCTTTAGGCTCTGGCCAAAAAATCCTGAGAGGGTGCAAAATTACGATATTTGCGTCATCGGATGATTTGTTTCCAGAAATAAAATACATTATTCTCTCATCTCAGGGGGATATGAGGGAGGAAAGTACCATCATTTCAATATACTACCGGGTTTCTACTGATACAAAGCTGAATGCTAATCGCTGAAGTAACCCTTTAAGATTCATTAGTAGAAAGAATGAAAAAGAGGAAGAGGAGGAATAAACTTTAATTTACAGCCCGCAGATATTACACTTACCTTTAACTTAATAGAACAAGAGGGTAACAAGCACCACTTACTCTGTAACTACATGGAACAAGAGTATATTTCCTAGTATTAAAGTTTTGCCTTGAATCATGGAAGCTCAAAAAAATGCGCTGATATGTCCCCTGATAAAAAAAAAAAAAAAAGCCTAGACTATATGTATTGGTACACTGGTATTACAAAAAAGTATGCAGTGTTCTCACTACATTGCTCCCAAACGTAAGATTGTTGCCTATCATAATATTCAATATGTTTAGTTCTAAAATACTTACAGTATAAATATTGTTACCCCTTTATTCCCCAATCTTTACATATTGTTCCCTTATACCTACACATACGTACACTATAATTACCGAAAGTTTTGCTGTAAATTTGTTTTCTTGCGCAGTACTTTGCAGGCAGTAATCTAAAGCGTTACCAATATAAAATACTTTTATTTTGATCTATTTTGGATCCCACTTTTACACGCACTAAAGCAGAATTACCAATAAAGGGTGAAAAATGTATCCTCTTTATTTCAAGACGAACCAGAAGCTATGGTCCACACAGAAACATGCACATTTGCAGACCCACATTTGAATAATCCTCTCAGTAACTCTCTGCTACACATAACAGGAACATGATGCGGTCAGACCCAATGCCGTGTCCTCTACTTCCTTTACAACTGACTCAACATTCATTAAAACAAACACTCTGAGCTGGACCACAGCACTGTAACCACACAAACCTATAGTCATTAGCCCCTGCCAGTTAATCATGCTGTATATCTTGTGGTTAAGTTCTCTCGAGAGTCTCTAATTAAAACAGGTATCTTCTCTCATTAAGGCCTGTTTGATTTCACTTATCTAATTCTGCATCAAAGGAAAACCCTAAATATTAGTCACAGTTGAAAGTTTTTTTGTTGTTGTTGTAGTACTGTAGTTTCACAAAATTCCCCCAAAAATGTAATGTTTTAATGTATGATCTTTCTTCAAAATGCGATAGTCAACTTTACCTATGAAACAACTTATTTTATCCTATTTTTTAACCCTTTCTCTCTGTGTCCCTGTCATATAAATGTTCCTTTTTAAAATCTAATAATTTCGCAATGGATAAAATCAAATCCCACCCTACATTTGTTACACCATATATCTCGTTAATGTCAAATTATAGAAATATAGTAGCTTGCAAACATCATGTCAGGCTGCTTTTACAATGATTAAGCTTTTTGTGCTACTACACTATAATTGTAAATGAGCGATATATGCAAATCATGGTGGTTAAAACGCATATGTAGTCTGTGATTACCTGAACACACCTAGACTTGTTTCTTTTGAAAGGGTGCCATTTACCTGCACATCTGTCTATGAAGTAAACATCAGTCAAACCCACTATCTCCTTTCAAACTGCTTTCTCACGAGGACACTTAAACATCACTCTAGTAAAAAGACTAGTTATTATCTATCAGCAAGAACAAACATGCACAGCTGACTTATCCAGAGTTTCTGTTTTATGCTGAAATGTTCATTTAAAGCATGTCACCTTTAAAAAAAACACACACATCTGAAGTACACTATAATGCCAGAAGTATTGGGACACCCCTCCAAATCATTGAATTCAGGTGTTCCAATCACTTGCATGGCCAAAGGTGTATAAAACACCAAGGCATGCAGACTGCTTCGACAAACATTTGTGAAAGAATGGGTCGCTCTCAGGAGCTCAGTGAATTCAAGTGTGGTAGCGTGATAAGTGGGATGCAATAAGTCCATTCGTGAAATTTCCTCACAACTAAATATTCCACAGTTATGTCAGGAGAACAGTACTTGCCTGAATGCATGGTGCCAAGGTGTATGTATGGATGGTGTGGGGTTGTTTTTCAGGGGTTGGGTTTGTCCCCTTGGTTCCTGTGAAAGGAACTCTAAATGCTTTAGAATACCAAGACATTTTGAACAATTTCATGCTCTCAACTTTGTGGGAACAGTTTGGAGATGGCCTCTTCCTGTTCCAAAATGACTGCGCACCAGTGCACAAAGCAAGGTCCATAAAGACATGGATGAGAGAGTTTGGTGTGGAGGAACTTGACTGGCCTGCACAAAGTCCTGACCTCAACCCGATAGAACACCTTTGGGATGAATTAGAGCGGAGACTGCGAGTCAAGCCTTCTCGTCCAACATCAGTGCCTGACCTCACAAATGCGCTTCTAGGAGAATGGTCAAAAATTCCCATGAACACACTCCTAAACCTTGTGGAAAGCCTTCCCAGAAGAGTTGAAGCTGTTATAACTGCAAAGGGTGGACCAACTCCATATTAAACCCTACAGATTAAGAATGGGATGTCATTAAAGTTCACGTGCATGTACAGGCAGGCATCCCAAAACCTTTGGCAATATAGTGTAAGAGAATGTTTTCAAAAACATAAAAAAAAATCTGACCGACCCCAAAGTTTTGAACAGTGCGATTAATCTTATTTTGAAAGGCCCTTTCATCACAAACAAAAGTGTTATTCAGACAAGCCTGCCTAATATGCTTACAAGACATGGTCATAATGGAGCTGTATTGTTTTAAGTAAAGTAACACTCAGTGACAGACAGTGGAATGCAGAAATATGGTCAGTGGAATTCTGCAGCCATGTTAACTTATCTTCTTGGCATGTAATCTGCGTTTACTGTGTCAGACTGTTTACATTGCTATCTTACAGGGAAAAAATAACTTTCATTAACATACCATTTATCAACCATGAGCCCTTCTTGGGACTTTCAGTCACCACATGCTGTTGCTTTCTATGGTCATGAACAAGAGATGCTATAATGGATTATTTCAACTCATACTGGACCCAATCATGTCGCTGTACAATCAACAAGGATACTTTTATGATTCCTAACCTGAAATTGTATGACAGACATGGCTTCGTTCACAGCTCATTCCAGTCGCACAGCTGTAGTTCAGAGGTTAGATGGATCACACAGATCAGTGATGGAAAGCAGAACTTTTTCTCTTTTCACACTGTGGAATGAAGCAGATGGTTCTATTACACATTTAAAACCCATTAGAAGACCCAAATGGAATCTGTGGATTCTTAATTGTATTTTCTGACAGATTTTGTGAACAAAATCTGTGGATTTTTTTTAATTAAATTTGATTAAAAGAGTAACAAATATGTTGAAAGGAGTACTGCAGATAGCTATAAGCATAATTGTATTAACCCAAAACTTTAATAAACAAACAGGCAAGGAGATTTGGAATTTGATGAATGGTGGGCATTCCATTTTTTTTTTTTTTCATTTTTTTTACAATGTTTAGTTTGACAAGGCTGATAAGTATATTCTAAGATACTTATAAAGACTGAAAAAAATGTACTGTTAGAACCATGTAGTAAAAAAGATGTCTATAAAATCAACCTATTTGTTTTATTGTACACTCACCTAAAGGATTATTAGGAACACCATACTAATACTGTGTTTGACCCCCTTTTCGCCTTCAGAACTGCCTTAATTCTACGTGGCATTGATTCAACAAGGTGCTGAAAGCATTCTTTAGAAATGTTTGCCCATATTGATAGGATAGCATCTTGCAGTTGATGGAGATTTGTGGGATGCACATCCAGGGCACGAAGCTCCCGTTCCACCACATCCCAAAGATGCTCTATTGGGCCGAGATCTGGTGACTCTGGGGGCCATTTTAGTACAGTGAACTCATTGTCATGTTCAAGAAACAAATTTGAAATGATTCGAGCTTTGTGACATGGTGCATTATCATGATGGAAGTAGCCATCAGAGGATGGGTACATGGTGGTCATAAAGGTGGTCAGAATCAATGCTCAGGTAGGCCGTGGCATTTAAACAATGCCCAATTGGCACTAAGGGGCCTAAAGTGTGCCAAGAAAACATCCCCCACACCATTACACCACCACCACCAGCCTGCACAGTGGTAACAAGGCATGATGGATCCATGTTCTCATTCTGTTTACACCAAATTCTGACACTACCATCTGAATGTCTCAACAGAAATCGAGACTCATCAGACCAGGCAACATTTTTCCAGTCTTCAACTGTCCAATTTTGGTGAGCTTGTGCAAATTGTAGCCTCTTTTTCCTATTTGTAGTGGAGATGAGTGGTACCCGGTGGGGTCTTCTGCTGTTGTAGCCCATCCGCCTCAAGGTTGTGCGTTTTGTGGCTTCACAAATGCTTTGCTGCATACCTTGGTTGTAACAAGTGGTTATTTCAGTCAAAGTCGATCTTCTATCAGCTTGAATCAGTCGGCCCATTCTCCTCTGACCTCTAGCATCAACAAGGCATTTTCGCCCACAGGACTGCCGCATACTGGATGTTTTTCCCTTTTCACACCATTCTTTGTAAACCCTAGAAATGGTTGTGCGTGAAAATCCCAGTAACTGAGCAGATTGTGAAATACTCAGACTGGCCCGTCTGGCACCAACAACCATGCCACAATTGCTTAAATCACCTTTCTTTCCCATTCTGACATTCAGTTTGGAGTTCAGGAGATTGTCTTGACCAGGACCACACCCCTAAATGCATTGAAGCAACTGTCATGTGATTGGTTGATTAGATAATTGCATTAATGAGAAATTGAACAGGTGTTCCTAATAATCCTTTAGGTGAGTGTATATTAAAATGTATGATGACAGGAAATTATTGGCACAAACAAAGTCATTAGATTATGGGTTTGTGTTATTTAAAAAAGATAGATTTCATAAGCAAATGAACAAGAAATATAAAATACTGCATTTTCAAAGCAATGATAAATGCTTAAAGGCACACTATGTAATTTGCTGCTATAGGTCGCTTGTTCAAAACAAAGGCATAGCTTGATGATGCAGTGAATGAGCATGGAATCATGGGAGTTGTAGTCTTGACTCCTCACCTCCACAGCCAATAGAAAGGAATCCAACAGACTCAAATCATGTTCATGAATGAGATCCATCATGAAATACATTTGAGTGTGTTGAAAGCTGTTATAACGTTACTCTGTGCGTTCGTTTGGGGATGGTTCCTAAATTACATGCAATTCATTTTAAAATATATTGTATGATGGAGAAAGCTCTCTCTGAATATGCTATGTTAGCCACTTGATAAAATAGTGTTGTCTCTGAGGCATGGTAAAAACGTTACGGTGAATCAAGAAAACAAGCGATTCAAACAATAATATTAACCATGTTGCGCTGGATGACAACAAATTGTTTTCAGTTGATAAATGTATATCCAAACATTTGCTCGCCTGACTAATATAATACATACTATATTAAAGATGTCATGAACTGGCTTTTTAAAAAATGTTTATGTTGAGGTCTACTTGTGATGTTTGCGTGGTTTTTACATTCGAAAACATCATAATGAATAAGTAATAGGCAATTTTCTGTTTTGAGGTTCTCTCAAGGCACGGTTGGTTTTGAGGGGCGTGCCGCACTGAAGACTTGGAAGTAAACGCCCATGGCTAGGATTGGATAAGCTTTGCATATTTAATGAGCTTCGGCTCCCACATGAGTATGCGTGAGGTATTGTTTTGAAAGTGTGTGACAAACGGCAACCGGAACACCGGAACAAACACAATGATTTATCTCTCATCCACCCACAATTAATATGAATGTTATTTTATATTACTTGGCCCGCCCCATCGGTGGATATACGCGCGCGCCAACGTTGCAGACAGCATGTCTGCAAAACTTCCACGATTTTATTTTTTTCTTCAAACATCAAGTCAAGAGAGTGAACACACATCAAGAAAGGAATGTTATTTCACTATTTATAATGATATGTATCGGTATCCCGTCTGGAAAACACATATTCCCAGGACGTTGGCCTGCCCTGTGACAGTGGTAAGTTATGTTTATTAGACATGTACACAATGTAACATTGTATTTGATCTATAACAATGCAATACTATCACATATAAAAATGTTTTACTCACATTAGTGATTAGCTTCATGCATTCAATGTTATATCATCCTGTCTGCAAATCCAGTCTCTTATTTACAAACGAATCCTGTGAAATGAACATACATGCAATATCTTCCCCACGTGAGCTGGAACTTCATTAAAAATAAAGTTTAACCACTCATTCCTAATATTATAATCCGAAGGAAGCTTATGCAGGGACTGTGTTCTTCCACAACCAGGCACAGCGCAATGTATACTCTCTTCGCCATGTTTATGGCTCGGTAGCGCGATCCGTTTAACTCCACGAGTCGGTGGGCGGGGCTACAGAAGCAGGCGTACATATTTATCTGTAGAGGCGGCGTTACTGCATCCTATTACGTCAGTGGTCGACATATTCTGAGAGCCCTCGTTTTCTAGGTCTGGTGCTTTTCTTTGACTAACAAGGAAGTTTTCAGCTCTGAAACTTACAGGATATTCTTATATCACAATTAACTTTTATATATCAAAGGCTCGAGGGAAAGTTGATTTCTCAGTTCATCACCCCTTTAAAGCGTCTTTGATGTTTCCATGGTTTCTACGGAAATGGAGGGTAGCGCGGACATGGCGTCATTGACAGGTGACGCATGGACACGGTCCATAACACTGGTTAAAATAGCTGATTTCTCTGGATTTAAACATTGTTGGAAACGTTTGGGATACTGTAAGTACATAAGTCAACTAAATATATAACATTGTTCTAGTGGTTTTTGGATATTTTGATCTAGAAATCTTACACATTGTGCCTTCAAGGTTAGTCAGCTAAAAAAAAAAAAAAAAAAAGATTATGGTTTAAAATCCTTTTTAATCAAAGAGACATTTTTGGAACTTATCTATTCAAGACCAATGCTTTTTAAAAGCGTGTAGCATTGGTACCGGTTACAGGGTTTATGTTCATCCCTAGCTCCAGATGGGTGTCTGTGGCCCATTTATGAGTTCAAGTGTAAACACAGCTGATGCAAAAGAGGAAAAAAAGGACACTTCCTTCCACCTGTCTGGGATCTATTGACTCAGAAACAGCAATAAACAACTACACATGAGGGGAAACCACGTGCATCAACATACATGGTTCAGATTAAACAAACAACCAAACTTCCTCAATCCACTTCTGATGTATTTGATGACATTATTGTATGCATCAATATTGTTCCATGTCCTGCAATACATTTTACACTTTATTAATGGATGATTCTAGTCGCATTGCAAACTGTTCATGAATCCACTGGTTTCAACAGTTTCAGGATTTTGAAATGCTCCCCTTGCAGCAAAAATACCCACATGTTGCAGGATCTGGAACTGGTGGCCATGCTGAGAGAAGTAGATGAAGGCATGTGAGGCAGTTAATATATAACAGAAGCACCACTTTCATCCTTTACAGTTCTTTTTACAGCAAGGCTTTTCAGCACAAAATCCCAGGCTGTGCAATTCATGGCCGGCGCCAAGCGACAAAAACATTCCAACAGAGGAGAAGGTAAAATAAGTGTGACTCTGGCTAATTCTAAGAGTTCCTTGCCTCCCTTTTAGAAAGGTCATTTGTTTCCATTCCTTCTCCCAAAAGTGTCATTGCATGATGAAGAAAGTTGCAGAAGAGACAACCAATGACAAATTGTTTGCGTATTTGGTCCAGCTTAAAATAAATCACTTGTGATAGCTGAACTTTCCACTGTATTGAATTCTCTGGCTTTTTAATCCAAACTAAATATTTCGAAAGTGCTTTGCGGTTCTGAGCAGTCCAAAAAAATCCACCCTATTTTGGTAGCTGAATTGAATTAACAGGAAAAGATGCTATCGGGTTAATTTAATGGACTTCTGAAACAGTTCCTCTATCCTTGTTATTTCAGACTTCTTAATCTGAACCATGTAAAGCTTCCATAAAACCCTGCAGATATACTGTTGCCATCACATATTTCAAATACATGCATTATGGCAGGAAATGAAGGGGATCTTTTACAAATGAATGCAGCTTCTGGCCTTTAAAAATATGGGGGAAAAAACACCATTCACAGAGGATATTAGCACAATCACACGTTCATTCGGAACTTCAATAACCAACATAATGCATCAACAGGAATATTATGCTTGCATATGAGAAATACAGCAGACCCTGCTGTCCAAAAGAAACACACCCTTTTCTTCAGAGTAGGTAGTATCTCCAAAATCTACATCTGTGCAAAAGCACATGGCACAGACAGGAATCTGGAAAAATAGAGAGGTTTATTCATATCCAAAAGAAACTGATGAGTTATATTTCTTTAGCAACATCCCTATACATGATATACATGCAACATACACCCATTCCAAAAAAGCAAGTTGGTCTTTATAATTTGTGTCTCAAGATTCTCACGATAAAATTGTTAAGATTTTTATGCTAAAAAAATATTTTGCATGTCAATATTTCCAGGTAAAATGACAATAATGTAATATAATTCATATTTAGTTGCCACACACGTTGTTAATACTTGGGAGTGGGGGGGAAAAAGCTAATTATTTGGCTAAAGAATAGCCATGAAATATTAAATGAAGCAATGCTGTGAGGTAAATTGTATCAGATGCTTTGGGGCAGACTGTCAAATATTACTAATACAAATTGTTCCCCTACATTATACAATTTTAAACATTAAATATTTGCTGTGCTTTTTGTGCTGCAACATAAAAATCTTTCAATGGGACGTTTTTTTTCTAATTTGACTAAGTTATGTATTTCTTTAATTGTCCTCAGTGTTTCAACTTAGCCCCTGACATGACACATCTTTCGTGTCATTAAACTGCTTTTGTAGAATTCATATTTCTATGCCTGTAATTAAAGATACCTTAAATTTTCTTAAATTGAAATCTCACATCTGGAAATATAACACTTGCATCACTTATTTATCTTTGCCTAGGAAATTACCTCATTCCTGTTACTTTGTTTTATTTATTTTTTTATAGATGCACACACACAAAAGTTATTGGGGTCAACTGAAACCTTTAAAAAAAAAAAAAGGTCCCAGGGTCCAAAACCTCATCACACAGACATGTTCCCACTGAATGACGATGACCCCAGAGGAAACGCGAGTATGACTGCACACTTTGAAGCTCCCAGGGTGCTCAAGGGGCACTTGTGAAATCCTATTGTGTTATACTGCCATTTCATCATAGGAACTGGATTTCATTTCTATTGATTTCACAGGATTTCTGAACGATTGCCTAATACCCCAAAGACAGTGATTTGACTTCAATTTGAGATGGGACAAGGATTACAGTTTAATGTAGGAGAGTCTTCAAAAAAGATTTTGAGAAATGTGAATTAGAAGGCAGAATGTTGTATAGACTCCAGCTGTCAATTCTGTAATATATTGTTAACATCTCACTGGAGTTATTTTTTACAGCCCATAATATTATGCAGTAAAAACCCATCCAAGCCCTTTCAGCAGATGGTGGTGGTTTATGGTGTTTCATATATCTCACCCAGAAAAGAGTTCTGGCTTCTCCCACACACTCTCACGTTACACAAATATGCTGCTATTGAGTATATGTTCAACCTTCGGGGGGGAAAACTTGGACTGAACTCACCAACAGAAGCAGAGATGAGCGTTTTTCCTTTCGTTCACCGTTTCAGCTCCCCCATATATATATACTTTATGTACATATACTTCAGGTTTCTTGCATGCTATGACAAGCATCACTATTATTGCTCAGCTGTGCTAGAAATATGTATGACACCACAAATCGCATTGCTATTACTTTTTAATATTTCTATTACCCCACCACCACCACCACCACCCATAACACCCTAGCAACCACTTAGCAATGCCCTGAAAACCACACAGAAAGCCTTAACAACACACTATTCATTCAAAACACCTTAGCGTCCACATGGCTACCATCTAAAACACTTAAACATTGCAACAACTTTTCAAACATTTTAATAACCAGTAACCTCCCTGACAAAAACCCCACAACACCTTAGCAACCATATAACTCATTGGCAACCACTTAGAATTCCTTTTCAACTTTCAAATTACCTAAGCAACCACTAGCAATATCCTGGCAACCACACAGAAGGTGTGATTCAAAACACTTTAGCAACCACATAGCGACACCCTGGTAACCACCAGAACACTGTATTTACTCCATAACTTCTTGTCAACCACCTAGAACACCTTTCTACATGTTAAAACACATTAGTAACCACATAGCAACACCCTGGCAACCACCTAGAACACCTTTTTAACTTTTAAAACAACTTCGCAACCACATAGCAACACCCTGGTAGCCACCAGAACACGGTATTTATCCCATAACTTCTAGTCAACCACCTAGAACACCTTTCTACATGTTAAAACACATTAGTAACCACATAGCAACACCTTGGCAACCACCCAGAACACCTTTTTTAACTTTTAAAACAACTTAGCAACCACATAGCAACACCTTGGCAACCACCAGAACACCTTATTTACCACATAACTCCTTGGCAACCACTTAGAACATCTTTCTAAATTTTAAAACACATCCATAACCACATAGCAATACCCTGGAATCCACCCAGAACCCCTTTTTAACTTTCAAAACAACTTAACAACCACTAGCAATACCCTGGCAACCACACAGAACACCATAATAACCACATAACGCCTTACTTGGTAACCACCAACATGTAGTTTAATTTTTATTTATTTATTATTATTATTCTGCATGGATTTGTTTCAACAGACGCAATAGACATCAGTACTATGTGCCAGACCACCGGAATTGACTTTAAATTTATCTCCACAGTGGTTGGCAAAAAGCAGGTCACAATGGCATCTCTGGTCATAAACTATAGCAAAAGAAGCCATTGGTACTCCACCCTGGTTTCATGGTGGTGAGGCTGGGAGAGGGACAATTGCACCCTGCAAGGCAGTTTGTCACTTTACGTGGTTTGGCCAAAGCCAGACAGCTCCCATCACTATTTAGCGTTTCCCACATAAGCCCATGATGAGCATGTAGCAGTATCCGAGAGGCCGGAGAGGAAAAGCTTAGTAAAAATAGCTGTTTACCACAAAGCTTCATAAGTTGCCATTCTTCTCTAGGCTGGAGTATGTTAATCAGCTCTCTCTCTCTCTCTCTCTTTCTCTCCTGTGCAAAAAGGATTCCAGGAAAGTTGGAGTCACTTTATAATACATGAGATGCAACAAACATTCAAACTGCAACAACTTTGTTCAAATGAGAGCAATATTCATCATAGTGCTTTAGATGATGTAGCTTTACTCATAAAGATTTGAAGGGTTGTTTGATAAGTCAGAGCAATGCCAATACTGGAAGTGGTTATGAGTAACTCTTTCAGAGGAAACACACACACGGTTTTCTTTGTCAGCGTCTGGCATGTCCTTTGCTAAGATTATGAGGCGCTCTGAAGTTTAGCTCTCTGATTATAGCATGTCGAGGAAGGCTTCTCCAGCCACCCACACCAAAGCTAGCTTTAGATACAGAGGAAACTTAAATAATGACCTCCTCATCTCTCGGGAGAGACTGAGGAGAACAGGAAGCAAGTACGTGGAAAAGCAGAGGACTGAACATTTTAAAGGCTTACCAGGGCGTTAATGGCCCCACAGCACGACTTGATTTCAAATGCACTGATAGACTTCTGAGCTTGTTCATATTTCAGCAATGCTTCAGCATTTTTGCTGCACATCAGTTTGTCCCCAAACAAAAAGACAGATGAAGGATTAAAAAATCATGTTTCATTCAAGCCAGTTTCCTAAGTGTAATGCTTTTACCGAATGTGTTTTCTTCCCCTAAAGAAGACAAGACCTAAAATTCAGTCATTTGTCAGTTTAAAATCAACAGTCGTCTTTGCAAAGGAGCCAAAGACAATGACAACAACAGACTCATCAGTTGCCAGGATATAAAATGACACGGGTGTGGCGGAACATTGTTTTCAACACATCTCATGGCTAAAACATTATTGCACACCAACGATTGCCTGCCTTCAGTTTGAAAGGAATGTCGATGCTATGTTTTGCCAAAGCTTGTCTCGACTCCCAGCGGTGAGAGGATTGATCCAACATTGAGCTCTAGATGCCTTTCCTAATGTATTTTTTCTCTTGGAAGCTGAACTTGTGCTTCCTCTGAGTCTCTCCATGGAGATGTGCCTCCATAAGGGAGGACAGCTGTTAGAGTCGTAATCCCTCTCTCTCAACATACACATACACACACTTTTGGCCACTTTGTAACCCCTAAAGGATTTCAATGAGATGTGCAGAGAGAGAGAGATACTGTATTCATGTTAAACAGGAAAATTGACCAGGTGACCACCTGTACAGTATTAATATTAAATCCGGATATTTGGGTAAAACATCTAACCCTAGATATAAATGTTCAGCATTAACCGTCCCACACAATTTGTGCTATGGATGTGGATAATCAAAAAACGGTTGGTCTATTATTGTAGGCTATCAGATAATCCCTGGTGGATAATGAAACAGATGGGAATTATCATAGATTCAAACTGAATCTCAGCCTATATAAAGGGACCAAAATATCATGGAGACTTATGATTAATAATATGATGATCATTAATATAATTCAGGCACACAATCATGTTTTAATGCGTTAAAAACACAGCTAGGTGTTTCTAAGATTGCAAAGAACAGGAAGACATTTTTAGAAAATTCCCAGTGGGTCCTTAAACCAAAAAAACAAAAAAGAATGCTCAGGGTACTTAACACTCGGGCCATCCACTCTGACACATATACATATGCAGTCATATAGGCATCCCTGTCCTTCTCTCAGCTCTGGCACCCCTCAGTGTTGACAGAGGAGACAAGGGCTCCCATTGAAGAGGTCACTCTCGCCCCAAAACCAGATGTTCACAGTAAGCAGGCAAGTGCAGAAAGACAGCCTCACTCTAAGCCTGTTTTCAATTTCTCAAATATACAGAGACACATTAAATAAGCAGACATGGCAAGAACAGTGTATCTGGACTGTGACGAGTTCAGAAAGATACAGTTTCTGCTGAAATATGACACTTTACATGGATGGAATACAAAAAAACCTTCAGAAATGTTGATTGTCTAAATACGGTTTAATTTTACAGTCATATTTCATGAGGCTTGCCATTTTTGCAGACTTGTTACTCGTTGCAAAAAGGGGGGAAAATATTTGAATGCAGATCCATGATGTGTGAGATGACAATAAAATAAATAATAAATATATTAGAATTAAATAAACATTGAAGCTTCATCAATAGATTGGTGCAGGCATGACATCACTTTGTAGGCCAAAATGTGGAAGCGAGTTAGCATTTTAGCACTTCCGGTTCCGTCGTACCGAAGTCAATGGTTTTTTTTAATGGGGTTTTGGTTAAATGGCTGAATTAAGGTCTGTGGTGAACACAAGCTCAGGACACTTTCACGTTTTATTCTATGACATAAAATACATCAGTTTTATCCCACTCATGATTTTTTGAAGCTGTTACACATCTTGAAAAAGGCATTTGCTAACAAGTGGCTAAATGGGACCATAGATATACATAATAAAGGCTAGATGTCTTACAGTGAAGTCTCTAACGTCATCACCGGCGGCCATCTTGTCACAGACAAGCTTTCTGGCAGGCTCTGTGCTACCTGATGTAAGGTGAGTGATCTGCACGAACACAAATACTCTTATCTCGCTGAAATCTTGACGGATTTACAAATGGTTTGGTTTTTTACTCACATTATTAACGTGGCTATAATTCTGGAAGCTTGAAGAAATTATGAATAATTATTCATAAGTATGCAGTGTCATAACTACAGTGTTTATAACAAACCAAACAGTTTGAAAATCGGTAGAAAATGTAGCAAGTTATGGTTATTTAAAAAGTACAGGCACCGTTAAAACACAATGTCACGAGTGAGCGAGCTGACTGTGACAAGATGGCTGCCAGGTGCGGCCGTCGACCTCCATTGGCCAGCAGCGCAGACGAGACATCTAGCTTTTATTGTGTATATCTATGAATGGGACTACAGAGGCTGTCGAGGAGATTAAACGTCATCACGCTGAAAGGTAACCTCGGTCCGTTTATGCTCATAATTGTGCTCTTATAAACTATTCTAACTCAAACGTTCTGGGCAAATGTTTTTAGATAAAAACTGGAAGAGTTGTCGGAAGCTTAGTGATGTGACGTTGAAGTCGTGCGACCGTGGTGTAGTCCGTTTATAGCCTACCTTTAGCTTTTTACTTCTGGCGACTGCATTTAGGCTTCAAAATGGATAAATGTTGCGTTCATCTGTGTAATTATCTTGATGGACAAAACGTGCAAGTATCGTAAACTTTTGTTACAGAGCTTGTTTTTAGTGATAATCCAAAAGCCTATGGGAAAATCCTATTGGGTTTTTCTCGAGGGAACTATAGTGCGATGCTAACTGTCGGTTGGCCTACAAAGTGATGTCCCCTATAGTGCACGCACGCGCTGGACACTTCTGAAGGCAACTAACCCTGGAACAGAACCTGCTCCAGAACAGGTTATATTCAGAGAGCGAGTTGCTATGACTACTTACAGACCTTGAAAGTTACCTCCGTTTTTGGAACCGAAATTTGAGGTTATCCGCTCGCTTACTCTTAAACATATCCAGGTATGTAACATAACCTGCTTTCTGGAATACCCTGACGTAACACTAAGTATGCCATGCCAATAAAGCAATATTAATTCAATTGAAGAGTGAGTGAGTGAGTGAGTGAGTGAGTGAGTGAGTGAGTGAGTGAGTGAGTGAGTGAGTGAGTGAGTGAGTGAGTGAGTGAGTGAGTGAGTGAGTGAGTGAGTGAGTGAGTAATGTGATGTTATGTCCATCAAGAGGTGCATACATTTTTGGCCAAGATATTGTATTGGCAATGCAAGAGTCCAGCACTCTGTAAAGTCTCCTCCAGCACATCCCAAAAGACTTTTAATGAATTTAAGGTCTGGACTCAGAGGTGCCAATTCATGTGTGAAAATGATTCTTCATGCTCCCTCCCAACCATTCTTTCACAGTTTGAGCCAGATGAATCTTGACATTGTCATCCTGGAATATGTCATGATGTCTCTTTCTAGATGGTTGTTTAAGAAATGAAAAGCTACTTCATCAATCAGGGTTGCCAAACATATAACATGCTAGAAACATAATCACTGCAATAATGATCCAATCATAGACTTTAAAGCATTTGCCTATTTAAATCCAAACAGCGACTCCCCCCCCCCCCCGCATTTAATAGTTATAACAACAGAAAAAGCATGAAACGTAGTAGTGACACCAATGCTTAAAAAACACACTGTGTACCCCCATTCATGGAAGGCTTTCGAGTGAGCTTGAAAAGCCTGAGGAAAAAAAAGGAATAATAAATGACAACGCACCGTGTTTCCTGGTAAAGTGTAATATCATACAGGAAGCGATGTGAAACGGTTCAGTTTGAATGGTTTAAATACAAAATGAACACCATGTCATATTCAGTTATTCAGCTACAATACACACGATTTTTAGCTAATTAAATACTTAAACAAAAAAAACCCTTGACACTTGTGGGCCATTCGGCTCTGGTAGATACATACAGGGTGGCAGATAAATCAATGTCAAAGCTTTTGGGAAAGCAGTGAGAGCGGTCATATCTCATACACTCAAGGTCAAGGATACAAAGGCCCCTGAGACGGAGACATAGCAGGTTACTCAGCACGTCCTCCACTAGCAGAAGGCTTTAATTGACAGAGTCTGGATCTCATCCAGGGGATAATGGAATCAATGGGGCTCTTGGGTCGGATGGAGGATACTGCCCCAGTATGGGATACTGAGAAGAGACATGAATGGAATGGACAACAAAGATGATCCTCTCTGGAGGATCACGACAGAGACTTCAATTACAGCTTGGCGACCTTCCTGATTCCACAGAGCAAGAAAACTTTTATTTGAGGCGAATGTTCTCGTTTACACTTAAAAATTGGGGATTAGGGACTGTGGGTGACTACTGTGCATCATCGTGTCATCATCATGTGCGATTAATTGGGTACAAGAATGGTCTGAT